>CAKMRK010001445.1:0-343897 GCA_928213465.1 Penicillium sclerotigenum | reverse complement strand
CGATGCCCATGGGAAGGCTGCTCAAGAGAAGGGTGCCCAGATGAAGGGTGCCCAGATGAAGGGTGCCCAGATGAAGGGTGCCCAGGGGAAGGGGGCCCAGGGGAAGGGGGCCCAGGGGAAGGGTGTCCAGGGGAAGGGTGCCCAGGGGAAGGGTGTCCAGGGGATGAATGTCCAGGGGATGAGTGTCCAGGGGAAGGTTGTCCAGATGGAGGAATAAACTTTGCAGAAGGAATAGTGATATGGATTTTGGAGGATTCGCCTTCAGCGGACCTCGAAGCCGGGGAAACCAAGGAGACCTCTCCGACTGCCATCTTGATACCAATCTCAACAGGAATGGTCACATGGCTAATCTGCTCGGATCCACCAATTGAGATCTTCATCTCAAGGTGCAGGGGAAACTGGACCTTGGTGATCTCGGGGATGTGGCTCATGATCGGGTTGCGAACGAAAGTGTTCGCGGGTACTTTGGGCAGCACATTGCCACTCACATCTTGGGTTGTGGCATCTCTGGGGATTCCAGCGTGATTAGAGTTGTCTTTCATGGTGTTGTCCGGGGTGCACTCTCGGGATCGCTTAGTTGGAGGGGTGTCGTTGGCCCCATCTGTGTTGTCGAAAGAGCGCTTTCGGTTTGCACGGGCAGAACCGTCTTTTTCGCCCACGGAGTCAAGGTTAGTCTCCTTGAGCTGTTGTCGCACGGGGCGTTCGCCGCTGTCATTGTCGGAGGGAGGCGACTGCGCGGTTACTGTCAAGATGATATTGTCAGATCACATGAGCGTTGGAGAAAGCCGTGCAGCAGAAAGGGTATTGTAGACATAAAGGAAAGCTGGAGGGCGGAACAAAGTCCGATCACTGGATTAAAGCTCACCTCTGTGGTTCATTTTCAGTTGCTCTGTTTCTAGAGCTTTGAAGTTGTCAGCGAAACTGCCCAACTATGTGGCGGATTTGAGGCTATGCGCCCGAGCAATGATGACATACCAGCTGCCGAGGAGTTCTGCTCACGGGAAGCAGAAGCCATGACGTCGCGTCCAAAGGACAAACTGGTTAAAGATATCGGGTGGTCTAGATACCCAGTGGAAATTGAGTTGGGCGGAGCTTCCAACAGGTCACGATAACCGCGGATAAACAGATCGGATCGATTGGGTCCGGCCGAATCGACCAAGAATGGAAGACTTGAACTTTACGAACTTTGCGAACAGAAGAACAAGAGGATGGAAGGGTGAAAAGGTGAGAGAAGAAGGAAAAGATAGCTTGCCGGTTCTTATAACTTGACCGCCGGGTGCGGGGCCCAACAAACGGGTTTCTCTGAATAGCAAAGCGACAATGGAAATGAGAACAAAGCATATTCATCTGAATAAAGCAATCGTCTATTGTTGCCTAGGTACTTCGGAGCATACAATTTGCATGAATTCAATTCAAAGTCTGGATATACCGGTATCCACGCTATTCTAATACAATCCAATGTTGCTATTGAGATTCATTGCGCCGATGCCTATCAGAGGCATGTGACGGCGCATTTTCTCAACTATTGAGCACAATATCACAATAGAGAGCCTTAACTGATGAAACAGAGACACCCGATCGCAATGTAGAACACAAACAACGGGTACACTGCGATGCCGACTCGGTTCCGCACCACTCCCGAGCCTCCTAAGATGCTTACCCCAGCTGCTAAAGACCATGCGACTAACACAAGATATACTGGTATCCGTGCGATCGTAGGCAGCCCCAGCGCACTGAGCATCGCAGCAATGACCAAGGGGAATAGCGTATAACCGATAATGCAAATCGACTGGAAGAAAGAACTAACAGGCCAAAGCCGTAATGTCAATAAACTGCGATATTGGGGAAGCCCAATACAAAACTTACATCTTGCCACCAAGGAGCTTGATCTGAAGAGTCACAGCCGCTTCTCCAATCCAGACAAGACAGAAGACACCAGAGAAAACCACCGACGCTTGATCACCCTTCGCGACAGACAAGAACAAACTTAGGACCAGGCAAAAGACAAGCGGTCCCCTAGAGTAAACCCCAGGTTAGTTTTTAGGCATGTTTCTTGCGTGTACCGTAGCTTACCAGAGATCCCAGTCCCGCAACCCCTCGCTCATACCACCCTGCAGGACCACGTCGGCATCCGGCCAGCGTCCAACGAGTCCCCGGATGTTGCTACCAAATCCAGACACACCACCTTGCTCGGAATCAGCAATCCCACCGCCTCCGCGCTGCATCATTCCTCCAAGCAAGTATTTCGGCCAGAGCACCTGGCGCATCTTCTCCCACACGGCAATCAAGTCGCGTGACAATGTCTCCCAAACACTCTCGTCGATAGTATTTTGTGTCGCACGGCGATCTTCACCGCCGATAGAGGATGCTAAGTAGTTACCGTAACCAGAGGCATTGCCTCGGTTGCTCGAGCTGGATTCGATGTTGCCTCGTAGAGGGGCCGTGTCGGAGGTGTTGCGCAGGGGGTCGTCAGCGTCGATGGCTAAAATCCCACCGAATTAGGATCTTGCTGATATGCTAGTAGCCAAGAGGGGAGAATAAAAGCACTCACCATCATCGGCTTCGATCAAATCATCGCCAAGGAGAGAGTCGTCATCATGGGGCTCATCATGGGGGTGGCCTTTGTGTACGGTAGCCATGGTTCGCGTGGTATGGTCGTGATGGTCAAAACTCTAGCGCAAGAATGGCACCTCCTTTAGTTTTAGTCCTCTCAGAGGCGAAGTCAACAGGAAAGGTCAAGGTAATCGAGTATGAAGGCGAGTTGGCCAAAGCTGTCCCGGAAAGGCTAGAGTGGCATTACGTACTGGGTCACGGGTAATGTTACCAGGCACGTTCTGTTTCGCCTTTCACTTCTATGTTGTACACATCTCTTGCATGCATATGATATTATGGGCATTTTGATTCTAAATCATTCCAAATGTCTTCTATCTTAATAAATTGCATGATCATCAGATGTCAATGATTTTGATCAGTTTTCCTTCGTACCGTCAACATAAGGCTCCTCCTCTTGATACACATCATACTTGTACTTGCTTCCAATATGATCAGCCCTGAGCTCCTTCTGTCCCTTACCAAAAACCTTCTCACGGGCTGTGAGAGCTGGCTCTGAGGGATCTGGAAGCTCAGGATAAAGACCGCGTCGCCTCAGCTCAGGGATGAGCAAATCAACCACCTCCTCAAAGGTGCCAGGCGTGGTAACATAGGCAAGATTGAATCCATCGAGGTCAGCCTCTCGGATCCAACGCTCCATCTCGTCGGCAACAGTAGCAGGGCTTCCAATAGCCACCGGGCCAAGACCACCGATTGCAGCCCTCTCAGCAACCACACGAGGCGTCCAGCGCGGGATTTCCTTGCTAGTTGTGGTTAATGAGTCAAGCAAGCTAGTGATTTTGTTTGCCTCGGACGAGTCTGAAGCCGTGATTTCTTGGTCCAGTGGGATTTTCGAAATATCAATGCCCGTCCATCCGCTGAAAAGAACCAGTCCTCCAATCACCGAGGCGTACTTCTTCAGTTCCTCGTACTTCTCCAACGCCTCTTCATCAGTCTTGCCTACAATAGGCGTGAAGGTACTAAAGAACTTAATTGACTGTGGATCCCGACCTCGTTCTGCAGCTAGCTTGCGAATATTTGCGATCTTCGGCTTCAACACTTCTGGTGAATGAGAAGAGACAAAGATTGCCTCAGCGTGTGTCGAAGCAAACTCCGATCCTGCAGGTGAAGTCCCTGCCTGGAAAAGGAACGGTGTTCGCTGTGGAGACGGGTCGACGATGTGTCTGGTGCTCAATGAGAAGTACTTGCCCTTGTGGTTGATCTGGCGGACTTTCTCCGGATCTATGTATGTGTCTGTTTCGGGGTTGGGCGACAGGGCATCAGGAGTTCAGGAATTCTCCCATAGTCTATACGCGACAACCGCCGAGTCAGTCTTCAAAAGTATCACCCTAACCGAGCTTTAGGCATGCAACTCACTTATAGAGCACCTTCAAATACTCATCTGCCTGACGATACCGTTCATCATGTTCAACTGGAGTATCCACACCAATGGCTTTGAAAGCCGCTTTCTTATATGAGGTCACGATGTTCCAGCCCAGTCGACCATTGGTCAAATGGTCCAAGGTTGAAAAGCGCTTAGCCAGCAAAAAGGGCTGCTCGAATGAAGTCGAGGCTGTGATGCCAAACGCCAGATTCTTTGTCACTGCAGCCATTGCTGAAATAGGCTTAGTAGGAAGTCAGACTCCAATCGAAACATTTGTGATGCTAACACTCACGATAGTAGGGTCCGTCACAGGCCATTGCGCCGCACGCCGAATACACTCGTCCAGTTTGCCCTCATAGGTATCATGTCCCCCAGTTGTATCCGCCAGGAACAATGCGTTGATTCCACCGCGCTCCAACAGCTTTGCCAACTCTGTCCAGTACCCGAGTGTTCGCTTGGTCGCAGACTTGTCTTTGGGATTCTATGGAGCTGTCAGCGTTTTGACCCTTCAACTTCAATTCCTATACCAACTTTCCATTGTCCAGGGGACAGATGTCCCACGGTTGACATGTCGAAAGCATTAAGCAAGATGTGTTTCTTGCCATTTCCAGCGGAGCCATTCTGGCCGGTAGCTGCACTGTCTCCCATGATTAGCGGTTTTCAAGATGAAGGATGATTCTTCCTTTCTTTCTCACGTTCGAGACTGACTCGTGCAAGTTGAAAAAAAGATCTGGCGATGGTCTATAAGAGTGACACAGCCCCTCACGTCCCAAATCAACAAAGACCCGAAGGACGGCTTTGCCCAAGTGTACTACCCCCGCACCATCCCACCTCGGAATTTGTCTATTGTCTACGTATGTCGCGCCATCGGCAATGTGAAAGAGGGGAACAACCCTCCGAGCCCTGGCGCGTGAATTCTTAGAACTGCATATGGCGTGCCGTAAACCGAACATTCGCCATCATCTCCACTGTAATCACATTATCTTATGGATATATTTAACCTCCGAACACCAATGCCGGCACAAGCAATGACAATCTATCGGACCATTTTTCTAGGCGCAACACCAGTATTGGTGACAAGAGCTAGCACGTTATAATGATGCATTTCATCATCTGTTGTCAGATTGCGTGACAGTTTCCTTGTCAACAATACGACTTCGCAGGTTATTACATACTACTCCATTATCACTCCTTTCTTGTGAGGAGACTCGCGACACACCATTGGGGGCAAATCGAAGCATAAGGATACATAAGCCTTACAAGTAGACAGCGATATCAAAGCCCTTTATAATCTTGATTATTGTTTCATATAGAAGTAGAGAATGTACCAAACGGTATTATATGTACATAGTGTAAATATGCAACGCCATCTATAGCCCCCAATGTGTGATATACAAACATAATACAATCGAGATCTCGCTCGGTCTCGTCGTGTCAAAGACCACGATATGATCAAGGCTCAATCCTCAATCTGTGCCTCTCACGAGGAGAATTCCTCATGCTGAGCCGAACCTTCTTCGTTCCGAGAGCTGCGAGCCTCCCACTGGAACTTTTTGATACGTTCCCGGGCCTCCTCCTTCTGCTGCATCGTCGGGTATACCTTCTTTCTCTTGAAGGCCGCAATAACGTCCTTGTCAGAGTATTTCTTCAGCATCTTCGAGTCAGCATCAAGGGCCTTGCGCTCAGCCTTCGAAACATAAGCCTTATAGTCAAGCTTGAGGGTGTCGTCAACCACCAGACGAACCCGCGACATGACCTTCACAGCCGCCGTACCCGCGACAGAATCCGAAAGTGTGTTCTGGAGAGCACTCCAGCGAGTCTTCGACTCGGGTTTACCGTTCTCCATTGCCTCGTGCAGCTGGAGGATATATGGCCGCAAGGCGGCGATAGCAGCTAGTCGCAGCTTCGCTTGTAGCTTCCTGCCCATCTCATGGAGTCTAGTGGTTTTGGAGGTTTTGGAGTCTTCTGTGTCGAGTCCTCTGAGATGCAGAAGGACGGACGGGTTGGAGGAAAGGACCTGGATCGTTTCTAGATAGCCTTCAAGGACGCGAATGTCAGGTAGGATCAATGCTTTGTCCATCAAAGCGAGAAGCTCGTTCGCGTGCTGTAGGACTGAGTGGTTGCGGCGATCACGGCGGCAGACACTCATAGCGACGTGGAATGCTGTTCCGGTTGCTTGGCCGGAGGGAACCATCTGCTCCCTCATGGTTTTGACACTGATTTTGCTGGACCGAGAGATGCGGAGGAGGCGGAAATATTGGATGTAAGTGAAGGTGTCGGGGTCAATGCGGTATTCGTGATCATCCAAAGTCATATGTTTCCAGTAGGCCTGTCCACCCTCAGATCCTTGGGTCATAGTGAAACAAGCATTCAGGATAAGAGTCAGTTCTTTGCTGTTCGGTTCAAGGAATGATAGCTCCTCCGCCTGGGGAACGACAGGTTTGAAGAGTTCTGTAAAGTCTTCTTCTTCCTCTTCCACTTCTTCCACCTCTTTCATCTCCTCCCCTTCTTCCACTTCTTCTCTCGGGTCTTGCTCAAGTTCCATGGCAGGTTCCAAACTTTGAATTGGTTGATTGTTTTCGTCTACAAATGGCACATCTTCCATTTTTGCTTGCCGCGTAGCCTCTGAGATTTCGATGGCTTGAGTTTGCTCCGGGGTGATTCTGCGACGGGTTGTCTTCTCGTTCTCAGTGGGTCGCTTTTGCAGTATGGGGATTCCCATGGTTTGCTTGTACAATTCCATGACATTGTAACAGTCAATATCACTACCGCCTTCCAGAAGCAAGCTGGCCATAGCGTTAACAAGTTCATTGTCAATTTTCAAAGTCTGGTTCTTCCACCGCCAGATGACATCGGCCCAGATCCGCTTGCCTTCGGTAATAACCTGGGCCTTCCGTTCGAGAATCTTGTCAATCTCATTAGGAGACATTTTCTCTATATCTCTGCGAGCTGCGAATTGGACGGCGTTCAAGATAATGGTGTATGTGGTAGCATCCGGGGCACCTGGTCCCTCTTCGGGTAATTCACCGGCAATTTTCCACAGCCGATCCATATCCCAATGGCGATGGCAGACTGTAAGCATAGCGTTGGTGTGTATGATATCAAGCTTGACTCCAGAGTTCGGTGAAGCAATCGAGCGGTAGACAGAGGCGGCAGTTTTGGCGATACCCAATGACCTCGGGGCTGAGCTGAAGCCCTTCAACATGATCGTGTATGTTCTGGGAGTTGGTCTCCTGCCACGCTTTTTCATCTGCGAGAGAAAAATCCGTCAGCATACAAGTTCAAACCTCAATCTCGGCCAACTCCCTAGATGGCAACACCACAGAACGACAAAACTCACATCATTGTAGAACTTGAACGCAGCCTGCGGGTGATTTTGGTCCATGCAATATTGCAGGAGATGATTCCAAGCAACATCACATCTCAAGCCCTGCTTAGTTCCAGCACGAACCAAGGCCGCTGCCAGAGCCGGATTACCACTGTGCAAAATGCGCGCGACGCGATCCGCCATTTTCCGAGGATCGTTCAACCATTTCAACTCTTCGTTGATAATTTTGGGTGTCAGTTTGGGCATTCCTCCAGCCAGGCCACGGTAACTGTGGTTCTCGGGAGCCTCGCTATCGGCTGTATCGGCCTCAATATCGGCCTCCAAATCATGTTCTTCGGATGCCTGCTCATCGGAGAGAACTTCCTCCTGCACCTCGCTTTCACCATCCTCATAATTATATGGATCATTCTCCAAGTCCTCGGTTTCAGCAGCCTCGGGATCCAGAGCCTCACTTTCAGAAGTTTCGCGCTCACTGTACCGCTCATTAAACGAGCCCGACGCAATGGCCATCAAAATGTCATGGCTCTCCCTAGACTTGACATCCCGAACCTCCCGCCTATTGCCATGCCGACTTTTAAAATGTTTCTCGCCGACATGTCCTACGCGGCGAGCATCGCGGTCTCTATCGGAAAAGCGGTTGTAGGAAGGGGAGGAGGTATAGCGGCGGTAGTTGCTTGGTGCAATCCATGTCTGTGGTAGTCGCTGGGATGCAGTAGTAGCACGGTATTGCTGCGCGGTGAGAAGTCGGCTGCGCAAAGCTCTGTTCACGAGCGACCCCGGAAACCGGAATGTCATGACCGGATTACTGTGGTCTCCAAATGCTAAGCTTGTGTCCTGCACAATGCTAAATGGAAGACACGGATTCAACAAGGGCAAAGTGGCAAAGTGGAAAAAACAAGGAGAACAGATTGTTGTTTCCTCATTACATGTTGGAGATGGACCGCGAAACAATTTCGCAGATTAGTCCGGGCGCTAGTTCATATCGGGTCTAGACTTGGCGCCCGTATATTCAGGCATAAATCTTTCATGCCTGAGGCCTTCACACATTGATACCTCAGGTCCAACTAGACTGCAAGTAGTTTAGTTCCCATTCCTTCAACCCATGTTCCCTGCGGGCCTTGACGGGAGCGCTAGAGCACATTTCCAGAGTCTTTCGTGCGTTTTTAAGTACTTTACTAGTGTACTAGTTTCCTTGGGGTAGCTGAATCCGCGTTACACCTGTGGACTTAGCCCATGCACTGATCCGTGTGTGATGTCCTTCCATACTTTAAATCAACCTATATTGAGATGAACATAAAGCTTCATATAAACACTATATCACCTTCTCTTTATCTCGTTGATTTTCTATTATTAGATCCTCCATATCTAACCGAAGCCACAGGTTTCAGGGCCTTCATTATACCCAAGTATTCGCACAATCCAATTCCAAGTATACACAATCATCAAACTATGATCTAAAAATCAAAGACCCTATATAACCACATAGTAGAGACGTCTCATTTACCTATCCGTATTCCCATGTAGATCAGTCACTACATTCTGCCTAGCTAGCGTCCTCCCTAGCCCAACCAGACCATGCTTTTGTACCACATGCACAGCCTACCTAGAGTAGCACACGACACTAGTCGGAAGCTAAGGACAACCGCAGTGGAGTACGAGGACAAACAGACTAAGCACTAAGCAATGTGACATATACGGGTTAGCTAGACAGGAAAAGGAAGCAAGCTAGAAACAATTAGGAATAACTCTAAAAGAAAAATTACCACCAGTCTCCCCACGATGATATAGGTGGCTGATACTAACGTTCCAACACGTGGGGACGCTTTACGCTTTTTACTGTACTAGCTTCCTGTCTTATGTATGATGTACAGCCTACATATACATAGTGCTGCGCTTTGTCTTATTTGGTTCTAGTCAGGCACACGCACATGTACCTTGTGCAGTAGTTGTCAGTGCGTACGCACATCCAACGGCTTTCAATGCATGGTATTGTGCTCGGTCCACGGTAAGTGTCGGTACCAAGTGCTGATTTTGGTTAGGCGTGGCTTAGCTGAAAATGGTTCCAAAGTTGCTTTGTTCATAAAATACTAAGGCCTTTTCGATTCTCTCTAGCTCGGGTATATATGCCTTTTTTCATGGTGGTCAAGGCACATAGTAACTAGAGATGAAGATAGCTCAATGCTTTTTTCTTTTCCTTTTCCTTTTCCTTTCTCTTAGACCCTGATTACACTAGCCTTAATTGGGCAGAGCCCACATCCTACTTCCTGGTCATGGAAATTGCGGCATCCTTAGCATACAAATTTTTGGGCATATAGTATACACCACATCATCAAGACACCGAGAAGAACCCAACAATTAAGCCAGAGATAATTCATTTCAAGATGAAAAGGAGCAAAGGAAATTGAATAATACACATAATCAGATTGGAGCATAAGTCCGTGGAGCATAATGTACGTTATAGAGAGAAGATGGAGAAAAGAGAGGAGAGAAGAAAACCCACTTGCATATAGCAAAGTTTAACACAAGATAAGTGAAAACGAGAAACAAGTAAAATAGAACAAAGAACTCCCAGGGAAACGATTTTGGGAGAATGCTGTCGATAATGAACAGATGCAAATAATCCGCCGCCCAACCCATCCTTAAAGCCACGACCCCGGCAATCGGGCAAACAAGAATAAGACATACACCACTTCTGCATCAAATTTCAAGTAGGAAACAGAACAGAGAGAGGGTGCAGAAGGGCAGCACACCCTCTCAGCTCGATGCACTCTAACACAAAAAGTATGACAGGTATAGAACAAAGCTGGAAAAGCCACTCTTAGACATATTAGGAATAAAAGCCGCAGAGGATGGTATCATAGCACGAAAAACTCGGGAGCAGAAGGATGTGGTGTGTTTAGGGGGAATGGGAATCAGAATCCAGGACGAGAACGTTAGTCAAGGACAGGGGATATCGTGATAAGAAAGAAAGAGCAAATGCATTTCCGTCCGTGTAGGTCCATAACGGAAGAGGTTTGATTATGCGGGAAAGATTATTGCGGATAGTTGGCAGATTGAGTCTCTGGAAGCCGTAGCGAATTCATGGATCAGTGGACAGGTCGGGCGAGGATGACTTTGTCGAAAGAGAAGTCCAGAGAGTCGAATCTTGTACTGGAGAAAAGACGACCGCATTACTCACGTTGCGGGTACACCGGTCCGCTCTGGTAGGGAGAGTGGGGGTAGTTGGGAGGATAGGCCATCTGTGCATTGTTCTGGTAGACCATACCGCCGCCAGGAGGACCACCATATTGGCCAGGGACCTGGCTATCCGCGGGCTGGTATCCGATTGGAGGGAGTTGAGGGCGGACTCCGCCGGCGTAGGCAGGCGGCTGTCCGTGGGATGGGTCAGAGGGGTTGGGAGGTTCGACCTGGTTAGCCTGAGCGGCCTGGGCGGCAGCACGCTCACGCTCCTCAATAGCCTTGCGCTGAGCCTCTTCCTCCTTCTTGCGAGCCTTCCATTCCTTACGGATTTCCTTGAATTCTAGAAGAGAAAAAGTCAGCAGTGAACTTGGGTAATAACCAGTTGCCAAAATGGGAAATAGCATGGAGTATGCTTAGTAGCGAGGGGACGGCGGAAAGCGATAAGAGGCAAGCTTAACCTCCACGCCATCGACCACGCTAGTGCGGGCCCCGCGACATCTAGTGTAACTCACTAGCGCGTCCAACGGCCGGCGCTAACCCGATCCAGCCATTTGCGACAAAAGGTTCAAGATCGCAGTCGCATTGGCTACCAAACGTCTAAAAACAAAAGAAAATGAGATGAACCTACCCTCAGGAGTGCGCTTTGCACCGTGCGACTGCATAGTCACATGCGCATTCAAATGGTTTAGAGTACCATATGCTTTCTCACATCCGTTCCATCCACACTTATACATGCGCTCAATTTCCTCGTAACGACGACGAGGACGCTTATGCTGCTGTGCGCCCGGGATTGGGACAAAGGAGTAGACCTAGATTGAAGACGGCGAATTAGCTTTGATCAAACGTAATAAATTCAAACCCCAATCATATTCCCAAAAAAAAAGGAAGCGGTTGAGGGGCAGAGCACGCTGTTTTTGACGATCCCTGCGACGGCGACCTACGGACCGTATAATCAACCCCAGAGGCATCCAAGACAACAATGATTGAACAAAGTGAAAAGCCTTAGTGAATACCCCCCAGGAATCATCAAAAACATACCTTTGGAGAGCGCGGCCCTGCAAGGGCAGAAACAGGAGAGGTGAAACCAACCGTTGTGGCCGGGGAGGCATAAGGTCCCGGCAATCCATGATGCTGTTGTCCATAGCTGTGCGGCCAATCTGGGCGCGCGTACATGTGCTGAGGGGGAGGAGGGTGACCCTGGTACTGCGCCATCTCATGCCCCTGAGGCTGATAAGGAGAGTAGGGAGGAGGATAGGTGGGGCTGTTGGCCGGAAGCGAAGGATCTATAGGAACGGGCGCGTCAGACTTTGAGTGCGGACTGCGCGGGCCCGTAGGCAAGGTGTTGATGAACGGACTTGTTGCTTGAGCCATACCTGCCGCACCACCGGGTTGGGAGTTTGGGGTGTAGGACTGGGGAGGACGGTGAAGGTAGTCCTGGTAGGCAGGCGAGCGGGCGGTCTGCGGAGGGTTCAGACTGTAGTCCGATTGAGGGGTGTTGCCCGACGAAATATTGGCGGGTCGAACCTCCGGCTGCGGTGTGTACTGCGGCGTAGGGCGGGCCTCGGGTTGTGGAGTGTAGTGAGCAGCAGCAGCAGAATTTTGGTCTGCAGGTTTTTGTTCAGAGGGTGCGTCGGTGACGGCGTTTGGGTGGTGCGAACCTGGCTGTGCGTACTCGGAAGCGGGCCGGTTGTCCATAAAAGAGGATTCGCGCGCAAGGATGCCGACGAATCTAGGATGAATTTCGGTATTGGATCTCTCTGGAGACGCGTCAACATAACAATGAGTGGGAAAAAGTCGGGGAAATTGACGAGTCGGTCCGACACGTTCTAAGCAAGGGGACGAGGGAGTAAGTTGCCACGTTGGGATCGTGGCGGACCTCTCCAGATCTAGGATATTCTTGACATACCTTTTTTTTAATTCAATTCCTAGGGAATTGATATGAGATGAAGTTGAGTCGCGAAACACTGATCGAACAGGTTTGCGCACAGATGTTTTCCAGATAAGAGATCTGGGAGAGAAAGAGAACAAGGGAGATTTCAAATTCACAACATTCAAGATATTGTGAATTGAATTGAAAGCGAGTAGCTTCAAAAAGAAAAAAAAAGTATATAAAAAAAAAAAGAATGGAGGTTGATAACCAAAGTCCAAGATGATTTAGATGCTTAATCTTAGTTCGGACGAGGATGCCTTGCAGGTGGCGGTAAGCACGAGGCACCGGAAAAATAGCCACAGGGGACAACTAAGAAACTAGAGACTAGAGACTAAAAGAAAAAGTCAGGAGTCAACGCGACTTTGGAGCGGCCTAAAAGGTAAGACGACTTAAGACGATTAGGAGAAAGGAAAAGCAGTCCTCGTGGGATCCGAGGATGTTGTGGATCCTCTGGGTGGACCACGTAATTTTGGTTGGCGATATCGTTGGTCATGGGCAAAATTACATCTGCATTGCTTTTATGCTTTTATGTTTTTATGTTTTTATATTTTTGGGGGCTTTGGGGGATTTGGGGGGTTTGGGGGGATTTTGATTCTTATTTCTTTTTTATTTCTTTTTTTTGGGGGGGGGCTTTTGGTCATTGGTTTAAACAATATATTCAATATAACAGTCTCTCACCCGTACTCCGTATGTGTTGTATCTACTTTTCATATTAGCACAAGGAATACATACATTATACATACAAAGCCAGAATTCCCGAAAAAACGTTATATATCAAAAGAGGGAGGGATATGAAAATGAAAATGAAAATGAAATTATAATAAATGATTTACTTTCTTTGATCTCGGACCATTCCCTTTTTACACACAATACTCCGACATTTAACTGGTTTGGCCCCCTTTCCCCCTCAGTGTCTTCGTTACCGGCTAAGCTTTCCATGTCCGTGTGATAACACTTTTTTTTTTATTTTTATTTTTTAGTTTTTCAGTTTTCGGTTTTTGAAAGAAAAAAAAAAGCGGAACCATCCAGGGGAGAAGTGGCAACCGATTTTTCTCAAATTCCTCTATCATTAATCCAAAAAATGATTGATGAATGGAATATCATAAAAATGATGTATACAGGTGTTGTTGTTTTTTGCTTAAGGACTACTGGTTAGGTTCCCAACTGGAGGTCTCTTAGTCTACCCGCAACTCGGGTGCGTCGAGGGAGAACCTAGCGTATAATGGTCCGTGGGTACCAAGATGTGTCAGCCAGGGAAGGGCTTGAGTTGGACCAAGGTGGGCGCTAGGAATGGCGTGCCCGAGGAACCTCAACCGAGAGATGGAACTGAGTCCGAAAAGGGTAAGGAGGGGAAGATACTTGACCACACTTACCCGTTATAGAGGAACTAGGGTAGAAAAGGGAGTAGCGCAGGTCGGGGGAAGAAGAAGCGATGGGACCCGGGAAGACCAGGGCTAGTGTGGACGACCAAAGGCAGGCACTCGGTCGTTATTGCACCAATAGGAAAAAAGTAGTGGAGTCCTGAAAATGGAGAAGCTCGGTGGACAGGCCTGACTGGTTTGAGCCTAGCGCCAAAGTCTGCTCCAAAGATTGACAAAGGTTTACAAAGGTTCAAAGCCGAGTCGAAGCCGATGATAGCTTCTCTTACCTGAAAAGGAGAGTGTTGCACTTTGATTACGGGTATTCGATACGGACATATGCATACTTCTCCAATCTGCCCCTATATGGTCCATATCCTTATATAACGTACATAAAAAACGCTCAACATTGAAAATGCCCATAACAGGGTATACCACTTATAGGCAACCGCTATACAACATATTCTAATACACATCACAGGCTAGTCATGTTCATGTTCTTCCATGAAACTGGTTGAGTCATGAGAATATAGAATATCTGGTCGCGTAACCGTCATGATACCTACGCGTGAGTGGAGACAGTGGAATAACAACAGCCCCCGGTAATAATCGGAGCCTATCTCCCGACATCTAGAATTGTTTGAGAAAAAAATAGATCTCCAAGATCAAATGGTTCGATAATAGATGCAAGTACTGATTCATATTGCGATTTCCAATGCTATGGTACCTACATACAAAGTAGGTATGCACGGGGAGTGATTTGTGATGATTTATCTACCAACCGTTTCTATCGATATACATGTGATAATTATAGTACCAAAGCACATACCACACCAATCTCCGGAGAAAAGGGGCCATCTTTTTCCTAGTGGGTTTTCCGTGCCCATTATCACCGCCAATTGGTCACAAATTTCATATTGCGCGATAGTACTCGGCGGCTCTCCGGTACGATCGGTGTCTGGTCAATGTCTGTTCAATGCCCAATCCATAGTGGAGGACGGTATAATCCTTACGGTGATTACATTCCCTTTGTACCCCGTTATTATTCCTTATTCGTTATTCGCGTTAATATTCGTTTTTCAGCCTCCCAATCAGAGAAATTAGTGGGGGGGGATGGATATCAAAGACTCCGTACGGAGTGCATAGTATGTATTCCGGTCAAACCCCCACCCTGGATAAATGGTCTGATAGGGAAAACCCAGGGAGAAAATTCTCAAGATGCAAGGCTCTCAGCTCGGAAAACCAACACACTCTCTTCAATTAATGATTGGCGTTCTCAGGGGGGCCGGATCTCACCCCGCAGGCGCGGAACCTGTTCCACTGCCGGTGAGGAAAAAGCAAGTGGTTGATCTGATTTTTAAATGGATTTTGATCATTTATGATATTCTTGGGTTACTTTTGGTTTATTTTATTCTTCGCAGGATCATTTACATCACGGCCTGACGAGTCATGTACTATTGTGTACAAAAGTGCCTTGTTTTTTTTAGGATAAATAATAATCCATTACCCGGTAACGGACAAATGGACAAATATCAAATCGACACCGACAATTTCTAAACGACACAGTGGGGACCAAACAGCGGACTCCGCGCGGACAACGCACAGTGTCTAGTGTCTAGTGCGGGATATCCGGTGTCAAACCCTGGAGGGCAGGATGGATGATCAATATCAAATTCATATGGCGCGTCAATCATTGGACGCCGCAGCCGCTCTGTATCCAGTTGCGCCGTGCTCCATACGTACGCATATATACGCATACGAAGGTCAACAGTTAATAATAATAATAACAACAACAATAATAACAATAATAATAATAATACCTTAAGCCTGTATTCTGCGACTTCGGACGATCAACCCGAAGGGTGCATTTGTCCCCAGTTTTCAGGCCCTGGCTGCATTTCCCAAATGTAACATATTTGTCTATAGGGATTGGCAATAAATCCTGTCTTTCCAACCGCCCCCCCTCTTCCTATATTTATATAGTGTAATATAAAGCGCCTTCCGCGGTTGTGACTTATTTTGATTTAGACGGTAAAGAGATCCAAAAATACTTTTCAGAATTAAATGTCTCAATCGAACCCAAAAGCAGGACCTGCAGACGTTCATCCGTGTCACTTGATGCACGTGGGCCCATTTCTGCATGTTATTTCTTCTATATATTGTATCTTATATATTGTTAAGAACTTTGGAAGTATATCATAATAATACGGCGTATTTACACTAGAAGAGATTTAACGACTTGCCTAACGAACGGGTAAAAAAAAGAAGAGTAAGAAAAGAGGGTCTAGTCGAGTCTATATTGCATATAATACACGGGTATTCTCCGGTCATTTACTTTCTAATCGTTCAGGGGGCGATCATTAGAGAAAAGGCTTGGCTTCATTGTTTTCTTTCCCCAGAACAGGATACCTTGTGTATACCTTGTGTTGGTACGCGGCGATCCCTGAAACCAGGGGGGTTACTCTATTAAACCAACCGCTCGGTACGTTCAAACACAAAAGAAAAGGGAAGGGAAAAGAAAAGCACCTCTGCCGTAGGATTGATGAGAAATTGCAAGATGTGCTCCGTACATACAACATACTCCGTACAGTAGCCCAAAGTCAACGAACTCGCCAAGTTCCTATCAGAGGAATTAGTGTCTGTGCTCTCTCAGGGCGAAAAAAAAAAAAGAAACGCAATCTCCCTAAACTCCGCACTTGGCCAGTGCAGTGATAACTTGGTAAACTACGCCGGACACAGTAAGTCTCACCCGCTAATGCTTCGGCAGATCGCGTTGGAGATCAGCACACCCCGGATGATAATCTTTGAGTGGTTCGTTTTTCACCTGCAAATTTTTTATAAATTTTTTTACAGGGGTTAAGACCGAAAGATACAGCTTCGATGAAGCGTCGGTTAAATGGCATACCGACGTCGGCCTTGACCTTATATTGAAATCTGGAAATAGCAAGAGACAGACATGATTCCTCCAATAATGAGACTGATTCCTGCAGGGATTCAGATCCCGAGACAAGAAGCTAAGCAAATCCTGAAATATAATGGTGTCGTAATTTTACCTTTCGAGAAGAAAGTGACACATTGTTAGCGACGATCTTGCCTACGATCATACCTGCGAAGACATGTGAAAATACTACATATATTATTGCCACTATATATGCATAATTTAATCTAAATTCTGTTTTGATTTCCAATACTACAACTCAAAATCATTGGATATGCTTCGTAGTCCATTAAATCAGAAGCCCTAAATACATGTTCTAGTTACGTCTACTCTACGGAGTAGACAACATAAAAAAAAGGAAACAAGGTAAACACAAGAATATCTGGTTTTTTTTTCATTTTTAATCATTGCTTGTTTTTTCCCCTTTAGGTGGCGGCACTATCGCCTGATATAGCGAACGTTGTCTTACTAGCGTTAGGAGTAAGACGAGTAGTCAATTTCCGTATGCATAAGGAGCATGCATAAGCGCCTCCCACGTCTTCAAGACGCGATACCAACCCCTAAAAGAGGTTTCATCCGACGATGCACGTCGGAGACAAGGGTGGGTACGACTCTTCTCCCCGGTCCAGATCCAAACCGAACCCTGAAAAATTCACCAGCCGCATTGTCCAGACTGTCTGTGACCAACAGGGGGCCCGGCACCAGGATGCGCTAGTCTGTTGTCCGCACTACTGCACGTCGCTCTCTTAGGCGTCTCTTAAATCATGTACTGTACTTTCAAGTGTATTTTTGGTGCCGAGGGCTACTTCAAGATGCGGTGGACGTTGTGTGTATGCTTGCGCGGGATGGCGGCAAATGCTTACCAGATTGTTTACCCCCGTGCAGGGCTTGGAGTGGATGTATTTATACGTATGCAGGCCTCTGTTTGTGAGTTTCTGGTGGGAATCTCATTTTTGGGTGTTGTGGTCATAGTTTCCTGGTGAATCCTGTGGCTCCAGAATGATGGGGAATCAGTACTTGTGCCAGCTAATCGGGACAGTATCCTGACATCCTTATGCATGTAGCTCTGTATTTATATCCATTGTATCCTCGTAATAGTCTGGAAAGATCTCTGGCTCGGATGGCGATATCTTGCAGTAAATACAAACAGAAATTTATTGCATTTCCAATGCCAGAGACAGAAGCGCGAGAATATATACATGACCAACACAACACCAAACAGAAATGGCTGACCCCCACTGATCTCCCACGTACCTTTACATATTTGTATTTCAGAGCTTGTCATGTCGTGAAACGCTAAAAGGAATCCACAACATAACCTCGCTGTGGGCCGTTTAAGCATAAAGCTTGAATATCGAGCTATGCAACGCAAATCTCGGCGGGTTTGAAATCGACCGATACTAGTAGCATAATAATATACATAAGTAAGGCTTTCTAGTGTAGATTGATCACATATCCATCACACACTTGTGTCAAATGAGGTAAGGTCTATAAGGCTGGGGGTATCCAGTGGCAGGGTTGTCGCCCCACCCCATTCGGAACGTGTACCTGCTTCATCTGATTATCACTTGATCTCCCTTTACTTCGAGTTCGTTCGCTGCTGACAGGCAATATAAAGCGCCAAATCCTTTGTGGATGGCTTCTGTGGTTATCATGTTAACTTGTATGGCCGCTCGCACTCGTGCCTCGCGACAGGACAATTATCTGAGGTGCTGAGCAGCTCGGCGCGCTAGTCAAGGTGTAAATTCTCAGATTTTAGAGAATAATTCATCTGGAATCTGATATATGAGGGCTATCTAATGGACCGTGTATTCTGAATAGCTTTCTTTCTACAGCATATCTTGCTATACTTTCTATTTCATGTTCAGAGTGAAGGAACAAATTTACATATGTCTTTCAGCAACACAAGTTCCATATTTCATCCACTCTACTATGCTGCACAATTGACAATGAATTATTAGAAATTTACCGAGTAAAATAACTGATGGAAAAATATGTTCCGTAAACTCTGCAGAATTAATCAACCATTTGCGGGGTTAGACAGACTAGATCGTCTGCTCGGAGATCTATATATTCCGTACTATCTAGACGAATGCCATAGTATCTAAGCAATTCTACCTTAATATCGGGTCTACAAATCCAACTACCACAATGCTTCTTCGGACTACATGCATCCTAGCCATTGCTTCTGGCATTACTTTCGCCAGACCAAGTCATCTATCAAAACCAACGACAAAATTCAATTGGTCCTCAACCAAAGCTATGTAAGTGTATCGAGGCTACCATCTTACAAGCAGCACTAAACCTAGGGCAAAGAATCGCCTTCGGTGACTCCTACACTTATGTCCAAGGAACCATCGGACACCAGAACTTCAGTTTCATTGGAGACCAATTCAACCTCGCCTATGATGCCGAAACACTGCTTTCCAACAAAATAGTCCAAAATCAAGTAAGCCTGTATCCCCGACGCGAGTTAACTAAACAGATCATGGTCATCGGTCGGATGTTGAAAATTAATATTAATTCTATACGTTTAGACTGCAACAGCAGAAGGCGGTCCCAACTGGGTTGAATACCTCACAAAATGCGGTGTTCACCAAGGCCTCACCTCACCCCAAAACTGCAAAAAGCAACTCTGGGACTTCGCATTTGCAGGCGCCGACATATCAACCGAGTAGTAAGCACAGCCACAGTCACAGTCACAGTCACAATCCAAATCCAAAAACCCACACGCATCCAACATTTACAAACACCTCCAACTAACCAAAGCTAAGCACACCCCTTCACCACAACTTTACAGTCTCCCTAGTAGACCAAATAAACCAATTCGAGAAGTACGGCCACGCAGCCCTGCTACAAAACCTAGGCGGCTTCAACCAAGACAAAAGCCTAATCGCCCTCTGGATCGGTATCAACGATGTAAACGACAGCGCAAAGTACGCCGTCGACTTCCAAACCTTCTATAACAACCTCACAGACACACTCTTCGCATCCGTAGAGACCCTCTACAACCTGGGCTACAGGAAATATCTCTTCATGAACTTGCCGCCGCTGGACCGCACGCCAGGGAACCAAGCGAAGAGTGAGCCGAGTCCGAACGCCACGCAGGTCGGGTGGTACAATGCCGCGCTGGCTGATCATGCGGCTGCATTTGCGGGAAAGCATGAGGAGGCGCGGGTTATGCTTTTTGATGCGCATGCGAGGCTGGCGGATATGCTTGATGAGCCCCGTAAGTATGGCATTGTGAATACCACGAACTTCTGTGCTGGGTATGATCAGCCAGATATTGCGGTGGATTATGAGAAATATGGGTGCCCGACATCGTTAGAACAGTATTTCTGGTTTAATTCGGGTCATATGACTAGTCATGTGCACGAGGTTTTGGCTGGGGAGGTGGAGGGGTGGTTGCAGGGATCTGAGGATTGAGAATAGGAAGTAGCTAGTTACCTGTAGGCACATTCTCACTATGTTGGAGCTGGATTGAGTTAGGATACCGAGGGGAAAAAATGTTTTTAAAGAATAATCATTATTGCAGATTGAGATCAGAGGCGGGCGACTTCTCTGTCAGGCATGAAACTTTTTGAAACTAATCAACATGTATGGATTCATCGTGAGAATTCAAGCCCTAGAATCTCACAAACACTGATAAAATCGAGATCCGAGACTGTGAAAATCCCCCTATCGAATAGGGCCGCAAAAAAAAAGATAAGTAAGAACTATCTATGACATCAAAGATAACGCCGTCCTGCCCGAGTTACGCATGAAGTCAAAGAAATAGAAAAGGGTCTACCGGGATAGCACAATACAAGGCAAAGTGACTGACTGCACGAGGAGCAGCAGCGAGGTATCTACCAACGACGGTTGTTGCCGACGGGAGCAGCGTTGGAGGCAGTGAAACCACCGCCGCCGCCACGACCACCCCAGCCACCGCGGCCACCACCGCGTCCACGGCCACCCCAGCGGCCACCACCACCGCCGCCGTAGCGAACCATCTCGGCAAGACGAGGGTCAACCTGCTGCTTAGCTTCAGTGAGAATGGTAACCAAGTCACGAGCCTGCTTAGAGTCTGGAGAGGAGATTAGTACAACTTGATCATTTCCAGTACACGAACGATAGACTTACTGTCAGTGGTAAAGAAGGTAATGGCGGTACCCTTGGCACCGGCACGAGCAGTACGACCAATACGGTGGACGTAGTCCTCAGAGTTGTTGGGGTAATCATAGTTGAGCACATGAGTGATGTCGCGCACATCTTTTACAGAATTTCGTTAGCAAATAGAACATTAGTGGTGGTATGAGGAGTATGGTCATGAAGGACCCTTTCTCCGTCGTGCAGGACTTGATGCATCACTGCTCTCTTGATGAGTTTCATTGAAGAAAATCCCAAGGGAAGCGAATCCATGGGATGGCGGTTGTATCGTGGTCCTAGAGAAACCTTGGAAATGCAGCCTTCAACAGTTCAACAGTTCAAGAACAACGCTGTGTGAAAAAAAATCGACTCTTCTTCGAGTCTGTCACACAAGAGATGGAGAAAGGAGAATCAATGCCAAGCTAAATGCCTGCTGCTGTGCTGCACTGTGAGTCCAAGGTTCTCTTGGCATGTGAACCATTAAGGATGACCAGATGCGCCTGGACGCGGCGTATACACCGACGTGCCTCGAGAGAGTTGAGCACCGTGCCATTGTATCACACAACGTCAACACGGGTGAGTGTTTTCAAGGGCCCCTTAAGGGGGGACAAAAAGGGGGAAATGGAAGAGGGAGGGGGGATGTAGTTTGTTCATACCAATACCACGCGAGGCCACATCGGTGGCCACCATGATAGGGCTCTTGCCCTGCTTGAACTCGTTCAAGACCCAGTCACGCTCGTTCTGTTGCTTGTCACCGTGGATGGCTGGAAAATATGTTAGTACTGTGCAAATATGCCAGTGAGGAACCCATCCAAAACTTACAAAGCGCAGGCCAGCCGTCCTGACGGAGGAATCGGGTGATCTCATCTGCGACACGCTTGGTGCCAGTGAAAATGATGCACTTGTTGGAGCGGTCCTCCATGATCTTCTCAAGGTGCTTGATCATCTTGTCACGCTTCTCAAAGTCGGAGACGACCTCGACGATCTGTGTGATGCGGTGGTTGGCAGAGAGATCGGTGGAGCCAACGTTGACTTGAATGTAGTCGTTGAGGAAATCAGAAGCGAGCTGACGGACATCCTTGGGCCAGGTAGCGGACCACATGCAAGTCTGACGATCAGGGCGAATCTGGCCAATGATCTTGCGAATCTGGGGCTCGAAACCCATGTCAAGCATACGATCAGCCTCGTCAAGAACGAGGTAAGTGACACGGCGAAGGTTGGTGCGGCCAGCCTCAAGCATATCAATCAAACGACCAGGGGTAGCAATGCAAACCTCAACACCGCGAGAAAGATCACGGATCTGAGGACCCTTGGGGACACCACCGTAGACACAGGTGTTGCGGATACGGGAGGACTTTCCGAACTTGGTAATCTCGGCCTGAATCTGAACAGCCAACTCACGAGTAGGAGCCAGAACAAGAACAATGGGACCGTCACCGGGGGCTAGGAGAGGCTGGGCGTTGATGTGAACAATAGCGGGGAGACAGTAACTGAGAGTCTTGCCGGAACCAGTCTCGGCAATACCAACGACGTCGCGTCCGGACAGAGCCATGGGCCAGCCCTGAGACTGGATAGCAGTGGGAGCATCAAAGCCCTGGGCCTTGACCTCAGACAGAACATACGCGGGGAAACCAGCCTCGTCAAAGGTTTGAACGGGACGGGGCACGTTGGTACCCTGGATGGCCATATCCTTGGACTTGCGGAAGGCCTGAACATCTTCCTCGGAGCGCTCAGTGACATCGGGGTGCTCTTTGTAGAAGGACTTCTCGAACTTAGGCAAGGAGTTGAGATCTAAGTGAAACCAAAGTTAGTATTGCGCGAACAAAACAAACACGTTTGCTGTTGAATGAGCTTACCCCAGTCTTGAGTCTTCAGGCCAGCGCCGAGGTTGTTCATGCGATCACCACCGGCACCACCGCCTCCGTAACCACCACCGCCGCCGCCGTAGCCGCCGCCGCCGTAACCACCACCTCCTCCACGGCCACCGCCGTAACCACCGCCGCCGTAACCACCGGAGCCACCGTTAGAGTAGCCGCCATCACCTCCGCGGGAGCTAGAATATCCAAGTTAGCACAAATTATTCTTCTTGCAATGTGCGACGTCTCCTGTCCGCTTGGGATTGGTTGGGAAATCACGATAGACTCAGAATCCCAAGACCCAACGCCATTGCAAACAACTGCAGATTCGAGGCTTTTGCCAGAAAACCGTGCATTTGATGAGACAGACAAAGGAGACATAGCAAAGTGTGAGAATGAACTTACCGGTAGGAGTCACCACCGCCGCCGCCACCGCGAGAGTAACCACCTCCGTACGACATGATTTAAGTCTGCGAGAGTGTTTTGGAATAAGGAGAGGAATTAGAATATGAGAAGAGAAATGGGGAGAGAGAAGGAAGAAGGAAGAAAGAGGAACGAGTTCACAATAAAAAAGAAAAGGTCGGGAACTTGAAAGAAAAGGAAGGAGGAAAAATGGCAAAAAAAAAAAAAGTTTGCCAGGGGAGGAAGGCGCGAGGGAGGATTAGATTAGGCTTAGCTCTCTTTGTATTTTCCTGTCACATGACTAGGCCTGGATCAGGTACTTTTCAAACCGCCTGCCTAAACAGGATGAGTGGATACTTGCCGCTTTCATTATTTATATCTATCTCGCCTTTGATTGGTTGCTGTTATCAACTTCAGGCAGAAAATTTAGGAAATTTTTAGATTTGCGCCGGGCATCGCTGGTCCATGGATATCAAGGAGGCAAACTATGAACGATGGCGACAAGGTTCTCTGTAGATCTAGTATGAGTGGCGATAAAAGTTGAAATGACGGCAAACTGATAGATTTTCAAGAATCGTCGATCGGAGAGAGGCGAATATGTAAATTTAGGGAAATCCAGCGACTTTTAACGTTTAATATTTGCACCTATACGCGGGTGAATCATTATGGATCGTTCTGGGCAAACAGACAACTTACGATACGGAAGTGTGGTTATATCTCTATGTAATTTTATATCCAACAAGCAAGCTGCAGCATTCAACCTTCAAGATCGAAGGACCAGTCCATTTTCATGATAGATGTAGGTAGAGGACTAGGATCTTAAAACCTATTGCCCCGTACTTCCAAGGCCCATATCCCAGAAACGAATTTCCAATTCCGTAGCCCGAACAAAGATCTTAATCAGTTCTTCCATGCGACTAGGTGACACATGTTGCATGTGATTCTCCAGCAATGCTATGACATAAATCAGTGAGATGTTCCACTTATTCTTTACAATCCGACTTACCTGAACCCAGTCGTACAGCCTGCGTGTAGTCATCAGCAACATAATTCTCGATCCATTTCCAGTAGGTGTTCCCCTCTCGAAGCGTGTTTTTTCCCGCATGCAGGCGTTTTGCAATGGCGCCATATCCGATCAAACATGGCGCAAGGGCCATTTGCAAGGCTAGCCAGTCTTCGGACTGGCCTATATCCAAAATGTATCGGCTATAGGCGGTGCAAGCTATACATATTCAGATTAGTACATCTGTCCATTCCATAAAGAGGCACGACCGGCTTACCGATTGTTTCGGGTGTATTTTCCATCTCCTGTTTGGAAAGGCCAAAGGAGGCACAGTAGTCAATGTGCAATGCCATTTCCCGCTGGATATGGAGGACAATCTTGGCCGACTGGAGTGATTGTATTAGATTGTTATTGGGAAACACAGTATGGTGAGCACTTACCGCTGCTATTGAACCCATGCTCTTGGCCTTGTATGATGCAAGAGCATTGCTTCGGGCAAATTGTACCTACAGGTTGAATTTTGATAAGTTGAATGTTTTCTCCCAACCGCATTGAAGATGGGTTGTCTCACCAGGTAAAGATAATCTTGCACAAGGTACGCCTTGAATCGTTCAATAGGCAGTGTACCCTGGCCCATGCCTTCGACAAACTCATGGTGGGTGAACTCCTGCCATACTTGCTGCACATCCTGGCGGTCCAAGATGTACTCAAAGAATCGGCCGCTAAACAGAATATTGTTAGGACGAATAAAACTAAGAAATCCAAGGGACAGGTGACATACGGCGCAAAGGGCATAGTGTAGGTGGAGTGGAAATGATTGATCGGCCCACTCCCTTTACCTAGGTCAATGCTTGTCTTGATCCCTACCTCAACAAATCGCACGGCGCTCCGAACCGCTCTGATCATGTCCTTGCCAGAGGCCAGGTTCGCAGCAATTGCTGAAGCAAGTGAGCAGCCAGTGCCATGGGTATTTTTTGATACCAAGAACTCTGTCTCGAACAAGGTGGCTGTTGTCCCGTCAAAGAGGATATCCACCACTAAGGTCCTTTCTTTCGGGTCTTGAGATGTCTTGTGGTCTTTTGTCAAAGGAAGGTGACCTCCCTTAAGGAGAACCGCCTTAGGGCCCAATGAGCAAATCTTCTTAGCAAGCTCAACCATCCCCTCAAGATCCTTCGGTTCTGAAGTCTCTGCTCCAGCATCTTTCAATAATAGAAGAGCCTCGGGAATGTTTGGTGTCAGAATTGTGGTCAAAGGAAGCAACTTTGTCCGTAGTCCTTTGACTGCTTTTTCGGGTAGCAACTGGGAGCCACTAGTGGAAACCATAACCTGTTGGCCCTGGTTAGAGTCGTAGTTTTTTTGAGAACAGGGAATCGAGCATACCGGATCCAAAACGATTATAGGGACTTTGTGAGCTTGTAGTGTTTCTGCGATGACATCAATGGTCTCGGCAGATGAAAGCATGCCTCGGAGGTCATTAGTTCTATATAAAAAAAGGACGAATCATGAAATGCAACTGGCTTACCCAGTTTTACTACATCTGCACCCACATCTTCCAGCCCAGCATTGATCTGCTTTTTCACAAATTCCGAGGGCACGACAAAGATGTCTTGTACACCTAGTGTGTTTTGTGCTGTCAACCCAGTGGTGGCAGTAAGAGCATAGCATCCATGGGCCGCAAGGACCCTTTGATCAGCTTCAAGACCACTAGAATATGTTAGAGCGGGATTTAAATCATGATAAAGTGTACATGATAGGGATACAAGGTCAAATATCGCTTTGGAGATAAGTTGATGGGGTGCAGCATTTTTTTCCCCAGCTGGCTTTGCGGGGTGGAATGTTTGAACTTACGCTCCGCCTGAGCTGTCTGATCCTGCAATGACTAGGACCCTTTTGACAGACATGACTGAAAGAGCCAATCAGCAAACGAGCAGGGATATCTACTTTTGCACTAGCAGTCAAGCTGAAGTGAAGAATGACGGAGTGGGATGGCCGGGAGGGGGGGGGGTTGCGATAAGATAACAAATCTTGATATGAAAATACTCTTACTCTCAACGTCGACTCGAGACACTTGAAGACCCTAAAATATGCAATTCGATTTGACCATGACCATACTAACTTCCCAAGACCCCAATATCCTTGGGTATTTACAAATATCCAAAACCATACGCCACCGGAGAATCTATTGTAACATGAAGCGGAAGAGACTATCCATCTCAACCCATTGACGACCACACTTCTTCAGGTAGCTGTCCACCACACCCTTGATCGTTCCGAATCTTGTGCGGTTGAACTCTGCAAGGGCAGCAACACTGTCCTTCTTTTCCCCTGTCTCTTTCTCAGCAGCGGCCTTAGCTTTCTCGACATCCCAGAGACCTGCGAAGTACAACAGCTGGTTGTATATCTCCTTCTCCGAGTACTCGTACGACATGCGACCTAAACAACCTTCTGCACGACCTCGGGGACCCAAGCAGCGGTGTCCATAAACGCTGATTTGCCGTGTGCGGTTGCCACATGATGAATCGTCGCATACCAACCAGCCTTCGTAGTATCGCGAGGTCTGTTCGCGGATCTGATTCTCCAGTTGGGCGACAATTGTCATAACTGAGAAGGGTTTCTGGCAGCTTTGGTTCGGACAAACAATTCCTTGAGCAGTGCACATGTGCGACGAGGCCACCAGACCCTCATATACAGACTGTTCTTGGCAGTATCGGCATCTTAGGGTCAGTCGCGTGGAATTGGCAAACCGAACCGAGTCCGGGATCTGGGACTCGAGCGGGGTGACCTCGGCATTTTGCTGACTGCTAGAATTAGAAGTATTGATCTGATATTTGCGAGTATCAAGACCCAAGCACTCGGCGAGACGGACGGCATCGGTGCCAGGAATTGGGGCGCACAGACGCTCAATGGGAGGGAATATTTGCTTGAGAATGTAGAACTCAACATCTGGCTTGAGCCCTGAATCGGACTTCAGCACATCCTGCGGGCTGTATGATCGCTTCGCAGGAGGCAGAGATGAAGTTTCCGAATCTCCGTTGGTCACGATATACGAGATGACGTCGTTCGGTCTAACTGTCTTGCCCCTGGCAATTTCGCGGAGGGCAACTTGTGCGGGTGGCATGCTCTCTTTATTAGGGTACTCCTGGGGTCGTTTTGAGAGTTTCTGATGAATAGTTAGCAAGGTGATCCAGAAAAATCCTCGGGTTCATCACATACAGTGTAGATCACGTATTTCTGCACAGGGATTGTGTATTCCTTCATCCTCCCCGCAAGCTCACGCAAGTACTCGTGAATCTTGTTGAGCACGACTTCCTGGTCTTCACCAGACAGAATTTCGTTAAGCAGCTTGGATGATACCTCCTTTGAGAGGGCACAGTATTCACGACGCTTCATGTCAAGACCCTTGACCTCCAGTTTCTCCACGTACTTGCCATCCACCTCCGTAAGGTTGACAGCAGCATACTTCTTCTTGGCATGCAGTAGAAGCCGACGGAAGACATTGTCGATATCAATTTCTAGAAGTCGGTAACGTTCGTTGACTGATTTCTTGAACTCTTCGCCAACTTTCATGGCGTCGCTCATGTTGTCCATATTCGTATTGATCATGACCGAATCGGTGTCACCATAAATGACTCGCAATTGCTGGCTTTCGGCCAATTCCTTGGTGTTTCTCAGAATCTCACGTCCTTTGAAGGTGGTGAGCATTGCCAGAGGTCGAGCGTAGAATCGACTCTGCGTGTATCCCAAGCATCCGTACATGGAATTGGCAGTCAGTTTCAAGGCCAATTGTTTTGTATCCCAGATGGCTAATTGTTCGGGTGTGGCGCGCTTGTCTTTCATTAACTTCTTCACTTCACGTCGACGATTAACCAACGTCGCGATCAGCCGAGGCAAAACGCCTTGTTCTTGGTCGGAGGAGGGAACATCTGGCACTTTTTCTTCATTCTCATTCTCGGCCTATTCGCACATGTTAGAACAACCGAAGTGAGACGAGGGCTTGGATTGGGTCAATTACCGTAGCTGTTCGGTCCACTGTTGTGAAGCAGATGTTGTATTCCTGGATGATACTGGGATACAGACTGTTGAAGTCCATAACAAGGATGAAGCGGTCGTAAAGACCCTTTTCGGGCTCGAAGACAAGACCACCCTTGTATTTGTCCTTCTTTTTCTTGTCGACCGCCTCATCATCGTCGCCATCTTGCATTTTCTCCTCTGCCTTCTGAAGACGAGACGAGTACTTGTCTGGACAGATATATTTGTTGCGATGGAACTCATGTAGCAGAATATACTCGTTTCGCTCAGCACGCGTACCGCTAAGTGTGCGTGCCCACGAATTACCAGCGGTATTGGTCAGGACCTTCGTAAGTGGCAGCATCTGAAGACGTAGAACCAATGCCGCAATGAAGTATGTATCTGTATCACAATGATTGACAAAGTTCATGAGGCCTTCTTTGGTGGTCGCCCAGGTATTTAGTGCCGCTTCGGTGTCTAGTTCCTGCCGTACATTGCCCTGGCCGAGGTAGAGTTGGCACATCTCAGTCAAACTCCAAGACTGGCATTTCATCATAAGAGACTAGTGACTGTCAGCTTTGTCATATACCAGGTTTCAGAAGAACATTACCTTGCCCATGTCGTTGGCAACATCGCACATCAATCTTCCAGCAATTAACTGCCTTTCGGCAAAGAAGTTGCCACCCTTGTTAAAATTCTTGGGCCAATCTCCACGCCTGAGTCGGCCAATACGATGCCAACCAGGCGTCTTCTTTTCACGCATCCGGCTGAGTAGAATGCCCAAGTCGACATCCTGCAACTGGTGGCCCATGATCACATCGGGGTCCATCTTCTCGAATATAGCCAGGAACTTGCTAAGCAAGAACTGTTCGCTTTTTGCGAGCATAACAGTTCCCCGCTGGTTTTGTGCTTCGGCTTCGAAATGCATTGGGTATGATCCACCAGCAGGGCGCATGACGGTGAATGTCTTGCACGGAAGCTTTTCTGGGGGAGTGGTATCAGTTAGAGAAATGTCTTCATATACTCGGGCACTCGCTATTAGAATCTCCTGCTTGTTCTCCTTAACATTGAGCTGGGTACGGAAAGAAAGACTCATTAAGGTCAAGGGTGGGGCATCCAGGTTCTCGGAATCTGGGACAAGGCTGATGAGTGCTGGTTTGGCGGCCTGGCATTCGAACTTGCACCAGGATGCGTTGGTTACTGCCGCAAAGTCGGCCTGGTCGATCTTGAGCCAGCAAGGGCCCATGATATTTTTCCAAAGAACAAATTGTTCAAATAGCGAGGTATTGGTACCGAAAACGTTCGAGAAAGTCTCTCCCTTAGTTTCCATTGGCAATGCAGCTTTATCGTAGGGGTAGAATAACTTGAGATACTCTGCCTCCTTTGGGACACCAGGTATTTCAAATGCGTACTTCCGTTCACATGGTTTCATCTTGTGCATGCCGACCTTGAGTTTTGACATCATCTCGTCGACCTCTGAGTAAACATCTTGCATGTCAACCTCCTCTTCAGTTGGTCGTCCGTGCTTGTATCGGTATTCACGCGGAAGGAAGTAAAGCTTTCGCAAGATATTGTCAACCTTAACGAATGCACTAGTGTAAGACCCATTCTGCTTGTTCTTCACTTTTCCGAACAGACACAGGCTGCCGTTCACTTCGGTATAGTCCAGCCAGAACATGCGCAGACTGCCGTCCTCTTCGACAACATCTTGGGCACGCAGTTTCCCAAAGGATCGCATTTCTGGGGCTGGGCTACTGAGAACGTTCAATTTGCTCCTCACGTCATTCCAAGTAGCATCCATTACTTCTGGCATTGACTTGACTGGGGAAGAGCTTGCTGGTGTAGGAGCAATGTCATGCTTGATCTTCGCGGGTGGCCGACTGCCGGTCATGTTGATGTTTTTCGTTTTAAGACCGGAGTCTCCAGTGACTTCAGCGACATCCATAAGGTCAACATCATCGTCTTCTGGCTCTTCAGCCTTGACCGGTACGATGTTCCTCCGCTCCACCGCTTTGCTAATTGGAGATGAGGGCAGGATATCGCTCATGGGAACATCATCATCGTCTGGCATCGGTAGGTGGCCGTCATCGAGATCGTCAGAGTGGAGTGCCTGATCCTTCATTGGCGAGCTTGGCCCATCATTTTCGTCTCTTGCGTGAAGCTTCTCGCGGCGACGCTTCTCAGACAAGGGCGGGGAAAGAACGCGAACTTTGCGTCGGGCTTCTGACTTGACAATGTTTCGTGTCGGAGCGTAGTTTGATACGACGTTGGTGTCGACTTCTCCAAGGAGGTCGGCCATGAATGCGTCATCCTCGGCAGTAGCAGCAGGCTTGTAACATAGATTGTCAGAATGAGGGTTTTGATTTCCATGAGCAAAAAGCACTCACCTTCGGCTTGGGAGCAGAAGCCGCAGCCTGTCCTTTGTTGAAGTACCTGGATATTCCATTGTTCATTTTCTCCTTTCGCTGTTGTTCCTCTTCCCTCTTTCTTTTGGCAGCCTTGCCTCGTGTGGGTAGTTCGTCACTTTCGTCACTGTCATATTCTGCTGTCTGTTCGTTCCATACTTCGCGGCCATCGTCCGCGTAACCGGCACCGTTATCATCGACGACGAAATCATCCTGATCAAGACGGCTTCGGATAACCTTTTTGTAACCGTCATCATCAACCTCATCGTAGATGTCACCTTGGTCCTCGACTTCGTATGTGGAAATTCGTTTCTTTCCTGAGGCACGGAGGGCCCTTAGTTCGGCCAATCTTTCGCGAGCCGTAGGCATTATGGTTTGTTCAGGCAACACTGCCCATTAAAAATAAAGTTGGGTGCGTAAAAAAGAGTAGATAGAACTGACAATTGTTGCGGGGAAAGGGAGAATGAAAGGAGCGTCACGCAATTAATCCAGGCACGCGAACATCACGCGTTGGGTCGCGTTTGCCCGGCTGGTGAGATTATGTCAGCGTCGTAAGTGTTTCTGCCTCAGGCGTACATAGTGATTACATCAGCTATATAGTGCCTCAGCCGAAGATACCCGTTCCGAGATCAGGCGATCATACCGTGCCCTAATATCTAACTCTATAATGATATTTACAAGATGGGCTCTCTTCTTAAAATTGACTTTTTTTCAGCTTCAGTGTTTCAAATTTATTAATGTATTCAATGCAAACATGGCTTCTATCAGTGTAATAGGCACTTCACATGATCGGATAGAGGCATCTAGCTGGTTAAATGTTTGTAACCAGACCAAAAGACCTAAAGAATGAAAGGCTATTTATTTGTACAGTCCAGTTATTCTATGCATAGAGTTCAGAGTACTATGATGAAGAATTCAAATCAGTGATATGAGCTCAGTACGTACAAAGATTGAATTATACAACTACTCAGATACAAGAATAGTCGGCCGCTCATGTGGCCTTCGTCCTTGGCGATGTAAGATTTTAATGATCCCCGAGCTAGTCAATTTGGCCTGAACGGTATCATAGAAGTTGTATATAGGAACTCTCCGATACATTTTTAGATGTTCTTTTCAGAAGACTTTTTCAGATATATGGGGAGGCGATATAAAGCATAAACGGTACAGAGGTTATATCTCGGCGTCCTTCAGTTGTAGTAATGCGTTTATGTACTGTAAATTGTTACCTCGGCGACGTGCAAACTGAAACCCATTTGTCTTGCATGGACCTTTCTCTATTACAGAATCCCAAGCTGCACTTGGATCGTTTGGTTCGTTTGGCTCCTATGGTGGGTTGACGTGACACGTTTATACTTCGTTGATCTTCTATCCCTCTAGGACGTGTCCTAGACTCTACTCTATTGTTACTTTCTTTATATCTCATATTACTCCCTTTCCATCTGGCCTCCTTTTCTTTTATTTTTATTGGGTAGCTGGCGTGTTACGCCCACCAATTACATTATAGTTCACTTTCCCGTCGCATCAACGAACTATGAGTCGCCCCGGTGAACAAGCACGAGTTACGAGACACGAGCTATTAAAGAGAGCTTTGGTAAGCCTTCTACCTTGCAGCATACTGTTAACTTTGCACTCGGTCTCTTTTGAGTTAGGTTTCTTGTCCATGCCGCCTCCGCCTGTCGCATTCACGAACTATAAGTCGCCCAGCAAAACACAGCATCCTCTACGAGACAGGAAGCTCATAGAAAGGATTCCAGTGAGTGTTGCACCTTCCATCATGCGACTGTGACTTACCATGATATAAATGACTTCGATTGATCCTAACTCGATGCAGGGCATCCTTCAACACCGTCACCAAATCTCCCAGCACCAGCCATTCCTCCATACAAACGTGGCCGCTGGGTTTATATGATGAATGGATAATCACTTGACATTTAAATACGGTGAGCAACTACGGTTTACTATTATACCCAGGGGAGTATGAGAGCTCTTTTTGTGCGCTGTCGTATATGATGACCTTGAATTCCGAGCAAAGTCCAATCTGCGGATATGTCGAAACATTTATTGATCTGATACTAAAGGAAACAGAGAAACCCTATCAATCACGGCTTTTCTATGAGATATGTGAACAAGTTGGCTAACACTAGGATACCATGCCTCTATGCTTAGGTATGGCTGAAGCCTCGAATTCGAGTCTAACTTAGTCCTCGACAGGTCCGGCGAATGACGATACAAGATCTTTCTCAATACTCAGCATTGGAAGTTGATCTGTCCATCTGATGTGAGATGGAACCGGTTTCCCTGATTGGTATGGTGATTTAATATTGTATCTGGACTGATTCTGCTAATATGCGGGAGATATATAGTATTCATCCGATCGACACGCGCAGAAACGACGATATAACCGCCCTAAAGATCCGCAATTCTATTTGGCATTCGGGGCCTGAAACTCGCAAACGATGGCTCCTCGAGCTAACAGAGGCCAATGGGCCAAAAGCAAACGTTTGATGGAATTGAAAAAATTAAGCTGACCTTGGTAAGTACAGAAGAGCATTTGGCTTGATGATCCAACTGTTGTATTATGGAGTCATGTTCGAATATGTTCGCTAACACTCTCAAGATAACTAGGTATGTATTCCATGTTTACCCACTCGATATGAGTTCCTTCGCATTCCAAAAGCTGGATACTCGGTGTACCCTGAAGCGCATGTTATGATAAGAAGAGAAGGTCTGACAGTGACCGTCGCTAGTCCCAAGGGACTAGTTGACTGGGCACAATGAAGCTCTCGAAAAGAACTCTGATACGATGCGAAACAAAGGATTTAATTTTCATTGGCTGGTCTTCTGGCCTTATTCTGTTGTGATTCTGGAAGCTCCTGCTAACAGTCTCCAGATATTCTAGGTTTCTATATGATCCTCCATCCCAGGTCTACAAGCACAATCGATATTCGATGTTGCATAAAGCACATTTTACGATGAGAAAAAGAAACCCCTACACTTGGAAAAACCGTGGACCATTGGCTAATGTCTCAACTATAGGTTCGGAAAACATTTGATCCAAGGCGAAAAGAAATATACTATTTTCCTCGACTGATCATGCAGCTCTTCTGACCTTACTGCATTGCTTTCTTTTTGTTCAACACTCGAGATATCTAGATTATCCCAAGTTCACTCTCAGGTTTGACGCGGTAATCTGAGAGCTCAGATGACAGCTGACAAGGGGCTACAATTTAGAGGTGATCCTGAATTTTCGAAAGGTCAACGGATACAATTAAAGTTGAGATTGAACATCGGTACGTCTTGAAAAGAAAGATATTCTTATTCAATCTTTATGACTGACTTGTCTGATGAAAATGCCGACATACTCAAAGATGACCCAATTCCCCTCCTGTTGATATTGGAGCTTCTCTGCTAACCATTCCAAGGTATCCCTTTAGATTTCCAATTTTCCATTCAGGTGTGACTTGATGCCGCCCTTAATGAAGAATTGAAGGCCGCTAAAATAATGACTATGCTTTATACTATCATACTACACAAATTGTCCTAGTCTACACTCTCACTGTGGACTATGAGGACACGAAAAGAACAGTCTGATGCGAGCCAAATTACCTCAATCAAGAGTGTTGATACATATCACCGCAACACTCTGGCCTCTCATTTACCGGTTTTCCGGTCCTGGAATTCAATATTCAGGTTGATACAAAGCCAAAGAAGAAAACCTGGTTTTTCCAATTGATGCCCTGGTTCATGTTATGTGGTTGAGTTGGATCTCTCGCTGACTTCTCTCCAATTATCTAGGTAGGTTTCGAACTTCTCCCTCCCCCGACTCGACACAGTCGTGCAGTGACTACGGGCACATTGATGGACAAGTCCAAAAGCTCGTGAATGAGGATCTATTTATGCTCATCTATTCGGTGTGCTGCTTTGGCAAGGCGACGAATAGAGAAAGCATACTTGATGCGAGAGACTTGAGACTTATAGATACGGAGGTCTGGTCAAGAGAGGTACGTCTGCAATCTCCCTATACTTTATTTAGATCGAAATAAGTGCATGCTCACAGGACGATTGATACAGAAGGAGAGAGGTAAGTTTTCCATTCCCCTGATCATTGACTATGACATTTTAGAAAAATCTTCCCGGACTCATACCTGGATGAGACCACTCCTAGACTTCAGTCGTGGTGAACACAAATAAAGGCAAGTTTTCCATTCCTCCGTTTTTATGAATGTTAATTGTGAGCTCTGAGAGAATCTTCCCAAGTGGATAAACCTTCGAAACTCCTAAATGATGACTATTTCCTTCAGTTTGGCGGAGGGCTACGCATTGGCATGGGCACCGATGAAATCAATCACAAGGATCTGATACGAGTTATTGAAGGTTTTCCATTACAGAGGATTGATCTCTCCGAATTTAGGTCTACGATTTCGCTATATTTTTGCCGCGGTGCGGTTTTATATCTCTATCATTCATTCAGTGGTGATTGAGATGAACAAAGAGAAACAAGTATTCCATTCCCCTTCATTTTTGCGATTGCTAAGTATGAGCTTCTAGATGAACTTCGAGTGGATGAATCCATATTAAGTGGGTGAGCCTTGAAACTCACACATGATAACCGTTGAATTGTTCAATTGAGTACCCATGGATTGACATAGGCAATGAAAATAAATATCTGATATGAGATGAACGCAAGGCCTCAACAACAAGGCGTTGATCGATAAAGGTACGTTGGCAATCCCCGATGCTGTTGGTGATGGTCGAGCCTCATGAGCTTCTGAATAAAGATATCCCCAGTGGTTGAGCCTTGAAACTCTTAAATGATGACTTCTAATGTTCTTATTCCGTCCGAGTGACCATGCATTGGCAGAGCGATCAATGAAAGAGAAAATAAAATTGTCTGATAAGAGTTGAAGACAAGGCCTCAACCACGGAGGGTTAAGGAGCCAAACGAATTTGAAGTGTGCTTATACTTCGCTACGGTTGAGTCTCAGACAGCAATTTCAATGAGGACATAGGACCCATTTACAGACAACCTCTCAAACTCACAGATGAAGAACTTACACTTATCCCATACCTCCCTATCCAATGCTGCCTCCAATGAGGAAAGAGAAGACCTTCTGATGAGGAAGCACGGCTTGGCTGATGGCAATTCGCCTATTTTCGTGATTACTGGGTCTTATGCACTTCACACAAATTGGTAAGCCGGTGCCTAAGAGTGTGAATGAGAATACAAAGCAATATCTGACTGATGACTAGTCTCGAGCTGTTATCTTGGGACAAGATATATGACGAAGAGCTACTGGAGATATTGGAAAAGCACGAGGGGAGCTGTTGCTAGAAATGACGAAAGACACTAGACGCAGCACTTGCTGCAGGTGCCAGCCATTTGTTCTCTCTTGTATGCAAGGATTCATGTGGCCGACACCTTATGGCCAAGGCAAGAAATTAAAATATTTTCCAATTGGACTGATGTTTGGCGGTGAATTCGAGCGACAGATATCCAATGTCCGGGGTAGAATTGCTATATGTAGATCCATGAATTCTCCGTGGTCTAGTATCTGAGAGCGAGGGGTGAGAACCTCGGTGGTTTACCTTCAGAGTAGATATATATATATATATATATATACCTACCCAAGTTTGGCGTATGAAGAACATAAATCTGGGGAAAAAGTGAGACCAATGTTAGAACACCATAACTAAATAACCCCAAAGATCCCAAAGATCCCAAAAACCAAGATGTGAACAAGATGAAACCCAGTATCATTGAGTAGATTTTCCTGGCTATGCTAGGTATTTTTTTCCAGCCGTGCAGGACAGCGCCAGTGAAAAACATATCAACCAGGCACCGGAACAACAACCAGAGGTCATTTTCCCAAATTCCTCTAGCCCGGTCCTCTGATCTCATGTAAGAGCGGTTAAACCGAACATAAACCGCTCAAACATCCCCGAATCCTCCCAAGTCCCCAGTCCACCAAGAAGTCATGGAAATAAGTCGTGATAGAAAAAACATATGAAGACAGACAAATTCCATTTCCCCGTTGCCGTAAACTTTTCTTTTTCCTTTCGCCGCGTAACAAGTGTGAAAAGAAAAATTTAACGGTAGGACTTCTGGTAGCGGGAGCGGGCACCGCGACCACCGAACTTCTTGGGCTCGGCGCGGCGGTTGTCGGCAACCAGGAGTGTGCGGTCGTACTGAGCAAGAGCCTGCTTCAGCTGGTTCTTGGAGTGCTCATCGACGTACTTCTGGTAGTAGGCGACAATGGACTTGGCGATGGCCTGACGGATGGCGTAGACCTGCGAGGTGTGACCACCACCGGTGACGCGGACACGGATGTCGACACCAGCGAACTTGTCAACGCCGACGATGAGGAGGGGCTCGTAGACCTAAAAAAATTCGAGCGTGAATTGTCAGAGACCGATTTCGGAGACGCATTCCCATTGCCATTGTCGCTTGCGATTCGTGCGAATCCCTTCTTTGGTGGCGCGCGGGAGTTGGTGGAGCGAATGTATTGTGCGTACCTTGAAACGGAGGATCTCGGGCTGGACCAGGGAAAGGGGCTGGCCGTTAACCTTGACGAGGCCCTTGCCTTGCTGTAAAGAGTCTCAGCATGTTGTCCAATTCAATGTGTATATGGCCCCGATGATCGCGCAACATGTTGTTTCGTATATCCTTCCAAAAATTCAATCCCGGTTCTTCATTTCGTGCACAATTCCTTTCCGACTGTTTTCCTTCCAGATATTTCGAAACAACGTATTGGGAGCGAGGGAGTATAGGCGTTCATCATACCTTGCAGTGGGCGACAGCGGTGGCTATTGAAAATTAAATATGTCAGCGCACGGGTTCATTCACCCTGATCTCGATCTCCGGTCGAAAAAAAAGGGAGCTTACCCGTCTTCTTCTTGCCGAAGCATTGCACACTCGGGACGGAAGCCATGGTGGATTGTCGTGGGGGAGGGAGTGTGTTGTCGAGGGAGATGGAAAAAGAGTCTCTTGAATTCCCATACACAGTGATTTGCCCTTCCGTGCGGGTTTCGCTTAGTGTGCGACGCTAATTCTACTTTGGGATTAGCGTAGCACGAGACTTAGGGCTTGGTCACATGACCCGGAGAACTTCAGTCGGGGCGGGTTAGAGGCTACAAGCAATACAGAGAACGCTGAGATCATCATTATCTCGAATACTAAGGCGCTGGGTCTGTTTTTGTTGCTGTGATCTCAATTGAACTTGTCCACCCTTCATTAATTCTCTAATTGCCCCTCACTCCGGCACCTACACTACCCTCCGCCGCGTCAACAAGATGTCGCAACTCGTCGGCAAGGTAAATAGCTTCAATGCGGAGCCTTCCGGGCCAACTGCGCATGCCCTGAATTCAAGCAACCGACCCAATTCTAACCATTGACCCTATCAGACCCGTCTCGCCTACTCGCGCACATGGCACTATGTCGACGCCGGCGCCGATGAACGATCCCTCGGCCGCCTCGCCTCGTCCATCGCCCTCGTTCTGATGGGCAAGAACAAGCCTATCTACGACCCCTCAACAGACTGTGGTGATTATGTGGTGGTTGTGGGATGTCACGATCTGAAGACAACAGGAAAGAAACGATTCCAGAAGAAGTACTACACGCACACGACGCGGCCCGGTAGCTTGAAGAGCATGACGATGGATCAGATGTTTGCCAAATGGGGCGGCGGTGAAGTCCTTCGCCGCGCTGTCAGAGGCATGCTGCCTAAGAACCGACTTAAGGATGTCCGTCTTGCTCGATTGAAGAGTAAGTGCTACGTGGTTTCCACGCTCCTGCTCCTTGGATGGGGATACTTGATATACACGGTTTCATCTTCGAAGAATGACCCGGACCTCATCCATTCGGCCCATCTATTTGCTTTATGTTTTGACCCCAGTCTAACCCATTATCGCGCAGCTTTCGAAGGCCTTGCCCACCCCTACAAGGAGAATATCGTCAAGTTCGGCAACCAATCAGTGATCGGAAATCTGCCCGAAGTGCAGAAAGCATTCAAAGAAGCCGCCGATAAGCCAAGCGCATAAAGCATCCTTTTCATCTCTCCTTCTTTCGTCATTTTACAACACCGACCTAAACCGGGTTCGTGTCTACCTGTATTCTATTCTCCTGCGATGTTATGATCCTACTGCAAAAGCGCATGGGTGTGGAGTCCTTTTGGGATATTGCTTTTGATTATCTACTCCGTTGACTTGGCCTCGGACGTGTCAACTTTCAAGCCTGCGGTTCTTTTGAAATGTACTTATAGCATATACAATCACAATACCACGTACTATACAATACTTCCTATCTCGTGTACACTGCATTGTGGAAAAGTCTTGTCTGATTTGGATTCGAGATAATAGGGAGTCTTCTCCCAGAGGTATAAGAAATGGATATTTGTACAAGGGAAGGGGGGGGGAAACAAGCTAACGCCCATGTCGGAGCTCGCCGACAATCCTCTAAAAAGCATCTACAGCTTAGCCTTTTGGCCAGTGCGACCAACAGTGCATTTGATAAGACCATTGGGGTTAGACTGGGGGGCATAAACCTCGGCATCCTTGCCTGTGTTCTTGATACCCTTGTGCCAGCTGAGATCTAAAAGTGCAAAGATTAGCTCAAATCCAAGATGATAGGGGAAAGCGTCAAGCATACCAACTTCGAAGAAGTGAATATTAGGCAACGCATACTCCACAGTCTCCAGCAGAGGCACAGCAGCAAGAATTTGCTCTCCCATCTTGTACATGGTAGCTTGGACAGAGGCACTGTTATCCTCAGCAAAGGTCTTGAGGGTAATAGCGCGGGCCGCCTCCCAAGCAGGATTGAACTTGTCAACGTGCGTCTTGACCTCGGCGAGGCCAGTAAAATGGCGCCACTGCCAGTTCGCCGCGACATTGGTGCTGAGGAGACGGTCCCAGGTCTCCTTGAGGGTGGTGTACTCGTCGCGGACGAAACCCCAGAACTGGGAACCGGTGCTCTTTAGCACGGTCAAGCCGTTGATGGCGGAGGTGATTTCAATGCCCTTGCCCTCGATAACGTCGACTTGCACATTGCGCGTCTCGGAGCCAGGCTTGATGAATGAGTGCGGATGCGGCTTGCCGTCGATGTCCATGCGCACCCAGCGGTGGGTCACGATGTTGACGTGCGCGGCGTGGATGTGGCTGTACTTCTCGATGAAGTGTGTGCCCAGGATTGAACCGAAGAGCTCCGGCGGGGTTACGGGGTGCTGCTTGGCTGTGATAAAGACGGTGTTCTTGATTGAGTCAGTTGCGACAATGACGCTGTTGTCGGCTTGGGTGTAACTGTGGAGACCTTGGGTTTAGCTTCAACTTTCTTGTTTTTGGAGATGAGAAATGGCACTAGACTTACGAAGCCTCAATATCGCCCTCTAAAAGGACACAGACGGTCATTTCCACGACAGTCTGGATCCCGGTCTCCTCATCGCGGTCCACCTTGCACACGCGAACATTGTCCTTTCCGTAGCGGGCGGCTGCTAATGTGCTCATCTTGAATTGTGAGAGATAACCTTAGGAATATAGAAGAGAACGGAGAATAGAGGATGCTGAAGAGTAAATAATTGTATTATCTGGCAGATCCGATCAGTATTTATTTTATCTCGAATTTGCACCAAATTGGCTGATCCAGAGAGCATCGGGCACCTCCGATGGCCGCGATGGCCGCGAGTGGCCGCTCTCCCCCTCAAATCCCGATCTTATCAGTTGACGATTAAACAGGTCATTTTCTTTCTACAATATAGGTATGGCCTGATGCTTCCATGGTGTTGGGGATCCTCAACATCCTGTCACCTTATACAGAAAAAGAAGGGGGAACACAATTTCATTTTCCCCAGACTTTCGGCCCACGAGCCGAGTGCAATACAGTGGAGATCATCTCACATTCCACAAATCCCGAAATTCCGACCTCCAACTCTGCGAACTTCAAATCCAAACCCCCTACATGATTATATTTCAAATCCCGTACGCTCTGTACTACGATTACTATCAGCCCCGGAGACCTCCACTGCCAATTCCCCGCGAGCCGTGAAAGCCGTGGAAGGCCTGGCGGTAGACACTCAGCGCTGACATGATATACTCTCTGCTGACAATTGCCATAGTAGGCATGCGCAGTGACCTCGCCTTTGGTAGTACAGTGTGAGGAGGAAAACGTCACGGTGTGTACGTTGACTCGTCTTGATGACGAGATATCCGGCTTTTTTGTTTTCCCATGTTCATTTGTGTACTTTCTACAGAGGGCACTTCGGGGTTAAGGCTGTCCTACTTTGATCGTCTACGGGAGGTTATATCTGTATCCTTCTGTATCCTCCGTGGTGTTATATTAGGTTACAGTGCAAACCTGCTATCTATGAGAGCCTCTGGAACGCAGTATATCTTCCCCAAACAACCCACAAGGAACACAAACACCATCAGGGCGCTTACTTCGGTTGAGCAACACCCGGGTCACGCTGGCATCTTCGCCAAGACTCGGTAGTGGAAGAGCCTCAATACTCACAGAGCACAGGAGAGTACCTACGTACCGCATAGGGAAAATGTGTGGCCCAGGCGTCCTGTCACAGCATGTGCAAACATCAGACACACTGACCAATCTAGTCAATAACGATTGCCGTGATGGAGTCGATTTGCCTCTTATCTATGTAAGTGACAATATTACCCGAGGCCATCATGTGCTCAGCCGCCAACCACGCCTCGGCGACCAAAAGCAAAGTTTCATCTTTCGGCAGGGAATAACCAAGGGAACTGTATGCTAATCTCTCTCGATACATACTGGACCCTAAATATCTGTTCACATTGTAGTTGGGAACAACCCCCAAGACCCATGCCCCCCCAAAACTGACAGTATGTAAGATGTATGTCAGATCTAGACAGCAGATTGGACTCTTTCTTTTCGTCGAATAAATAATTCACGGAGTGCATCACTGAAACAAATGCCAAGCACGCCCGATCTCCGGCTTAAATTGTAATGGTCGAATCGGAAGGTGTGGTGGGTGCCAATGCGCATGATATGGGCAACGGTGGCAGGTCTGCAACGTCGCTGACGAATCTTGTATGCAGTGCACACTTCCAAGCCCTATCAACCCTCAATCATATCTCGCTATTGGGTGAAGTGTCTATCAGAAAAAAACGGACGAGGCCAACCCGGTTCTCAGTCAAGGCCGGGCTGACAGATTGCTTGGCTCTTCTTTTGCTCAACAAAGAGTCTTCAGTTGCCTGTTATGTGTAGTATTTATCGACTAATTTCTGGCTTTGTTTGACACTCAGCTTTGACTGCACTTCCAATTTGTCGGACTTTATATTCGTGATCCCGCATTAGCCAGGTACTTCTTTGTTTCCACCTCACAGACAACCACTCGTTTTCTTTTCAGACAACAATGACTATGGGCGATCTATCAACCCTCAAGAGGGAGCCAAAGGGCAAGCGTGCTCCCTGGCTGTTGAAGTTTCGTTCCTCGACAGGTTTTATCATCGGTGCAGTCTGGATGTCCACCTTCACGGTATGTGAGAGCCTGGTTTTCTAATCTCCTAAGTCCACGACTGACCGAGACTCACCTCGAATAAGGAATTCCTCCTATATGCCATGGTAAGCACAAGACCACTTCCACAATGTGAATTGGACTTAGGATCAACAAACGACAGATAGTCCCCGTGATGCCAACAGCTCTCCTAACCCGAGCCGGCATCAAATTTGAACACCGTATGTCCGGTTCCTGTCCTTACTAACAGCGTTTCCTCACAAATTATAGCATACTCACCTTTAAACAGGAGAGTATTGGGTCAGTGTCCTTCTCATGTCTGAAGCAGGCACGGCTCTGTTGATGTGTCCCATATTCGGCTACTTGGTCGACCGCGGACGCACACGTCGACTACCCTTCATCGGTTCCCTGATCGTATTAACCGGCTGCATGCTGGTCTTGCAGCTGGCGCATTCAATCGCTGCGTTTGTCGCGGCTCGTGTACTACAAGGCATCGCAGGCGCTTTGGTAGTGGTAGCGGCATTTGCTCTCATCGGCGACGCTGTGGACCAGGAGCATCTCGGTCAAACGATAGGATATCTTGGCTCGGCAATTGCCTCGGGCTTCTTGCTGGGTCCGTTCCTCGGAGGCGTTGTGTACAACTCCGGTGGATACGACGCCGTGTTCTGGTTTGCATATCCTATTCTTGCGCTTGACATGGTTATGCGGCTGGTGTTGATCGAGAAGAAGGTCGCTGCCCAGTGGACTGGAGAATCGAACGGAGACTTGGAGGCGGATCTGGAGACGGCGCAGCGTATTCCCTCTGTCAGTTCGCATGAACCGCAGGTAATCCAGAGAAGAAGGGGGTTCGTTATCTTCCGAATGCTCAGGCAGCGGCGAGTGTTGATTTCTTCGTGGGCGCTTCTCGCGCAAGGAATCTTGCTTTCTGCTTTTGATGCGGTATGTACCAGGCTCGGCATATATAACATGAAAGAACTGGCTAATCACATCAAGACTCTCCCTATCTTTGTCGAAACGACATTTGGCTGGAACGCACTCGGCATGGGACTAATTTTCCTCCCAATGGCTGTCCCGGCATTCTTCGAGCCGCTGTTCGGCAGCTTCACGGACAGGTTCGGTGCCCGCTTTGTAGCCTTCGGCTGTTTTGTTTCTCTCTCACCCGTCCTCATCTGTCTCCGGTTCGTCCACACAAAGTCGAATGAACAGATCGCTCTGTTAGTATCGTTGCTCTTGCTCATTGGGATTTTCATCCATGCCTGCGCGCCAGGCATGTACGTTGAGACGCAGCGTGCACTTACGGCGATGGAACTCAAGAATCCGGGAATACTTGGACCCAAGGGTGCTGTAGCGCAGGGATTCGGACTGCAGAGCATGTGCCAATTTGCGGGGGTGTTCTTTGGACCGCTTTGGGGTGGGTTTGTCGAATATCGTTTCGGGTGGGGCGCAATGACGGGCACTTTAGGGGTCTTGGTAGCGCTCACTGCCATTCCGATGTTGTGGTTGGGAGAAAATGAGGAGGAGAGGGCTTTAATGAGTTGAATGAGGGTTACGCAGTTAGGCAGCAATTTTGTTGGGGGGAAAGTATCAGTTCTGCCTGCCCTACATCACGTAGGCCACGGAACTATACGTTGCACCTCAATTTCTTATTTTAACAGCCTTTGAAAGGGCTGTTATCTGTGATATACTTGTATACCTGGAATCTTTGGCATTTTGTTATATTTGGCATCTTTGGCATCTTTTGTATTTTATCTTCCTTCATCGCTGCAATAGATGAACCTAGTGTATTACGATCATTGATTAATATGTCACCTAGCCATCAATGAACCTACAGTCTGAGTTGTACTTAAATTCAGGAACATTTGATATATTCCAATTCCTCTATGTTATAAGCCAAAGGGTTAGATCCATATAAAAAGCCCTCACTATGAAGTTAAGCTTATCGGCTGGACTATCCCAATACGGCAGTTCGAATGTGCTCTTCCTAGTATCTCCTATTAACTTGGTCTATTAACTTAGTTAGGCTCATATTTGACATTTGTCTCTCTATCTCCTCACCTTGAGAGATTGAGATCTTCCCTTCAGCATAAATACCCCCCAACCTGCCCTGAGCATTCTTTCTCATGCCACTTCTTCACTTCATCCAACGTCTAAGACAAGCATCTCTTACTGTCAGTATATCAGTCTATCAACTCCATCACATTCCGTACCACACACACACATGTGATCTAACATATCTAGATCCCCTTAGCTAGACCTCACATACTAGTCATCTACCAACCAACAACCACCATGCCACTCACCAACAAAACCCAGCACATCCAGCACCGCACCCTCACGCAACAAGCAGACAAAACAAAGCAATACATCTGCCCAGCAGAAACAAGCCCCCACCTAGCAACATTGCTAAGCTTCCCCTCCCAACGCTCGACCATACCAGAACTGCACGCCATGACAAGCAACGAGATAATAAGCCTCGCAACAGCAATCGCAGCCTTCGAGCCCGTCCGTCTCTACGCCCGACCAGAAGATATCCCCCAAGCCCAAGTCCTCCTCGACGAACAGCTCACCCTTCCACCACAGCACCGGGCCAACATAACCCTCATCGAAGCACCAACAAACCACTGCTGGATCCGTGACACAGGCCCCGTCTACATCCACAGCGCAGACGCAGCAGATAAAACCCGCTACGCAATCGACTTCCGCTTCTGCGAATGGGGCCACAAAACCACAGAACGCATTTACGGCGCCAGCGTCTCATCCGCAGCAGTCAAGGCCCTGGAAACATCCCCACAGTACGTGGAGTGGCCGGTCATGGACGACGAAGCCATGAGCGAGAACACGGCTTTTGCGGGCGTTGTACTGGATCTCGAGAATGTGGATGCGGACGCTGAGACGGATGTCGTTGTGCGTGTTCTGACGGATCTCCGTCTTGAGGGTGGCGGTATTGAAGTCGATGGTGAGGGAACGTTTATGGCGACGGAGAGTAGTATTATTGGGGATGCGCGGAATGCGGGGCTTGGGAAGGACGAGATCGAGACTGAGCTTAGCCGGTTGCTAGGTGTTAGCACTTTCATCTGGTTTCCTGGTCGGATTGGGCTGGATGTTACGGATGTGCATGTTGATGCCGAGGCGAGATTTGTGAAGCCGGGCGTTGTTGTTGTTTGTCGTCCGCATGAGAAGGCAGAGAAGGTGCATTGGGAGATCTACGAGGAGATTCGGGCGATCTTGGAGAGATCTACTGATGCGCGTGGGCGACACTTTGAGGTTCATGATGTTGTTGAGCCAAATCCGACCTGCATTAAGGGACATATTGCTGGAGAGGAGGAAGCGCCGGCGGTCTCATATGTTAACTTTTATTTCGTTAACGGCGGGCTTGTTATGCCGGCGTTTGGGGATGCCGAGGCTGATGCGAAGGCTTTTGAGTTGTTGAAGAGCCTAGTTCCTGAGAGGGAGGTTTGTCAGGTGAAGGTTAATGCCTTGCCTAGGACTGGGGGTGTGCTGCATTGTGTTACACAGCAGGTGGTTTGAATGGGATAGCGAGGTGCTCAAGCAAACATGAAGAATGTCATCTTTTACTGAACAGGTGTCGATACCTTGTTCGTGCATATGCATCTAGTCTATAGGAACATGTCGATCCCAAGTACAAATAATTCCAACATATGATATTGATGATACTGATAGAATATCATATTGAAAAAAAGCATGTTTTTGACCATCACCTTGGAAGTGTCATAGACAAAAGAGATAGAGAGGAGAGAGAAAAGCCAAATGAGAGACTAAACAAACCCCCCAATTCCCACGCGGATCATAACTCATGTAGAATAGTGTAATATGTATGTCTTTTTTGGGGCTTCTTTTGTACCAGCAAAATCACCAGCAAGAAACCAAGGTCCCCAGCGAGAACCTGATATCATTCCCCAAGCCCAGATTCCAGACATAGACAGATATCAGAGAACGCAGGGAAGAAACAGAAAAGGGTAAGGAAGAAAAGAACACCATCCCAAGACGCCCAGTAATGCCGTGCCACACATAACAGACCCATAGAACGCAGGTAAGAAAAGGTAAGAAAAAGAAACACGCATAAACCTCGTGATGAAGCAGGGCCCGGAATCCATCCGATCGAGCATCCGATTGCAGTCTCAGGATGATAGGCACGGGTATCCGAACCAAAGAGGCCGAGCCAGAGTAAACCCAGAACAGCATCAAGATCAGACCGAGACCCAAACCCCTCATAAAACACATCCCGGGACCCCATCCCCTACATCTTATATCTCAAAGACTCAACTGATCAATACTCCCCACCCGCCCACTCCCGCCAAGCCGCCCCCCACCCTTTGTCACCATCCCGAGCCGGTAAAAGCGCTCTTCACCAGCCGGCGTTCTCCCACCAATATACCACTTCTCAGGACCTATAGCATCCCGGAACCCGCCTGATCCGCTGGAGGAGTCACTCCCACGACGCTGACGGTCTGCAGAGCTATGGTTGATCGGGATAGGTGTTGAGGTTGATGATGGTGGTGTGGAGGGGAGGGATGATTGGTCATGGTGGTAGTGGTGTGAAGGGGCTGGGCTTGTGCCTTGGACTGGACCAGGACCGGCTGGTGCTGTAGTTGTCGATGATGTGGAAGAGGATGTGTGCGTATGGTGGTGGTTATGATGGTTGTGATTGTGATTGTGATTGTGGTGGGCTGTGGTGGATGCGGATGATGGCGCTGAGGAGCCCTGAGCTGAGTTGGCTGCTTTTGTAGCGATGGCACGGGCACTCTGGGAGATTTGGGCAGAGGAAAGGGTTGAGGTTGTGGTGCCAACTTGCTGGGTGGTGGGCTTGTAGGTTGATTGGGCGCGGAAGGCGGCCAGGAAGTTGGAGAGGAATGGACGGTTGTTCGACATTGTAGGACAGGGAGAGGATTCACCTGTAAAAGACTTGACTGTAGAATAAAAGTTATATGTAGAGCATGAGAAGAACCTTGGGAGTGTGAGATGCCGATTTCGAGAGTTCCCGATCCCATAGGCGCTCCAATCACGGGCGGTGGATTATGGCCATGACGTTACGTAGGAAGTTTCCGGAGAGTCTTCATATCCCATTTTTCTCCTTTTCTCCACTACTTCGCGACATCTATGGACAAAGTACGGACTGCAATACATACGCACATACATATCTAAATCAGCTAATAGTACTCCGTACCTGCTGATCTTCTTCCCAAAGGGTTCCCCAGGTATCTTAACACTTGCAGATAAGTTGGATCATAAGTCTATTTCTAGCTGCTTTTTCTAGAACCCAAGAAACAAACACCTTAAATCACACCTCAAGGAGTTCCCGACAAATATGTCCTGTCAAGCCGACTTTACACGAGAAGAGGCCATGCGATGCAGCAGAAAGAAAGATGAGAAAGGAAAGATAAAGGCACAGGGTAAAAGAAAAATGAACTGCAAGAATGAAAGAAACGTGGCAATTCGACAACAACCATCCCATAAAAGATAATGTAAAAAAATGCTTTTTTTCTTTCTGATGTTGAACACTCGCGCAAAAGATGAACACATGCCCATGTCTATATTGTGGACGCCGAACAAACCACCCACCATACCATCTGCCCCTCTCATCGGGGGTTCAAGATAAAACATAACCAGACTCGCAAGCCACTTGTGGAAGAATGCACACCCACACCGGATGGGATCAGAATAAAAAAGGAAAAGGATAGATCAAAGGACAAACGATACTAAAACAAAACCGGAACGGGGGACGCTAGGAGCACGAAACACGGTAAGCTGGAAGCCGGAAGTGGACGGATCAAAGGACCATCGTAGACGGATTTGTTGAGACATCGTGACCAGTGGATTTGCACCAGCAGAGAAGCCAGAAACGAAGTCCTAGAAACAATAGAAGAGAGGGTGGAGAGCAATAGTCCTACCCACGGCGTGAAGAAGGGAAGAAACCTTTGTGGTTTATTGCTTCGTCAAAAACGCTTTTTCAATCTCATGCATCGTAGTCATCATTTTGCTTTCCGATCGAATTCACCGTCTACTGTCTCGCGGCCTGCACGGTACCTGCATATCATTGTCAGAGCAAATTCCATATAATGAACAGAGTAGAAAAGATAAGAAAAAAAAAACTAACCGTCTCCGCTCAGCGTAGTCGAAGCAAGGTACAGTCCATTCATACCGCTCTCAGGACCGGTCGAGGCAGGGTAGAACTTGCGGTCGTGGTCGACGGGAGCGTGGATCGGCTCCTGGCCCGCGGCCATGGAGTGGGGGAAAACGGGGTTAATGTACCCGTCGGAAGAACCGTGCTGAAACATCGAATTCCAGTCAACACCCGGGTGATGTGAATGGGGACCGGGCATGACCGGTTTTTGGTCATGATAGACCGGGGGCTTTACCTGTTCAAGGGGACGATCAACCGTCAGTTGCTGGCCATGGGCATCGACACCAGACTGCATGAGGTACGGATTCTGCTTGGGTCCAGCCATCCACGAGGCTCTCGCGTGCGCCTGGCCAGCGGAGAACGCGTCATCACCGGGACCACGGTTCATGCCATTGACAGATTGCATCGTGAAGCCTAGCGGCTGCTGCTCCGTGTAGCCAGGACGGCCCGTGGCCATTCCATTGCCATTCACGGCCCCATCGAATTGCGTACCCATAACGCCATTGGAGTGGGGGACGGGATTACTGACTTCATCCTGGAGCGGCTTGGGAGGATTGGCCGCGGCAGCCGCAGCTGCTTGCTGCTGAGACCGCTTCAGATGGGCCTGAGGGTGGGACAAGTGGGTCGCACCGGTCGGGTTACCCCGTCGGATTGAGCACTTTTGGAAGTGACGCTTCAAAATATCACTGCGGGAGAAAGTGTCCTTGCATAGAACACACATGTAGGGGCGGTCACCGGTGTCTATATCAATCAGAGAAAAAAAATTACATCGGTTAGCAAATCTCAATCATCTTAGGGAAAATTGTGTTTTTCCTCTGATCTGGCTTCCAAAACTCACGTCTCAACAGATGGCGCTTAAGGTGCTTGGCGTGGAGGTAGGTCTTGTTACAGTGCGGGCAGGGGAATTTGCCATCGGCGTCCTTAGCCGGAATAGTCGTGCTCTTAGCTGTACCATTGACACCGTTGGTAACGGGAGTCGCGCGGCCCGGGACACTCGGCAGAATGCCACGGCGGCCCTGAGAGCCCACAACCTGCGTCCGTGGTGGTTCCTTGGCATAGGGGGAGCCGTTCGCGCCATTCACATCAGGGGTCATACCCCAACCCTTGCCATCAGAGTAACTAAAGGCACCGGAGGGAAGACCGTTGAAATCAGGGCGGCGGTCGCGTGGGGGTGCTGGAGCAATCGGCTGAGGGTAGCTCTGAGCGGAGGATGCGGGCGGAAGCACGCTCGGAGGTGGGGGGTACTGCTGGTGCGCCTGTGTTTGAGGGTTAGGAAGATTCAACAGAGACGATGGCGGAAGGCTACCGACAGTCGTGTGCGGCATCATAGGGGCCTGAGAAGCCCCGTAGACATCGTGGGTTGACGGAGGGTACCGCGACAAGTCCGGACGATACGGCTGGCCCATATAGTGGTGAGGGGCGGGCGACTGAGGGTGATGAGGCTGCAAAGGAGGCAGAGTATGCGGTTGCGAAACCGGATACTGCGGCTGCATCGAGTATTGTGGCATGTGCATGCTCGAGATGGGAGTCGAAGACATGGGCGTGGAGCCTGGAGGCAGACTGGTGGACGGAGGACGGGAAGGGTGAGATCTGGGATCCATTGTGGACAGAGGAGAGATCGTGTAGGAAGGAAAGAAAGAAGTTGTTCACAGTAACTCAATCATCAAACCTGCACTCTGAATAATTTTTTTTTTCTTTGAAGCGAAGGAAGCTCCTTGTTTGAAAATTTTCTTGCGAACACAGAGAGGCAAACAGTCACAGGGTCTCACGGGATTCACAGGATTCACGGGATTCACACGAGTTTGACTCCACACGAACGAGAGAGAGAGAAAGAAAGAGATGCTTAATTGAAGAAGATTCCCCACGGTCACCCACCAGAAGGAAAAAAATAGGATGGTGACTTATCCGCACGTTGTCACCGTCGATGGTTCTGTATCCACCGAAGAAGCGGGCGTGCAAGTGGGTCTCTCGCAGCAAAAAACAACTAGTCCAAGATCTGCTTCGCGTCTAGATAATCCTTGAGATCGAGGAATTGACTCAGAAATAGCCAATAAGAAAGGAAATATCTCTAATGAAATGAAGAAATTGAAGTGCAGGGAATTGAGGAGGATTTGAGAATTGGGGGAAATTAGGGAGAAGAAGAGGAAAATGGGGGATAAGTTTCTTGGTAAAGACGAAAAGGAAAATTCTAAGGAAGACCGGGTCGAAATAAAAAAAAAAAGACAGAAAAGACGAGAAAAGACGAAAAAAGGCGATCGTTCCTCGGGGAGGCAAGAGGCGAGAGAAGGAAAAAAAAATGAGAAAAAATGATTTGATACGTAATTACTGTATTTTCAATTAAAAGTTACAAATTTTACACGGGCATCTTCCGAACTATGGCCGATAGCGGTAGAGTAGACGTATTAGGATTGTTGGGATTTATTGGATTTATACATTTATAGATTTATTATTATGTGGTAGAGATTAATTAGAGATTAATTGGATTTTGAATTTATATTTACAAAGAAATAGAAAGAATCTTCGAAAAAAAAGGAGCGCATGGGTTTTCCAGACACTAGACACATAGACACATATATACTCCGTACGCATAGTCAAATCTCCATTTCTGATCTCCCTATGCGTCCGGACATGATGACGCACTTGCAAGGTATATCCCACCTAGGCACCCGTGGACGGATGATAACAAAGCCCCGAAACCGTACTCAAGCATTATATGATGTCCTCCATTCTAACAGTTTATATCATATGCAATCTGATTATTTTCCCCGGGGATATATCATGAACTCCGTATAAAACAAACTCCGCCACATGATACAATCATGGCCCAATTCTGAAATGCCTCCGATCGCGGCGATTAGGAAACTATCATATTGGGCACAAGTGACCACCGAGACTAACAACTATGCCATCGTGTACGGAGTATCTGATGTTGGAGCTAGATCTTATAACTGCAGATGGCTCCATCTCCCCGAGGGTGGATTATTATGGGTGACCCTGGCTCTTTGTTTTGGGCTCCGCAGTGGCTGACAGGCCCCGCAAGTGACATCTTATTTGTATTCAACCCATTTCTCTACAGGGTACTTTATACGAAACTTTGAATCAACTATAGAATATACTATATTGTACTCCGTATATATATATAGATAGATAAGATCTCAGCCTACGTAAGACTCCCACTCTGCACTGATCTCCTCAAGCACGTCATCCGGGGGAAAACCGAGGGAAACCCGAGGGAAAACGAGCTCCCTCGAGCTCGATAGAAGACCTCATCATGCATCCTTAACGCCCTTAGGCTGCAAGCTGGATTTGGCTCCTGCATGCAGCCCGGATGTACATGGCACATCTCCAGAAGAGGAGACATGCGTTCTTAGACCTTTTGTTGGGAAGACTGGGGTTGTCAGACCGGAAGCTTCTGTAACGGCTATGCGTTGTTGCCCTGCATACTTTAGCGGATGCGCCGTAACCGCCTGCTGTTCAATGGGTTCTGCACTTAGCTTCCCGGGGTGACTCGACGTGAAACACGACTTGAAATATACCATAAAAGGAAAACTGAGCGTATTGGGTTATCAGTTATCAATGGTAAGTCCCATTTGTCTCACTGGGACACTAATACTATTACTGCCTAGGTGCTCAGGATATGAAAATCAAGGAGTACTAGTACATATATGCCCGGAGTATGGAGTACTCCTTAGAGTGTTTCTCCTCGGTTCAGCCACACCGGAATGCTCGAGACAAGATTGGCATTCAGGGGGTCCCCCTTATTGGATGTAGCTACTTCCGCGGTCTGACATAGGTACTGCGGTTCGCGTACTTTTTTTTTCCAATGCAGATTTCTTATTCTATTATTATATTATTAAGCCGAGATCTCGCTCAAGTAACATGACCTAAAGTTTCAGATCCTGCGCGCCATTCGAGTCCGTGTGACTACGTAGTTCATCATATTGAAATTGGACCTCGGGATATGCCTTATGATTTAGATAAACTCTACTCCGTACTTACCAACACAATAAACTCCAAGCTACAAACATCCTGTAAGTCGTAAATCGTACATTGTTCTCCGTACATTTGCCGGAGATGATCTGTATTCCGGGCCCAACATCCCTGCCCCTCCTTCTCCACCCCTTCGCAAGAGCTTCTCCCGCTTCGATTGTGGACCTAGAAGGCTTCGACCAGGGTTCTGCAGAAATATTGGAAAATGACCACCTGATCGGAACTTTGTGCACGCTCTATTATATCTATTATATCCAGATATTATCCTTATTTTATTATGCAATTATTATTCTAACTTAGATTCCGCCAAGGGGCGAGAATGAATCCAAGCTACGACGTAAAAGGAAGTTCGCTTGACTTTCCACTTTGTTTCACCTCGGTATGTGTACGTGTGTGTGTGTACTACAGGTAAGCCACCGCCGGAATATCGTGGACAATGTAACAACAGCGTATGCCTAATTAGCTGCATATGTTGTACTCCGTACTCCGTCCTATGGTCTCTTTAGGGGAAAATAAATTAGTTCGTGGTGGCTTGCCAACTATTAAACACGGTGTATTGAAGTGGCAGGTGGCTTTCTCTGCTTTTTTTGCAAATTACAACTCGGCACCCAAGCCAGGAGTTAACGGACTCCACATCAGTCCCCGAAACGGTTCGCAAAGTACGGTGAGGCTTTTTGCCAGTCTTTAAATCTGATCAGGGGCTGTCAATTCATTTGTTACTAATATTTTCCTATTTTGTTACTAATGCTAGGGTTATTCCTGTGATAGACTAGTCCATACAAGCAAGCCTGAAATCGTCACTTGGTTTTTTATTTTATTTTATTTTTTTTTGGTTTTCTCTCCATGAAGAGCTTGGCCGTATTCAAGGCCAATATGTTTTAAAAAAAATCCCCCCCCACTGCCGATAGAAATGGGGCCGCCAGTAGGGCTATATTGCCCGGATGCTTAAGGTGTTGGTTGGCATCAGTGTCAACCGGCATAGGAGAGAATAGCGCGCGCGAGATGTAGATCCCGCCCCAGTCCCCATCGCTGCCGAATAGTATGTCACGTGGTGGGATACATGAACTCTGTACGTTGTATAACATATGTACGGAGTAAAACCACGGCTATTATTTTAGCCCAAAATATAGAAAACACAAACTAAGAATGCACCTATTGACGTGGTCGACACGATCTATACAACGCACATCCAATAGCGCTCCCTAACATCCGGTACACACTAACAGACCAGCCTTGTTCTCGGCATAGGCCGGAAACACCGCTGAAGCCAAGTCCGGATCGCCGAGTTTCAGGAATGCATACGGCCAATCAGAAACCACTGCCAGCTTCAGCGGACGAGAGGATCGTGCCGCCACCGACCTCATAGGTTGCCGATGTCTGTAGTCGAAACCCAGACGGGAATAGCGTATTTTGTTTTTCATAGAAGGTCCTTGAGGGGGATCTGACCTGCATCATTTTATTTTTTAATTTATAAGCGTATTGGGATTTGGAAAAGATTGAAGGTTTGATGTTGACTTTGAGATTGACTTTTGAGTTATGGATATCACAATGGTGGTTATGGTCCCATTCTCCAATTCTCCATCTTTCTCCATTTTCCCATGTGCTGTGTGGATCGGAATCCATTCTGTACAACATACAACATGGGGGTTATAGGGTGTGGCTCACGTTGACGGTTCAGGAACGAATTCGCCGTCCTATTCTTCAATATTCCATGTATGTTGTAATTACCCTACCCTAGCCTTGGGAATCAAACGTGTACCAGTGAATTTCTCCTGGCCGCGTCATGGGTTTCGGAAGTAATTCGAGATTAGGATGGCTACACATATATGATTCGCCTCCTATTAATATCTGATACTCTGTCAACCTCGCTACCATACTCCGTACATGCATCCTGATCAAATAATAAAAAGTTAAGGCGAGTTCATTTCTGAGCCTTGGATTCTTCGTTCCACAGACCATGGGTGGGCTGAACCATCTGTTTGCAGTGTAACTTTGAGGAATGCTTGAACAACCCATTTTATGAGAATTTGAGAACTTCAGGACTTTAGCACTTAAGAACTTGCATAAATTGAAAAAGTAGCCCATCGGAAGCATTGATATTAAAAACTTCCCAAATAAGCCAACTCCAAAAAAAAGAAAAAGAGAAAAAAAGACCAGTTCACTATGGAAAAAGGCAGAACAGTCCCGATTTGGAAATTGTAACGTACAATACGGCGGTAGACTCGGCTCACCCCCGACCCAAAAACAGCCATTTGCCCGCAACTCTCTGGTGACCTCTTTTTCCCCCCTAATCCCACGGTTCAGACCGCTAGATCTGTCAAAGAACCAAAAAGAGCAACTTCAAACGGTCCACTCAAATCCAGGAACAAGAATTTCGTGCGATTCGAATCTTTCAGATTCGTCATGACGTACCCAGGTAGACCCAGTCGCCGATCCTCGACTGTTCCTGGGCTTTCTCTCTTTCAGCCCCTGACAGGGACGATCGGGACTGCGTGCAATCAGCCCGGACGGGAGCGGGTGCACAAGGTGGACAAGGTGGACAAGAGGGGCTATACTCTGTAACAAGGGACCCCAACACGTTTTTTTTTTGGTTACTTTTCGCATTCTTATCCCGGTTCTTGTGGTTGGAGGCGCCTTTAGGTTTTTCTGTTTTTCCTGAGATTCTCCGAGGTTTTTGACTTTGGAGAAAATGGTTGTCTCCAAGGTTAAATATAATAATTACGGCTTACTATTAGGTACTATAGAAGGTTTTATGTACGGAAATCTATCTCCGAGAAATGATAATGTTAGTATACAAGTGGGACCCCCTATTGTTAAAAGATGGCTCCTCGTGTTAGGAGAGGAGAAGGGGGGGGGGGTGAGGGGTGGGTTAACCCCCCCTCATCTGGAGTCAGATTAAGCATATCTCTGTTCCAACCCGTTTTTTTTTTTGTTTTTCTCCGTTGCATCCATGTTCAGTGTCCACCACCACCGGTGGGGTCTCAGGGGTGGGTGGTGGAGCTTACAGGATTCTCCCGGGTATCCCAGCGCAAGGCACGTCGTACAAGGTACTTAACCGTCGAGAGGAAGGGATTGCTCGGTTTCCGTACTTTCGGGATTGAGTTGGGTTTTAAATAGCTGGCTTCGTATCTGGGCTTGCTCTTAGGGTTCTAGGCATTGATCAATTTGCCCAATGCTGTCTTCGCGGCCAAGTGGCGTAGATTCTCCCTTCCCTTAGAGGTACCATGTACAAAGTGCAATGAAGAGACGATCAGCAATTTACATGGTTGTTCTGCGGTGTATATATTTTGTGCATAGCACTTGCTTTTTCTTTGCATACGAATTGCCATAGGATCTCTGTGGCGGAATATGACGTGCTCTATACGACAAACACAAACCTAATGCATTTGTATACACGCAACAGTGCGAATTATTCCTCAACCCTTCTACAGAATATATACAACATAGATGATATAAAATCTGAAATCATTTTCACCCCAGCAGAATGTCATACGGCTCTCACATAGTCAACATTATCTCAGCCATATGGAACTGGTGGAGCAGTGGGTTTGCTCCATACTCTCCTCGTACCTAAATCAGGCTAGGAGGGGCGCTGGATCAGACTCCATATGACGCTGTCAGATTGATCCATATTTATGGAGCCAGATCGGATGTTGTGCTTTCTGACATGCAGGTGGCGAATGCTTACATTCTTGTCGGTGGATTCATCTGCGGCCATTACTACCATTTACGGATAGAGCTCTCTATGTGAAGATGGACATATTTTCATCTTACATTGTTCAATCAAGAATTCCAGGACTCTTTGGTTGATAGTATCTGGTCTTTATCTGCTGCTACTAGAAGATGGAAGGATATCAAAGACATACAAAAATCATACCTTGCAAATGTAATAACGTGCAACAGGCTATGACCTGTTATATAATATTAAGTAATATAGTACCAACATAAGGGTCAAATCTTAAATCCCAAACTTGTACAATAACTTCTCCATAAACTCGACAATCTAGATAGGACTATCTGGATAATCCGTCTTAGACAAAGCAGTTGCCTCGGTCTCTTGGAGCTCGGGCTCGATACCTTCACTAACAACCGGCTCCTGCTCAATCGCATGAATAGCATGCTCGACATTGACCACAGGACCTTTGAACCAGCGATGGGCATCAACAACCCACCAAATCGTAACGGCCACCATCGGCGCACCCCAAACAAGGCAAGTCCAATTCATCTGATCAGGCGTCAAGTCTTTACCAGTAACACTAGGCAAACACAAAATCGGAACCATCAAAAGCACAAAGACAACACCAACGCCACCGATAAATGGCCCAAAGGGGCCCAAATGCCAGGGGCCCTTGCGGAACCGATTACCAACAAAGAACACCCGAATAGTGATAGGAATGGCAAAAGCAAAGAACTGCGCAATAGCGCCAATAGAGAACAAAGCGCCAATCGCCACGTCCCCGGCCAGAATAAGAAGACACATCAAAATGCCAAGGATGGCGTTCAGCACAACCGCATTAACAGGCGTCTGCGTATACGGATGCACCCGCTTCCAGTAATCCGAGAACGGAAAGCAGTCGTCACGAGCATAGGCATACGTGACCCGCGATGCGGCAACCATACACCCTTGTCCCATAGAAAACCCACAGACAATCGTCAAAGCCAAGATAGCCATAGCCGACTTCTGCGGCATGACCTGCAGCAAGTACGACGCCCAGGGCTGTCCCAGATCGGAATCAATCACAGCCTCGATATCCAGCACCGTGTATGCAACGACCAGCTGCAGGAACCAGCCCATCAGCCCGCCCACGCCGGAAGTGAGCACGATTGCGCGTGGCGAGGCGATGTTCGCGTTCGAGCACTCCTCGCTCAAGTGGAACGGCGAGTCGTAGCCGGACATCGTCCAGATCACGCCGACAAAGGTCATGAGTACGGCGACACCGTCTGGGAAGTCAGTTAGGTTTGTTATGTCGCCCCAGACTTGCTTGGAGGGTGTGAATTTCGGGCTGTTCTTTGTGTTTGCAGGGATCATGATGAGGACTATGATCAGTGCGATGAAGTTGAATGTTGAGCCCCATGAGTTGAACTGCGCTACGCGCTTCGTGGACATACTGCTTATTCCGGCGTGCAGGATCATTATCAGGGAGGTCAGCAGGAAGACCTGCCAATTTGTCGGGGTGTAGTCTGGGTTGTAGACTGAGGCTGCTGCGAGGATCATTGCGCTGAGCGAGTAGTTGACTGATGGCGCTGCGGTTATTTGTCCGATCCAGTTGGACCAGCCGGTGATCCACGCAGCGAAGGGTCCGTAGCCCGGAGGTGCGAGGACTGCTGCGGCGTAGTATAATCCGCCGCTATATCACACATAATTAGCCTTCCCTGAACAATAACTTCTTGAATGTGATATCAGGCAGTGTATCATACCTAGTCGGCATTGCGGAACATAGCTCTGCCATTGACATTGCAATGCACTGGATAAATATCATCGCAATGATCCAGCCCCATACCATACCCGCTGTACCGGCATATCCCATTCCTTCAATCCGATCAATGTCAGCTATGTCTTGCATCCAATCTTACAAGCACGGATGAGCGAGTACTCACCATAATATAAAGTACTCGCGAACGACGGTAGCAATCCCAGAACCGCAAAGCTGACGCAGAAAGTCGTCCATAGCGAAAATTCACGCTTGAAATCTTGCTTGTAACCCAGCGCCATGATCACCCTCTCATCGGCATCCATATCATGGTCCGTATAGGGCACATCGCCGTCCGGAAGCACAGAAGTGACTTGAGCATTGTTAGCCTCATGGTGTCCTTTGGAGATATCTGAAATGGCAGTTTTGGTCTCCATATTTGCGCCCATGACCAGGATAAATAGGTGTGCCGCTGTTAATGTATGCGATATATATATCAACGAAATAAAATGACATGCATGCAAGGGGTGAACAAGAATGTCTCCACCTTGAAGCAACAGTCAAGGGAAATCAGAGCTTAATAAAACAATTCAGGATTATGGTTTATAAAGCCAGCCGACAGGGGGTACCGTCATGTTATCTATGCACAGCACGGGGCACTTTGCGCTTCGCTCCGCGCAGTGGCGATCGGAACTAACTAGCCATGTGTTTCTAAACAAGCTGGGATAGATAGAGCCAGGCCAAACCTGGGAATAATAGATATCGGATGACTCGACATTGTTGTGCAACGAAGACAAGTGAGGGGAACGCCTCATAGAAGTCAGGCTCTCTCCGCAATGTACTGTACTCCTTACAAAGAGGCGCGATAAGAGCAAATTACCATGGATATTGCTAATTAAAAAGCTAAAAAAGCATATATTAGATACAGAATAAACAGATATCTTATTCAAGTATGCGAACCGTCTTACTCCGCAAGGTTGTGATTTGTAGAGACGGGAGATATCGCCGCTCGTTCGAGGGACAGGGCTTCGATGATCGGTGCCACAAGCTTGGTAGAGAGAGAGATCTAACCCTAGTAAGGAAGCTCTAGGCGTTTTCACGGAACTTCTGCCGTGAGAGAAAGTTAGCGCAGTATTTACGGAGTACAGCAGATGTGATTATTATCGTGATAACAGAGATAAGGGCTTGACTGGTGTTGGTCCTCTAAAACCCCCAAAGCTATTATCATTTGCTTGTTATCTAAGGATGGACTTGCCTTGTTGGGAAAAAGAGGCTTTCGACTGTGCCCTGCAGAATCCCTGTTTCCATGGTTGTTGCATGGATATGCAACTATATGTACTGGATATTCCCTGGTGAGTTGGGTTTTCCTATCTAAGCTGCCGCTTTTATGAGGGCGCTCAGGCTCATTAAGTAGATGTCAGCCTGGGCTGAGACTCTAGACTATACTCACGTCAGTCACGTGCAGAGTGACTGGTATTTAGTATGTTCAGTGAGGCCTCAGTCCAAGTCTTGAAGGTTGGCTCCGGGGTACTTGGTGGATTAGCCCGTTGATAACATTGTTTCCATCCTTTTTTTCTAGAGTACTCTATCTTCTTAACAAAATGCGTTATAACCATAAGGCATAGAAAAGATCGGTTCTATCCGTTACATGATACATATTTAGGGCAAAGTTTCCTTCCACTTTTCTAAGAACGGCTTAAGCTTAGAAGTTGTTGGACATAAAAGCACACCAGTTCCTAACCAACGCATATAATAATATTAGCGCCTTCCTCTGTATGTATTTAATCTCTTATTCTCTTACTGCGAATACACCTTGGTGGATATCGACAATTGCACTAGATGAATGTTGAGCTAAAAACCTCACGTGAGTTAAAACGATGACATATCCAAGAGGATCATACCCCCGGAGCTATATCCATGGTACTAGAAATCAGAGGTGAAAGCTCCAAGTCCTGAGCTGGATGCCACCTGAGGACCATACTCTCGGCAGAGAATTGGTTCCGAATCTGGTCTTGTTTAAGCTGAATTAAAGTAGCAGGGTGGAACCTAACTAAGCCATATGCCTGATTGTTAACTGGATCACCCCGGGCTGGGGCCACCAACTTTGCGAAGTAGACCTCTTATTATTAATCCTGTACGGTTCTTCCGAGGGTATTTGACGCAAAATGCTAGAGAAGAATGTGGTAATCGACTGATTCAGGTATTGGTTTGGCGACTGTCACGTCGATAGGATCCATCGGATCACTAAATGTGGGACAAACAAGCTTAATTCTACATCAAGACCTCCCAATTGGTGACCAACACCCTCTCAACACTGCAAAATATCGGTCTGCTCCTGGCCTTGTCCCATTATTCCAGCGAGATATGTTGTCATTGTCCACGTGCTGGGACTACTTCGCGTAGAAGCGTAGGTTTCCCAGCTATATGATTTAAAAGAACGTCGCATATTGATAGCGTACAATCTAACATAGGGACTATGAAAGACGGATTTACTTGGAAACGACTGTTTCTATATGGTATTAAAAACAGGAAAGACTTTCATCGCTATTCTACACAGTACAGCCCTAGCCTGACCCCGGAAAGCCTCAATTCATATCGATCAAAGGGGAGACAGGCATATACCCTCGCAAATCATTTAGAAGGGCTAGGGGGAAAAAGTCAGCATTGAATCTAAACCTCTAAATCAACTGTAATTGACTCACGTTGTCCTCAGGGGCAATGCTGCGGTCGTAGTAGGTATCGAAGAAAGGAAGCTTGCGGAGGATGTCGTTGCGCACGCGGGGAACCTCGCCGAAGATGAAGAGGGCACCAGAACCAAGGGCGACACCGAAGCCAGCAGCAACAGAACCACTGTTTAGAACATCGTTAGTCTCCGTGTCTTGTCTAACCTGGGAGAGTTGAATGCGGGAAGTACTAACAGCTGAATGGCTGTGCCGAGGGTCATACCGGCGGCGGTACGAGGGATGTAGTACCTGCAGATTAGTGACGCATTAGCTTGGTGTTCTCGCTGCTGGTTTGATCTGTCTTATTCGATATTTAGATCGTTCGCCACGGTCTTGGAATCCCCGCTCCCCACAGATTTCAGACACTCATCAAGCACGGCGGCAAGAAGGGAAAACGGGCATCCAATTAAAAAGGAAAGCTGTGTTGAAAAGGGCAAATCTATGCTTCATTCGCTCCATCCAACATGCTAATAACCGACCAATGCGTACTGTCCGGGGTTCGAGGGAGAAGGTTATGGGGGAGTCTCACTTGGGCGCATAAGCGGAGGCCTGGGCCACGGCGCGGCGAGCAGTAGGGGCAAACTATAGGATATGTGTTAGCAATTGACATGACATCTTCTATCTGGTCTCATCCCGCGGCTCGGAAGCTGGTGGTGGTGCTCATGGCCCGATTGTCCTTTACCCGGAGCACGGCCGAGTAGACAAGAAACTTCGGAACAGAATGCGAGATTTTCTCATATCTTGGGTAAGAAAGCACTTACCATCTTGAATTACACCGGAGTGATTTGGTGGGACAATTGCTACGAGACAGGAGCTGGCACTCGGTGGTTGACGAAAACCGGGAGTGCCCGAGATAGCACGTGATTCCAAAGCCAGTGGCCAATCAGAGGAGGCGTAATTGTTTTCATTCAAGTACAACATATGAGTTTTATGAGTTTATATCGATCAAGGCAGATGGTAGAGGAGTGTTATTTGAGAGACCAGCTTACAATCAATTTATTTGTCATCTTAAACCCTCTATTCTTGATGCCCTAGCTGGAGAATTAAAAGGTATCAAATACCACAACAGGAAGATTGCACCGAAAAATAGCCCAGAATAGATAGCAAAAGAAGAGGTACTTGAGGTGACCATGACTAATTGTCGATCAGAGAAACCAAATGAAATTAATGCGTTTATTGACTTAGAACTGGGAAGGCTTGCGACTCCCGAAATCTGATACGCCTAGACTCCAAAAGTTCGTGTGAAGGCTGAAAAGAAATGGAATAAGATATGTGCTTCAAAAAACCCCTCGGCCCGACATGCAAGAAATTCAACTGAAACAGGATTGATCGAACAGACACACAGAAGGAGAGCAACATCAATCAAATACAGTGGAAACAAAAGATTATAAGAACCACGTAGCCAAACACCCTAACTATACATTTGTCTCATTAGTCGACTTTGTCAGTCGAGCCTCCATTCAGGAAACCCTCCTTGCCGTCCAGGTGGAAGAAGCCACCGTTGTTGGTGGTGTTGCCAATAATACCGCCGCGCGCAGCACTACGTCTAAGGCGTCCACGTCCGAAGATGGTGGCCACAGCAACCACAGCACCTAAGATGATGAAGAAGAGGATGGGATGGTTGCCAAGAAGGGATCGAGCGAAGAAGAAGATACTCTCAAAGGTGCCGATGGTAGATTTAGGTGACAACTTCGAAGGGGAAGCGACGACGAGAGGAATGGTCTCAAGGATGGAGGTCCGCGATGCCATAATGGGAGCTCCGCTTGAAGCAGTATCCCAGTAGCGGCGGTTCTATAGGAAGTCAGTTATGGTGCTAAAACAAAGCTCACTAGGGAAGACTTACATCTTGATCATTGATAATAACGCGGTCACCAGTCCCCACATCGATGCCGTAGGTTGTGCGCAGCCACCGCTCCCAAAAGTCGCCATCGACCCAAGCAAATGCGACTTGCTTCTTGTCATCCTCGCGGATCGTAATACGCATGTTCTTTGCAGCCCGCAGTGCACGCTGGTCATTGCGGTCATCGGCTTCTTCGATACGCAGTTGCTTGGAATCACGAAGTTCAGCTCGCTCAAGGCGGAATAGTTGAACCTGCTTATCCATCCATTCAAGGGCGGCTTCCTTCAGCTCGCGCTTGGACTGCTTGAAGTCATCGCTACGGCGACGGCTGAGGAGTCCCAGAACCACGAACTTTCCGTCCATAATTTCTTGGGCGTTAGATGCCGTGAGCTCAGGTACAATAGGCAGCCAGACAGTCTGCATCCATGACAGGATTTGACGGAAATCTCTCATGTCCCTAGGAGCAAGGGCATTGTAATAGTTGGGACGTCCGTCGCGGACGACTAGAAGACGAGGCCAGGTAGAGATCTTGAACCGTTCGGAAAGGGCAGCACTGTCGGACTTGACAATCCGAGCGTGTCCCACAAGGCTGAGAGTGAGGCGGTTCATGGCCTCGAAATCTTCAGATGTGGTGGCGTGGTCGTAGAGATACAGGAACAAAACCTCTTCGGTTGCTTCCAACTGCTTGAAAGTAGTAGCATCCACGTCCTGAATGCTCGAGCCCACACCGACGGCTTTGTTGGTGTAAGCAATCAGATCTCCCAGGCCACGAAGACCGGTATATTCAACTCTCTCGCCGCCACGGAAGAAGTATATCGTCGGGTAGGCATTCACGCGAGCATCTTCGCACAGCCGCTTCTCAACGTCGCAGTTCACTTCACCAACATTCAGAGTATCCTTCATCTCCTTGGCCATCGAGTTCCAGTTCGGGGCCAGAGCCTGGCAATGATGGCACCAAGGAACGTAAAACTTGATGATCCAGGGATCGTGGGTAGTCGTGACAAGACTTTGGAAACTCTCCGCAGTGAGTGGGATGGAAACGCCCTGAGGATTGGCAGGCCGTCCTTGGAGCTTGGCCTTGACAGACTCAGGGCTAACGCCTTCCAATTCGGCGGTCTCGATGCTCTGCTTTTCGACAGCTGTTTTCGCGCCAGGCTTTACCACTTCAGGTTTGGCGGTCATTTCCATGTCCTTAGCGCCGGCTTTTGGGATTTGGACGCCTTGCGAAGGTCGGGACCCAGGCTTGATCGTCTCGAGCTTAGCTTCAATCATAGCGCCAATCTCTGACATGGTCTTGGCACCAACGGGGGGTCCATTCTGAACGCCCATATCATAGAACGCCCACGCGGGGAAAAATTCGACGTTCATCTTCTTGCAGAAATCGCCAAAGGCCAGGCAGTTTATGGACCCAAAATGGAGATTGTAGTAGCCAGTGAATGAGTCCAGAGACGCAAGCTCATCGGGCTTCAAGCCGGAGAGGAATAAAGGATTCGAGGTCTATCACTAATCAGATCCAAGCCTCAAATGTTCAGGTTAATGGGATAGATACTCACATAGTAGTACTCATATAGGGTCTGGTACATTGGAGCGGCCGTCCGGCAATGCGGGCAAGAGGGAGAATAATGTTTGACCATCCTAGAATAGAATAGTTAGAGCCTCGAGCGTTTTATTGATTGCTGCATAAGGGGTCCTCACCAGTAACCATCTTTGGTCACTTGCTCGAAATTCTCCGGGGTCAGCTGCGTTAACGGGGGCACTTCAATACCATTGAATGTTGTGGGTGTGTCGGGATCCACTCCATGAGCCCCCCTTTTGACAAGTGTATCCCCGGATTCTTGGTCGAAGGAAGCATCTGAAGGCATGCCCAAAGCAGGCGCTACCAACAGTGAGAGGAGGGACCACCCTAGCCAAGACGCTTTCATTTTGGTGCAAGAAAACGGCGAAAAATTGGGTAGCAGTTTAAAGGAGAGTATAAGTAGTTTTAAGGTGTCGCAGCTGAGCAAAACGAAGGACTTTGGTCGAAGTAGGGAGGAGAATCGCGAAATGTTACAGGTGGCACATTGGACGGGGGCGAAGACTGGCGACTCGGTGGGCACTGGTCACGTCGCAGAAAGAAACAGCACTTAGCGACTATAGCGCCCCGTAGCTGAGAGCAAAATAGAACTGCACACAGCCCAAACAAAGAACCAGATGTGAGGCTTTGATGGTATCGGGAAAAGGTGAGTTGGTGCCTTTCCCCTTGCCGTTTGGGTGGAACATAAGGTTAATCCGCTCCGGGCCGACTTCAACACTTCATCTCCCTGGAACAGAGCGGCTTCAATATCACTAAATCCATTCACAATGCGCTCTACACTTCGGCTACTGGCCAATGTCAAGCCCCGGTATTTGGAGCCTTTTGCTCCTACCGGATTGACGGGCCTTTTCACCCACCCCAGCCCTCGCCCTACTTTAATCTACCTGTACTCGACTACTCTGCAGAAGCTGCAGGCGTTCCCCGAATCCTCCGCCTACCGCCAATCTGTTGAAGCTTTGACCCGCCACCGCCTCCAGGTCATTGAATCGCAAAAGCCCGCCGGATTCGATGCTTGGTTGGACCGTGTGCGGAAGGCCGTGGGATCCGAACCTGAGCGGTTCGCTAAGCTTCAGCGTGCCGACGGCGCCTACACCCATGCCGCTGCCCAACAGAAGGATGGATCCGACAATGCTCGTGGTGAAGAATGGGATGGTGAAAGCCTCTCGGCCACAACTGAGGGTCCTCACCGTACCCCGCAACAAGAAGCGGAATGGGCTAAAATCATGAACGATGCCAGCGAGACCACCGACAAGGCCGAGCATGACTTCTACCAGCAAGATATGAAATGGGAGAGCGAGCCTGCCCTCGATGCCGACCAGTACGTGTACCCACATATCCGGATTGGCCTCAAACAGTCAGGCAATGGAACGCTAACCTTTTGCGCAGGATCTCTCACGTTGAACAGCAAATCGGCGCCGGCCTTATTGAGGAGATCATCCAGGTCGCAGAGGCGGAGCTCAAGCTTGTGGATGAGTTGGCCAAGGCCAAGGTGTAAGTGGAAATCTGAAATTTGGGGTCTAGACTTACTGCTGACACTTTTACAGTTGGGAGGAACTTGAGGAGAAGCCCCGACCCGGCCAGTGGACCTACTTTGAGCGTGGCAACTGAACAGCAATTCTGGAATCGCTGTGAATTTTAATCTCTGTAACTACTAGAGGTCTCTTTGTTTGAATACATGTCTTGAAAGTTTAATCATCGGAAGTTTAGAGGTGGTCGTAGAGCTACCAGGCTATGATTTGTGCATTCGATCAATGAAACGATATGACCAATTTCTCCTGGGAAATAGTTGGTGCAATGGAGGCATGTCCCTAGTAAGTATAAAGGTCATTCTTCTAGTTTTGAGTTTATACATCGGGACGATGATTATGTACAGGGAAGCATATTGTATTTTGAGCTATTTCTCTTTTGTCCACACACTTCCTTGGACTAGCCTTACATTTTAATAGTCTTACACAGCAAATTCGCATAGCATCGTTCAATGCAAATGAATTTGAAGGACATTTGTATAGCGGATAGACCGACTGGAAGGCGGTGAGCCAAGGCGGGAATCCCTTGTGGACACATACATTGCTGTCCCTGAATGAAGTGCTCTCCCTCTAGCTCTCCTTCATCTCAATCCTTTCTTAATTTCTCCAATTAATAACTTGCTCCGAGGATAGCTCTTCCCTATCGTCGGGCTGTCTGAGCGGCTCGCGGAATCCCCTATTGCTGTCACAGGCCCAACGCCGCATCACACACTCACTCGTCTCATCCCCCACACAACATGCGGCTCGACGTCAAGGTACGCAAATGCAGATGATGAAATGCTTCATATAGTTGCGGCTCTGCTCTCCAGCGGATATAACGATATGACTTCACGGTGGACATGTAGAATTGGAGCGATTGCTGACGATAAATGTTACAGAGGCAGCTGTTTGCCCGCTCCGAGCGGGTAAAGGGGATTGATTTCCACCCTACAGAGCCCTGGGTAAGCTTTTACAATCCTTTCGGTAGCTTCGCTCAAACTAATTCTTTTCTTAGATCTTGACGACCTTGTATAGCGGTATGTTGGGAGAGGGGCAGTATGCGAGATGTCCAACGCGCTAATTACTTTCCTATACAGGTCATGTCTACATCTGGTCTTATGAATCGCAGGTAAGACCCGGCACAGATTCACACTCCACATATTCCCATCTAAATCGTCTGCCTTCTAGTCCATTATTAAAACCTTCGAACTCACCGATGTCCCCGTTCGTGCCGGTCGATTCATTGCGCGGAAGAACTGGATTGTCTGCGGTTCAGATGACTTCCAGCTCCGAGTCTACAACTACAACACATCCGAAAAAATCACCTCTTTTGAAGCACACCCGGATTACATCCGTTCTATTGCCGTCCACCCCACCCAGCCGTTTGTGCTCACAGCCTCCGATGACATGACAATTAAGCTTTGGGACTGGGAGAAGGGCTGGAAGTGCGTGCAAGTGTTCGAAGGCCACAACCACTATGTCATGGGCATGGCAATCAACCCGAAGGATACCAACACTTTCGCCTCCGCATGTTTGGATCGGACTGTGAAGATCTGGAACCTCGGCTCTCCCCATGCCAACTTCACACTCGAAGCCCACGAGACGAAAGGTGTCAACCATGTTGACTACTACCCACATGCCGATAAGCCATATCTGCTCACTACCTCCGACGACAAGACGGTCAAGATTTGGGACTACACCACAAAGGCACTCATTGCAACCCTCGAGGGCCACACGAGCAATGTCTCATTTGCTTGCTACCACCCCGAACTCCCCGTGATCATTTCAGGTTCTGAAGATGGAACTATTAAGATTTGGCACGCAAACACCTACCGCCTGGAGCAGTCATTAAGCTATGGTCTAGAACGAGCATGGTGTGTTTCCTACCAGCGCGGTAGACAGGGAATTGCGATGGGTTTCGACGATGGTGCTGTCGTGGTGAAGATGGGTCGGGAAGAGCCTGCAGTCTCAATGGATGGCTCTGGTAAGCTTATCTGGGCGAGACACAGTGAGGTGGTGTCATCAGTGATCAAAGGCGGTGATGCTACAATCAAGGACGGCGAGCCCCTTTCTTTACCAACAAAGGATTTGGGACAGTGCGAGGTGTACCCGCAGACTCTCTCCCACTCACCAAATGGACGTTTCGTTTCCGTCTGTGGTGATGGAGAATATATCATCTATACCGCATTGGCGTGGAGAAATAAGGCCTTTGGGCAGGCTCTTGATTTTGCCTGGGGCTCTAAAGACAACAGTAACGACTACGCTATTCGCGAGTCGTCGACAAGTGTCAAGATTTTCAGGAATTTCAAGGAGCAAAGCGCCGGTCTTGATGTCGGTTTCCAAGCCGAGGGTCTGTCTGATGGTGTTCTTCTGGGTGTGAAGGGTCAAGGCGGTATTGGCTTCTTTGATTGGGAGACTGGCAGCCTGGTTCGGAGAATTGAAGCTGACCCGAAATCCGTAAGTTGTTTGATCTGCCATGGTATTTGGAAATCATGCTAATTGACATGTACAGGTCTACTGGTCTGAATCTGGTGAATTGGTTACCCTTGCCTGTGAAGATGATTTCTACGTTCTCCGCTACTCTCGTGAGGAGTATATCAACGGCCTGAACGCAGGCGAAGCCGATGAGGATGGAGTTGAGGCAGCTGTTGAGTTGGTTGCTACAATCAACGAGACCGTCCGAACTGGACAATGGGTTGGAGATTGCTTCATCTACACCAACTCTACAAACCGCTTGAACTACCTTGTCGGTGACCAGACCTACACAATTTCTCACTTCGACCAACCGATGTATGTTCTTGGCTACCTGCCCCGGGATGGCCGTATCTACCTTGCCGACAAGGACGTCAACGCCGTCTCCTTCAGCCTTTCTCTTAGCATGGTTGAATATCAAACAGTGGTGCTGCGCGGTGATATGGAAATGGCATCTGAGCTCCTCAAGGATGTGCCCCAAGACCAGATGAACAAGGTGGCCCGCTTCCTTGAGGGCCAAGGATATAAGGAAATGGCTCTGGAAGTCGCCACGGATCCCGAGCACCGCTTCGAGCTGGCCCTTGCGCTGAGCGATCTTGAAACCGCACTCACCATTGCCCGCGAGGCCAACGTTGAGCACAAGTGGAAGATTGTTGGCGATGCTGCCTTGGCCGGCTGGAATCTTGCTCTGGCCCAGGAGTGTTTCACGAATGCTAAGGACGTCGGTTCTTTGCTACTGTTGCACACCGCTAGCAACAACCGTGAAGGCCTCAAGGCACTGGCTGCTCAAGCCTCAGAGTCAGGCCTGCACAATGTCGCCTTCTCCACCCTGTGGTCTCTGGGAGATGTTGATGGTTGCATCGCTCTCCTCATCCAGACCAACCGCATCGCTGAGGCAGTCCTCCTCGCCCAGACCTACAAGCCCTCGAGCGCCTCTAAACTCGTCGTCCAATGGAAGGAATCACTAGAGCAATCTGGCAAGTCCAAGGTTGCCCGCCTCATTGGTGTCCCGCCCGGTGCGCCCGATGTCGCCTCTACCGATGATGACCTCTTCCCCGAGTGGGATGAGTACATTCGCCTAGAAAAGGAGGGCGCCGTCCCTGAGCCCCCTTCTTCGGAGTCCTTGATTGATGTCAACGGCGATGAAGGCGAAGAACCCGCGAGTGCGCCTAACGGTACAGTCGAGGCGGAGGAGGAGGTAGAGGAAGCGGAAAAGGCTGCGGTTGATGAGGCCGATGCTGCCGAAGCCGAGTAAACGAGCAAAAAGCACCGGGTTCTGTTTGGTGACTTCCCAGGAGAGTTAGGTTGATCATTTGTTTTCTGGCTGACCAGTCAGTTCATTCTTGATTGTGAGCGGCGTCTTAACGTGTGTCCGACTTTTTTCATTTCTTATTTGTAATTGCCCTGTCATGTGTCTCTGGAGCAAATTACATGCCTAGATACAAGCAATATGTTTCCCTATTTCCAGTGGTTTCTTGGTTGATTTGCTAGATTATTGTATATGTATACTACTATACCGGATTTTCCCTGGTGCTTGCCTCTCTGGCTTATATGGGCCTACAATCATTCTGTGGACGTCAAGTAAAGGCTTCTATATATATAGGTGTTTAGTAGACATGAGAAGAAAGGGCATATACGTCTAAATAAGAATACAGAGAGTGTTCTGGTGGGCCATTGTCTATGGGTACGAAGATACCGAGAATAAGAGGCCTCTACGTCGGAGAGTAGTGGCTGCAATTGACAATTTATTACTTCGTATCTAAACCCGCTCAGAGGTGTGATACATCATCTTACTAGGTGATAAACTTGGTCGAAGATGTATGATGCAAAACTGTTTTGGCATTGTCCACCTGGGCATTGTAAAGTTTTATCGAGAATACAGAACAAGGGTGCAGACGATGACTGCTTGAGAAAAGCAAGCAACCAAGTGTAAGAAAGGAACCTGCCTGGAGAGGATGAACACTCGAGATGAAAGGGAGATGACTGAACAAGACAAGAAAATCAAATCAAAGCGCTCAACTGCCGTATAGAACGAGAAGAAACAATGTCGCCTCGAAGATCAGAAGCGACTCCGATATCAAGATGCCACATACTCCTTTGTGACGGGAAACCAAATAATATGACGAACAGACTGAAAAAAAGGGGGAAAAAGTTGGTCGATATGTTAATGAAAGACATATAAGCAGTTAAAAAGGGAAATGGTCTCTATGAACCGCCTATTCTCTCTTACATGCATCCCAACACGCTCGTCGCTCGATCTAATCCGACGCAGCGAGAGACTCTACTCCGGAATGCTACCGAAGGACGGGTCTTTAACGCTGCCGCCTGCATCACCGAGGCCAGCCACGGGTCGGTTGTATGACCAACCGGCGAACTGTTGCTGCATGGTCTGCGACAGGACGGGGCCATCGACATATGAGTCTTGGGGTGCTTCTCTGGTGAACTCAACATCAAAGTTTTCAGTATCACGAGCATCCACCTGCGTCAAGTTAGCCATATGTTGATTCGATACATGATCGGGGGCAAAGAATACATACCACGTTTGGCCGGAAGCTAGGCTCGTATTTCCTCTGAAGAAGCTTGCGCCAGTCAATGTTGGCAAAGAAGTGGTGAGACTTGATCTCCACGGCACCGTTAGCACCCAGTCGGCGCACAGGGTCACGGTCCAACAGTCGACTGAGCAGATCTCGCGCAGCAGGCGGGACGATGTCGCTGCTGGGGAAGGTCAGAGGCTCTTGCAAGATCTTGCGATACATTTCGTTGGTGTTTTCATCGTAGAACGGAGGCAGGCCTGTCAACATCTCGTAGAGCAAGACACCGAGAGTCCACCAATCCACGGCCTTGGTGTAGCCGTTACCGAGGAGAAGTTCTGGGGCAAGATATTCAGGAGTTCCACAGAATGCTAAGTTTGGTTAGCCATGTAGGGATTGTTATGAGTGATGAGAATATCTTACTATTGGTTCGGTCTTCGTCTTTCATGTCCAGCTTGCAGAGACCGAAATCGCAAAGAGCGATATGCCCAGTATAATCAAGAAGAATGTTCTCAGGCTTAAGATCTCGGTAGATAACCTTGAAGCCGTGCAAACACTCGAGAGCGCACAGCAACTCTGCGGTGTAGAAACGGGCTCGGTTGATATCAAATCGCTGCTCCCTTTGCAAATGGTGGAACAATTCTCCGCCGTTCACAAACGCCAACACGAAGTACAACTTCTCAGGCGACTGGAAGGAGAACTTCAGCGGAACAATAAACGGATTGTTGATCTGTGCAAGAACCGATCGCTCGGCAAGTGTGTGTGTGACTTCCGATCGCGAGATAATGTGAGCCTTGCGAATCGTCTTGAGGGCGTAGATCCGACCAGTATCCTTCTTCCTGTGATTCCCCAACAGTTAGTATTTTGAAAACAAATGATTACATCTTGAGTCCACCTACATGACCTGCATGACCTTGCCGAAACTACCCTTGCCCACGACCTTGAGTAAATCAAAGTCTTCTAACTTGAGACTCCGCTGCTTGTTCTCCACAAAAGAAATACCAATCTTGATCGAACCAACACCAAATTGAAGATCCAACCACTCAGCACCCTGCTGGCCAAGTTGACGCCCTTGCTCATCATGAGCTGCGGCGGCCTTCTGGTTGTCTTTCTTGCTGAGTTTGGGATCCTCCACATATGGTGGCTGGCTCTCTTCAAAGCGAGGGTTCACCTTGCATGCGCCCAAGAAGATGTCCTCACTCCGTCCGGCACCAGGCCGGGCTGCAGGGTTGCGCAGATACAGCTGTACACTCAACTCCGTCTTTCGGGACACATCGAACTTGAAGGCTGTGTTGTCACCAGCCCACAATGGGCATTCTGGAGTTCCCGACACGGCATCCACAAAGACCTGGTTCTTTTCGAAATCAAGGAGGGCATACGGAAGGTATTTGGTGGAATAGCGACCGTGGATAGTGGGGGCGGCATTGATTCCCCCACTTGTGGACTGCGGTCGGCCGGACGGCACAAAGGAACCCGCTTGGTTTTGAGTCGAATGTGAGGAAGAAGAGGTACTTGGGCGGAGAGAAGAGGGCGCGTAAGAGTTATTTTGGAAATGCGAATTGAAGATCTGTTGGAAGTGAGGTGACAGCGAAAAATTGCGCCCTTCGTGGAGAGTGACAATAAGGATTCCCGGGTTCACAATCGCCACAGGAGGAGAGACAAGAGACTCTGAGGCCGCTATCAAAGCGATGAAGCGATTAGTTACTGAGGAAAATTCCAAGTAATATTAATATGAGAATAACATACCGATCCCATTCGTTGATGGGGTGGCGGAGGGCGGGTTGGAGGCCACAGGTGTCAGAGCCTCTTCGCCATTTGAGTCACCCTTGATCGTCGAAGTAGACGACGACCGGCCAAATGATGAGGTCAAGGGTGCCAGGTGCGTCTCCTTCAACTCTTGATACGAGTTGTATAATTAGCGACTGCCTATGGGCGCTCACTGCAGTGCAGAGAGGGGTATTGAGGGGGGGAGAGAGGGAGACCAACTGCCAGTAAACATACTTTTAGTGAGCTTCCAGGACATAGTGGCGGTTGTTGTAAAGATATCGAGAAGAGATCAAAGTCCAAGATGCCGCAATGTGCAGGGTGCTAAAGAATCACCCAATAATCAACATGCGAATGGACCCCAGAAAAAGGAGAAGCCACACAAGGACACAGATAACACACACACGCAAAAAGAGAGAAGTCAAGACAAAGACAACCACCACTATAGCTTTCGAAATCCGTATGGAAGCACAACTAAGGATAAGAAAGAGTCGGGGAGATCGAAGATCAAATGAGAATGAGAGAGGGGAAGTTCCCCCTGTAATTATAATACGAAACTTACCATAGGTTACCTGAGATTTCCCGTTTTATTGGTCGAACAGGTCATATATTGGTCACATTAAGGTACTGTATTTAATCAGCCTCAGCCACTACTCCGCCACAAGGGTTAACGACGCATCAACTTCCACCACGGCATTAACAATCAAAGCAGTTGACTCCACAAAACAAGAGAGTTTGAGATTCAGCTTGGATTGCAGCTGTATCAGTTTCCCTATTCTTTCAAGTTTCGGAATATTCCCCGCTCCGAAGTGCGGAGACACCTACCCCGGAAGATCTCACCTCAACTGGTCACCTGCAACTCCAATATTTTCAGACTTCTGAGTCTGTTGCTCTCAAAACAGTACCCGACAAACCAGAGGATGAAAGGTGTGGAGGGCTAATGGGTGTAATACGCAAGAAGACCGCCTCGCGCGGCACCGAGGCCGGCACCAAGTTCCACTGCGATGTGTGCTCTATTGATGTTACGTCAACAGTAAGTCTCGACGTGATTGTGTCATGACTACTTGAAGGTCTGCTGTCTTCTTCAGAGGCTAACGCGATTCCGCCGAATAGGTTCGCATCTCGTGTTCGCATCCCTCCTGCCCCGAATATGATCTCTGTGTCCCCTGCTTCTCAGCCGGAAAGAGCTCCAAAAACCATGACCCCGCCACACATCCATTCCAAGTGATCGAACAGAACTCAGTCCCCATATTCCAGGGGGATTGGGGCGCCGACGAAGAATTGTTATTGCTAGAAGGTGCCGAAATCTACGGGTTAGGTTCCTGGGCAGACATCGCAGACCACATTGGCGGCTACCGAAGTAAAGATGAAGTGCGAGACCACTACTACGACACATATGTGAAGAGCGTGAACTTCCCACTCGCAGCCCGTGCCGATCCGGATGATACGAGCTTGCAGGATTCGATCTCCAAAGAGGACTTCCAAACACGCAAGAAGCGTCGCATCGAAGACCGCAAAGATGCAGCCAAGGCAGCACCTCCAACCACCCCAAAGCAAAAGCCGACTGCCAGTGTACCGGCATGCCACGAAGTGCAGGGTTATATGCCAGGACGATTGGAGTTTGAGACTGAGTTCTTGAACGATGCCGAAGAAGCTGTGCAGCACATGACTTTTGAGCCCGGGGCTGGACTCAATGAAAATGGCGAGCCAGATGCGGAGACCGAGCTCAAGATGACCGTTGTTGATATCTACAACTCCCGCCTGACAGCGCGTACAGAGCGCAAGAAGATCCTCTTTGAGCACAACCTTCTCGAGTACCGAAAGAACACTGCCTTAGATAAGAAGCGGTCCAAGGAAGAGCGAGATTTGTTGAACAAAGCAAAGCCACTAGCACGGATGATGAACTGCAAGGACTTTGAAGACCTCAACAAGGGCCTGGAATACGAGCACAACCTTCGCCTAGCCATCTCCCAACTTCAGGAATGGCGACAGATGGGCATCGGTGACCTGAAAGCAGGCGAGAAGTTCGAGCAAGATAAGCAGCAGCGCGTGCAACGAATGCTTCCTCAGGGGTCATTTGACCGTTTTGCGAGCACCCGCCCTAAACAGGCACAACTGACAGAGACACCAGCGGCAGCAATCCAGCTCACAACGCCTGAACTCCCGCTGCGACTGCAAAAAGCCGCCAATCCCCACGCACCGGCAGATCCTGCTGACGAACCATTGAATGATTTCGATCGCGCCTTCGCTGTCGATGGGGATGCGCCTTCCCCACAGCCGACAAAGACGAAATACGTGGTACCGCCGCTAAGCGGGATGCCATCGTGGAAGCTGGACAACGAAACTGCTGCCGACTTGCACCTTCTGACCAAGGAAGAGGCAGAGGTGTGCAACGTTCTACGTCTGATGCCGAAGCCGTATTTGGTTGTTAAGGAGACACTGTTGAAGGAAGCGATGAAGCAGGGCGGCAATCTGAAGAAGAAAGATGCACGGATAATTTGCAAGGTATATTTTTTACTCGACTCTTGAAATCCGAATCTCTTCCTGACTCTGTTCTGTTAGATTGAAGGCACCAAAACCAGCCGCATTTATGATTTCATGGTACACAGTGGTTGGATCAACAAGGCGTAGCTGCGCCAGATCCATCATATGCTGTAATCGCTTCTTAGCTTATTGATATCCAAATCTTCTTGTGATTTTGTTCGGGGGCGTTTCTCTTTTCGGCGTTCATAGGGAAATTGGGAGATGGGCGGATGTGTTGATCTCAGAACCTGTCAACATAAGTCACAGGTAGAACATTGCACAATGAATAGTAGTAACCTACAGACCCTCCTAGCCCTATGATCCATCTAGACTAAAGAAAATAGAAATAGTAACAATTACTTCCAAATCCATCCTAATGGAAATAGTAACTATAACTTCGAAATCCATCCTCCAAAGAGAGATAGATGTACATAGTCATCATCCCCACACTCCTCGGTCCTCGGCATAGCTTCTCCGCATCTACAAATAACCCCAACTACCATCCAACACCTACATTTCTCTATTTGTGTTCATCACTTCTCCATCCTTCTTTCTCCTCAATAAAAATATAAAAACCAACCTCCCAAGAAAACCCTCAAGAGAACCAAAATGCCACCCTTCACAATCCAACCCCCAACCCCAGCCCACGCAGTCCTCACCTACCCAGCACCCCACATCCTCCTCGTCACGCTAAACCGACCCCGCGATCTAAACTGCATAAACAGCCAAGGCCACGCAGATCTCCACGCAGTCTGGGAATGGCTCGACGAAGAACCGAGCATGCGCGTGGGCGTCCTGACCGGGAAGGGACGTGCGTTTTGCGCCGGCGCTGATCTAAAAGGTGAGCCATCGACAGCAACCACATCATCCATAGACGATGACCGGTATACAAAAAGCCACACACGCACCCCAATCCCCGATCCCCAATCCCCGAAACTCGACACTCCAATTCATTTTATTCATTCTATTATCCACACACCGCTAACCCCACCCACCCTCAGAATGGAATAACCACACTTCAACAACAACAACCTCGAACTCGCAAACAGCAATGCCAAACAGCGGGTTCGGCGGACTAGCGCGACGAAAGGGCAAGAAGCCGGTGATCTGCGCGGTGAACGGACTCTGTCTTGGCGGCGGCGCGGAAATGATCATCAACAGCGATATCGTGATTGCGTCATCGCGAGCGGTCTTCGGGTTGCCGGAGGTGAAGCGCGGTGTTGTTGCTCTTGCAGGGGCGTTGCCGCGACTTGTTCGGACTGTGGGCAAGCAGCGGGCTATGGAGATGGTTCTTACTGGGCGGATGCTTGGGGCTTTGGAGGCTGAGAGGTGGGGACTTGTCAATTCTGTTGTTGAGGTTGGTGAGGGGGATGGGGAAGAGGAGGTTGCTCGGGCTGTTTTGGAAAAGGCTTTGGGGGTTGCTGGGGAGATTGCTGGGAATAGTCCTGATTCGGTGCTTGTTAGTCGGGAGGGAGTTAAGTTGGGATGGGAGGGGATCGGGGCGGATGAGGCTACGGTGATGTTGAATGAAACTTGGGTTAAGAGGTTGTATGAGGGGGAGAATATTAAGGAGGGGCTTAGGGCTTTTGTGGAGAAGAGGAAGCCTGTTTGGGTTGATAGTAAGTTGTGAGATTATTTTTCTAGAGTAGAGTAGAAAGGATTGGAAAAATATATGAATGTTCATTCACTATTCATACTCCAGTTCATAAAAGTCATAAAAACACTGATCCCATTACTCCCGTCACGCCGTGTACCTGGTATTCGCGATATCCCATGCAAGTTGAATTTCAGACAAAGCGAAATCAAATGCGCGGTTGCCCTGCCTCTCTGAAAAAGCGATGTTAGGATGTTGTTGAGGCTGCCGTAAAGAAGAGGTGCCTACTTTGTGTCGGATTGTACGCTGTCCACGACCTTAACCACATGGGGGAAGAGCGGATGGTCTCGGTCCAAGCCGGTCAATCGGGCAGCGGCATCGGCAGGCGAGTTCTCCTTGAGTACCTTGGCCAGTTCTACACTCTCCTCATCACCCTCCACATTCTGGAACCGTAGAGCCATTTCAAAGGAGCCTATCAGTGACTGGAACTTTCCACCACGCTCAGCTAGCTGCGCGGCCGGACCGATGAATCGCTCCTTGCGGGACACTTTGCGCATTGGGGCACGACCCACGCGCTCCACGGTATCCTCGAGGTAGGGGTTCGAGATTCGAGTGATGATGGTTTCGACGTACTCCTGCTGCTCGGCGGCGCTGATTTCATGCTTGTCGATGATGAGGGAAGCAGTCTCTTGAAGCACATCACGGACAATGTTGCGGATACGAGAGTCCTGGAGGGCTTCGGCAATAGTCTTCTTGCCTGCATTGTAGCCATAGTATGCTGCAGTGGCGTGACCGGTGTTGACGGTGAACAACTTGCGCTCAATGTAGGGCTCTAGGTCGCCAACCCAGTGGATAGCTGGGATTTCTGGGTGGCCAAACTCGCCGAAAGGTGTGGACTCCACGGCCCATTCGTAGAACTTCTCGATGCGGACGTTAAGGCCGCTGTCAGCGGCTTGGCCAGGTACAATACGGTCGATGGCCGAGTTGGCAAACCGGGCTCGGTCCGGCATAGAGCTGACACGGTCTTGGGCGGTGTTGTCCTTGATGAATTGGTGTAGAGTGTCAGTGGCGCCGATGGCGTTCTCGCAGGCAATGACGGCCAAGGGTGTGGTGTCAGTGCGGGCGTCGATTCCCTTGGCAATGACGGGAGCGATGAACTTGAGGATGTTTGGACCCACAGCGCAGGTTACAATGGCGGCAGTTGAGATCTCCTGGATGACATCGCTCTCGTGGGTCTTGGAGTTGATTGCACGATAGTTGGTGATGGTCTTGGTAGTCTCTCCCTCGTCACTGACTTCAGTGACCTGGTAGGACTTGTTGTTTTGGAGGGCAGTGATGATACCGTCCATCACATCAACGAAAACAACCTCATAGCCCGCAGTGTGGAGGAACTCGGCCACGAAGCCACGGCCGATGTTTCCACCACCAAAGTGAATAGCTTTCTTCTCCATGATATTTGATATGAGAAAGTGGGAGTGGAAGTAATAGTAGAAGTAGAAGTGGAAGAAGTAGAGGTAGAGGTAGAGGTAGAAGTAGAGGTAGAAGTAGAGGTAGAAGTAGAGGTAGAAGTAGAAGTTGAGTAAACTAAAAGAGGCAGTCGCGTTAGTTGCACTTTCTGTAGTTGCACTTTCCACGGGGGGAAAGTGCAGCTATTTAAGGAAAGAGGGGCAATGGGAGGCAGGAACTATCCAAGCCCTATATCATTTGGGAATATGCCCCTGATATGACGATGACTTCATAGTTATCTGGGCAACGGGACTAGCCTCCGCCTTGTTTTCAACCAGTAACATGAGAACATTATGAATTCTATATTATTTCTGTATTTTGTTTTAATTCTATTTTGTTTTATTTTGTTTCAATTTGAATTTGAATTCTCTTTCCAAATGCCCCGAGAGAGAGAGATGTTACTCTATTGTTTCCCCCGCTTTGTCTGTGCAACCATCACTCCCCAACCATATGACGATCACTACAATCACTACAATCACTACAATCACTACAATTACTACAATTACCACGCAGTAGGGGTATCCTACAATATACACACTATTCCTATTGAAGTAACTTAAGAGGTTTCATTTCATGCACATTCACATGGACTGAACCACTCACCGGCAAAACAAAGAGAAACACCGGGAAAACCCGCTCATATTCGTCAATACTTCGCGCTTTGACAAGAACCTTGGCACAATGTAGACTTCGGAAAAAAATCAGCCGACAAACCGGGAATAGCTCTACGGAGTACAGTGGTCCTCGGAGTCTGAGCCATTATACGGAATATACAAAATAAGCTGGTTTGAGGGATATTGTGTGACTGAAAGAATATTCGAGACTATTCATGACTATTCACAACTCATAGAACCTCAAAACTGATACCCACATGTGGTGACATCGGATGAACGGTTGATAGCCCTGACCCAGTTTTTTTCCCCATTAATCGCGGGAAGGTCCATATCAAGCCCAAGGGGTTTTATTCGAAGTGTATCCATTGCCTTCTATGCCCCAGCGCTCTAGTTCTCCATGCACTACAGACTAACTACAGACTAACTACGGAGTACAGACTACAAGATTGCTGCCTGGTTTGCACTGCCCAACATACCTTAGCCCCTGGAGGTTAGGGGGAAAAAGCCTAACTCTCGCAGTACCTCGGGGCCCCAGCCATTGGCCCAACGCCATAATCCTCAGATATCCCGCAAAAGCAAGTGGCCGAATTGGCAACTGTTGCAATTTCACTTTGAAACAATTCCTAGTTAGATTGGCTACTATTCGCTACTGGTTACGCAGCATAATATTAACGTGGTATCGTTCGATGTCATAAAATGGCTCTCTATCTACGGAGTACTATGAGATGGGATTATATTCGATTTTTGCGAGTTTCCCCGACTTCCGCCCCCCGTCTGAAACCTGCGCTCTCCGACTGGCTACCATCACCGTTCCCTTAGTTCTTTCGGGTACTGATTACCCCTCTATATCCTTTGAGACGGGCACAGGCGCAGGCGCAGCCCGTTTGTTAACAAACACATTCGCAAAGCAAGCAACGCTACCGGCAACTAATAGCCCCACCGCGGCCCAAGTCATCCCGAGAAATTTCTCGCCGTACTGGGCTGTCACGTTCGAGCCCTTGCCGTGGGCATTAATTAGAGCGACGAATTCAAAGGCGATGACGGTGGCGATTATCGATGCGATGCTGACGGTAAAAGATCCGAGCTAATTCATCATTCCATGTCAGCGATTTCTGGTATTCCGGGGAATGCGAAATGCACCACGCCCAACTTGGAAGTGCACTTCCTGCATAGACGACATGCACACGCAAGGTTTATGTAGGGGGTAACCTCCATCACTCGATCGTGTGTATATGTAACTCACCATGAAAAACCAAAATTCAACCGGGCCCAGGACCGCTTTCGGTGCGAATGTCGCCCATACTCGTACAGGCATCGTAATGCCCATCGCGCCAACTCCGACACAGTACATCACAGTCATCACTTGGCTTGTGATTTTGAAGGCGTGGAAGTCATCGCTGATGACGCGCGGCCACGCCAGCTGCGGGCCAGAGGTGGTCTCCTTTGGCCAGGCTTGTGTCGGGTCAAATGAGGATAGAATCGTGCGGTTTGAGCATTCGGTGACGTTTCGAGTGACTTCTACACCGGAGTCGGTTGTTACCAGTGTCCCCTGGCAGTAGGACAGTACATGGACGGAATAGAAATCGTGGGCCGCACTATCGGTGCCAATTGTGGGTGTGTTAAGCTAAATGGATAAACGGGGCCAGGTCAGTGTTCTGCGTCTACCTGCCAATTATGGAGAGTAATTAGCGACGATCGGACTTACAGTCAAGAGGTCCACATCTTCGAGGAAGCTTTTCTGCGTCCCTGCGAAGAGACATAGAAGAGTGAGTATAAATGCGACGAACACTGTCACTGTCTGGAATAGGCTCTTGAAATCCGACATAATGGTTGATCGGGTGTATGGGTTGGTCTAGTTCTAGTATTCTACTAGATGTAGTTGGATCCAGTATGCAGTATCTGGTGAAGACCACAACAAATACTGTGAAAACTCGATATTCAATGAGAAGAACTTGAATCTGCAGTTCTCTCCCCCCCTCATATACATACCATAATGGAAGTTGGGATCGGGAGCATCGGGATCCTTTCTCACGATGGCTTCATTCCGGACGTGGGCTGTTAGAAAGAGCGGGGGCATATATGTCCTGCATGATATCGAGCTTGGATTTTCTGTGGAATGTGCGCATTACACATGGTCAGATAGAAGGCCTCTAACCTTTGGAAATGTAAGTCCGGAGTAGCCTAGGTATGATGGCTGGGTGGGAATGGGATGGGTGTGGTCCTGCGCGCTGCAGGAATGTCCAGAATGTTACCAGCCACGAAGGATCTCGCATGCCGACATCATTCTTCTATTTTATTCGTGGGATCTGCCATGTGATGAAATTAATTTAGATGTGACTTGGATATGGTTTTAATCTATGAGCTGGTTTGGGAACTTTTCGATCTCAGAGATGAAGGAATGTGGCAGGGTTATATATTAGATCCCAAGAAATTTGACGTCAGCGACAGGGGGGTTTCGGTACTTATTGCCTTGGTCACTTCCCAGATTGATATCTTTTTACAGGTCCTCTTACACCAATTCCCAAATTGGAACATCTCATCAATGGCGTTGTGTCTCCAAAATTATCTTCAAACCAGTACAGGTTCTTCGGCTGAACTGGTTCACAATTTACCTATATAATCTGATGGAAGATGCACTATGTGATTTGGTTTTCCCTTTGCGAACGAACAATAGCTAATTATTATGGCAAATACCGAAGAAACAAAGAAACACTCGTGTATCAATTTACTTATGTACAGCCGGGTATAGTGGCACATCAGACAATCAGTCTTTGATTGGTTGGGTAGTGTTTTCACTGGCAGAAAATCGAGGACTGTAACAATATCATAGATCTATTTATCGCAGCCCTCTGAATCTCCCGTGTTTATTGAAAGGATGTGTTAACCGTGCCAAGCGCCCAATATGTACACCTACTCTATGTGGGTGCGCCCCAGTCAATGATAATTCCCAGTCAACGATAATTTTTCAAAAATAGGTACGTTAGTATAGTGCGAACATACAAAAGGTACATAGGGTACAAAATTCATAATATCTATTTTTCTCAGCCCCCTATATAGTCAGGGAGATCATAGGTCTCTATATGTTATATAAAAGGGTTTTAATTATTTGGCATTAATATAGACAATATACGGAGTAGACAACATATAATTAAAGTAACAGAACATCTAATCTTTTTATATATGTTTTTTTTTAATATATTTCTCGCACTTATATTAATTATTTATAATTAACCTTGTTATTCGAACGATGTAATAATACTTATATTATCCATTGGCGCACTTATTTATCCTTTAGCAAGTTCGAGGGTTGAGAAAAATGAATATTATGAATTTTGTATATTATGTACCTTTTGTATGGGCACGCCATACAAAAAGTACTTAATTTTAAAAATTATCGTTGACTGGGGCGCACCAACACAGAGTAGGTGTGTTGGGCGCTTGGCACGGTTATATATCCATTTCTAACCAATAGATGACCCCTCTTGTTATACTACGAGGAAGGGGTGAAAGACTTCTAAAAAGTCTACTTGAAAATTTCTGCATATGATTTCTTTCTAGCATCACGGGTATTTAGATCGAATATAATACAAAATAGTACGTAGGAAGAAAAATTAGGAATGGGATGGAAAGTTGTTGAATTGATTTCTATGAAGAGGCGGAGAGCAAAGCGGTGAATTAGGTAATATACCGAACCAATAAAATGCCTAACTAATGTCCGGGTTGTCGCTGTACCTGGCCGTATTCCCTTGACAATATACATGTGAGAGCAAGGGGGAAGAAGACCATCAACATTATCTCTACTAATCATGAAAACCATACAATACCTACCCAGTGTTAGTAGGCATTACTGGAAGCTAATTCTCACTACATAATGAATTGCAAGTACTAAGTATCTTTTGTATAGCAGCGCCATATAAAAGGTACATATATACAACATACGGACTGTATAACATAGATTTTTCTAAACCCTCAAACTAGCTTGAGGGGAAATATGGAAATAAAAATCTAAGAAAAGTGTGGTTTGATTGATCTACCACCAAGGTTAATCCTAAATATATGATATAAATGTGTAAAGAGGCCCTTGTGAAACACCATCACCGATAAATATATATGCAAGTTCAATTATTCTCTTGCTTCAACCATACTTGTTAATTCTAGCTGAGGCTAGTACCAGGTAATTGAGACATCATTCACACTATATATATCCTCCTACAGTATCCCCAACTACCTTGAGGGTTAAGAAAAATTGAGGTTTTGATCATGTCGTGTCTGTGTACCATTTGTATAGAATTGCTATACAAAGGTACCTAATCCTTGCAATTTATTATCTGGTGGTGCCCACCGATATTGGGTTTGTGTTATATCGCTTACATATCTGCGATAAAGCAGACATTCACGAAAGGGTAAAGGCACGCGATATATTGCTATATTCAGATTATTGAGGTATCCGAATAAGAAATATATACATATTTCAGAGAGACTCCAGAGGTGCTATATTTACGGGCAATAAATCCCGCTGCTGTAAGCCTAAAGCCCCTTCATCCCGTCTCTATTGTCTATCATGTAGCAGGGCTTGCTTTACTCTAGAAATTCCCCAGCCCGGACTCTTTTCAATTTGGTTAGGTCACTATTACTGGGAACAATATCAATTAAAGATAATGTACCGTAGAGGTTTACTCACTGCATCCTGTATAGAACAGATCAATGCGTAAGCAGGAGCAGGTACTGACTTAAAACGCAATTCTAGGTGATCCTCCTGATTCTCCTGATATGCGTGTAGCTCGAGACGCTTATCCCTTGTCGCTTGCTAGGATTGAATTATAGAGTCATTTCTGCAGTTCGTGGACGGAATCTTCGATCATGGAATAGTGCAGGATAGTTTTAGCGTTGGACTTTCCATAGTCTCATAGCTTGCTTCTTTGACCATTCAATGTATCTCACATTGTATCCGTGTACTCGACATGGCTCTCTCAGTAGGCTTCTCTTATCATTAGAAACATCGTCTGGCATTCTGTTCCTCAAACTGGGAGTCATATTTATTGTTTGTGAAAGTTACCAATTTTCCGGTGAGAGTGGTTAGAAGATTTTGCTGTGCTGGGAACTTTGCACATTAGCCCTTGGTAGACCTAGTTAGGATATCGGAGCCCTGGAGATGACACTCAAGGCTATAGGTGGATTAGCCACAGAACATTGTACAGGTCGTCATCTCCAATGTTGAGTTAGACACTCCAGGGCTGAAACGCTGAATGACTATATATTTTGTTTTCATGTCAGCTGTTCATGGGTGAATCGGGTCCGTGCTAAACCACACCATCAGCAAAGTGTCGAGCGACCTCAGGAGATTACACAAAATGAATCTGTCATGCAACGTAGGTCAGACTAAAGTTGATAATGGCACCGTAGGATGAACCATTAATATGTGACTCAAATAAAAATGCGAATTATATCGCTAAACGCGGGCATATCTCATAATACCATCAGTGGAGCTTTTAGCGCGCCCTATGGGGGGCAGTAAAACAACCACGTGAGATAATATGCGAGGTAGAGACCTCAATGTGACTAATGAACCAGTCAAATACGAGTAACTAGTGGCTTTCTCTCACCAGCATCCGAATTTGGAGGTAGGTGTGCGCTTAGCGCTGATTTGATTGAAGGCTAAAGCTACCTACGTAAAATCTTTCCACTAAATCTGGGTCTCGGACCTCAGGGTGTCATTACCGAGTCTAGACACGCCGCGATATGAAGCTAGGAGAAGACTAGGAGAAGACAGGACTCGGTGATTATTATTGACTATCCCCAATATCCACGGGTTTGTTCCACTGGCTGTATGAGGTTCGGAGATGCCGAGCACTATAGACGTACCATCCAATTTGGTTATTTTAGTCGACGAGTATCTGTGATGTAGTGCCATCCATGAATCCTCCAGTGCTGAGAAGACGCGCCCTGGATCCACAGTATCTGGTGATGAGTTTATAGCAAGGACCATGTACAAAGAAGCTGAAACACCGGGCAATCTTCCGAAACGGGTTGCTTTTCTAGAAGGCAGCTAATGTACTCCGTATGCAACCTGCAAAGGGGGGAAGTGCAAGGGTGGGATTCCAGACTGAGCGGCCAATGAGTTAAACGAAATAAGCAAAGAAAGTCATCTGCCTTTATTGGCTGGCATCATGAGATGTCCACTTGCAACCCGAGATCATCCAGGTATCCACGCAAAGTGAACCGTATACTGGCTCCTTTGGAACTATAGTGGAAAAAGGGGAAATTGGGCAAACCAATATGCAGGGCGCATGCCATACGCAAGGCACACATGGACACCTTGGGTGGGTACAAAACTTTCTCTGATGCATTGCCGAGTATCCTAATGTAGTCGGATGGCCCGAGACACCAAACCACGCGTGAACCGACCTCTTGTTTATGGACAATTAACCACGCGAGAGGTGAGCACGTGCGTATCATTATCAAATGAAGCCTTAGAGGACCAAGCATTACAGAAGCTCACTTGGCAACGCCGCGCCGGTGCGGCTGCCATTGCTTGACAGGCTTGGAATTGCTTGGAAGTTCTTGGGATGATGCGAGTAAATAAAGCAAGCTTTAGCCAAGGTTCTGGAAAGTCTTGATGCAGATATGCTTGCACTTATCGATGTCAGACGCGTTTTTTGGTCAAATATGGTCGATAGTACACAATTTTAGATTCGTTCGAAGCAGATTTCACCGGGCAACTTGCATCGCTAATAATCTAGTTCATGTCATCCAATAACAATATCGGATAGATCGGAATGTAAAACAGCAGTGACACGCAACGTGATAACACGTGTTGGAGGTATGTTTAGATTTCGAGGGAAGGTGCGGAGAATGGAGTTGCACATGTTCAAATGCTGGATGCTGATTGGCCAGAGATCATGCATGGAAGATGCCGGGGTTGCCAACTAGCGTGGAACTTGCCTCAGCCACTACGTCAATATCCAATGGCCCAGATGCGGCCCGTTTGGAAGTGTTTTTTGGGAGAGAGAGAGATTTCTTTGCCTCATGTAGATATTGGACAATTGCCATACAAAGTCTGCACGTGTGTCAAAGCGTAAATGAGATTACTCTTGGATCCCGAGATGACCTGATGTTTGGATAGGTTGCCACTTTGCCCAAGGGCATCCTATTGGCATTGCATTGGCATTGTCTTGGCGAGGTTTTAGCCAAGAATTGACGGTTGAGTCGATGCATAAGATTGTTGTATATTGTAGACACTTCATACCTACTACAAATAATGATCATATTATAGATACTCCGTATACGGAGTATAGAGTAATTATTTATGAACGTCCTTTAACTCAAACTGTGAACAGAATTTCTCGCCCCCGCGAAAATTTGGGAAGATCTGCCACGAACCGCAGGCGGTGGCTATTAAAATTGAGATTCTGCCCCCACGTGCGTAGTTGATTGGTCCCCGGTCACTCCATATCAGACCCATCAGGCCCACATTGATCCACCAAAAGTAGAAAATCTGCTTTCGGAGCCAAAGCCAACAAGAGGAGACCCATAGCTGCACTAAGAGAGGGCCCCAGAGGGCCCTGACCCCAAGATAGAGTGGTTCTTGCCTTCTGACTTTCCAAGCTTTTTTTTTTCTGTTGGCCAATTTTTTCTGAGTTTGAAGTGGAGACGCCACTAATTGTGCCCGTTGCATGTCTTCCACACTTCGGTTCCCTCACTTTTCACTTCTTCTGCTCTCCAACTTTTTCATACTTAAGAAGTCCGTCGCCTCTTTCCTGGGTTGAAGTTCCTCACCTTCCCCAACAACTGTGGTCACTTCGACTCTTCCCTCTCCCGGAATTGAGTCTGTTCTCGGACAAACTTCTTGCTCACGCGACCCCTTTCGGTGAATACTCTCACCATGACCGACTTTGGTCCTCGCGCCCCTCATGGGCCCGACATGTCGGGAGACCATAACCCGCTGGAGGATATGGATATTAACGAGAAGGGTGCTTTCGATTCCCTCATTCGCCCCGATGACAGCTACACCCCCGATGGTACCTACTGGGCCGATCTCCCGCTGTGGAAGAAAATCACCTTTGTCACCTCCTACAACAACATGGAGGCAAAGCGAGAGCTGGCCGATATCTGGTCTATGATGAAGGAGGACCCTCTCTCGCCCATTTCTTACTACTTCCGCAACATGGTCCTCCCTGGTGCCGGTCTCGGTTTGGAGGGTTACGTTCTCTTCTCTATCGGCAATATCAAGCCTCTCTTCCAAGCAGCCTTCCCCGATTGCTGGAAACACGCCAAAACCTGCAGTCAGCAGTGGATCTACGCCATTGACTACCTCGAGATCATCGGTATTATCGTGGGTCAGATTCTGGTTGGAGTCTTGGGTGACTGGTAAGCTGAAATTGTACTGCCCTTGGGAATGAGACTGTACTAACGCCGGACTAGGATTGGCCGTCGATGGGGTTTGATCCAGGATGCCGTTATCATGCTTCTCGGTCTTGTTATGTTGACTGCCGCCTGGGGTGTTACCCAGAATGGCTGGATCATCTGCTATGCTTGGTGTCTCTTCATCTACGGTATTGGTGTTGGTGGTGAGTACCCCATGACCGCCACCAGCGGTATGGAAAACGCTGTTGGCTCCGGAAAGGTCTCCACCAAAGAAGATCGCCTGCACCGTGGCCGCAAGGTCACTGCCGCCTTCCTGATGCAGGGCTGGGGTCAGTTCTTCAATCAGGTTATCCTGATCATTCTCCTGCTCTGCTTCCACCATGGCAGTGGTAACAACCCTTACTCCACCGTCTCTGTTCAGTGGACCTACCGAGTTTCCTTCGCAATTCCCGCCGTCGGTACTTTGTGGCTTGTTTACTACCGTGCCTACCACATGAAGGCTGCTAGCAAGCAGCTTACCGCTGCCAAGAAGAAGGCTTCCGTCACTGGTTATGATGCCCAGTCTCTGAAGCTGACTTTCAAGTACTTCGGATTCCGCATGTTCGCAACTGCTGGTGGCTGGTTTGCCAACGATGTTTTCTTCTACGGCAACAAGCTCTTCCAAGCCGAGTTCATCAAGGTCATCAGTCCCGCTACGAGCTCTGTCATGCCCACCTGGCTGTGGAACTTGGTCAATGTCGGTGTCTCCCTGTGCGGATACTACCTGGCCTCTTTCTTGATCGACAACAAGCTATATGGTCGCAAGTGGATGCAGATCGTTGGTTTCATGCTCTGCTTCATTCTGTTTGTCGTCCCCGCTTTCCACTTCGACTACTACCGCCGCCCTGAGAACATCAAGTCCTTCCAGGCCATGTACTTCCTGAGCTCCTTCTTCAACCAGTTCGGTCCCAACTCGGTCTCCTTCCTGGTCGCTGCTGAGGTGTTCCCCACACCCATTCGTGCCTCCGCTCACGGTATGTCCGCTGCCTGGGGTAAGGCTGGTGCCCTTCTCGCCGCCGTCCTGTACAACTATATCGATACCCAAACCAAGTTCTACGTTGTGCCTTGGTTTGGTCTGGCCGGTGCTGTCATCACTGCGCTCTTCCTTCCCGACACCACTGGTCTGGACCTGAAGGAGCAGGAGCGCCGCTGGCAATATCTCCGCCAGGGTCGCGAGGAGGAGTACCACGGTCCTGCCGTGCACCCCAAGCACCTGTCATGGTACGAGCGCTACGTCCTGCGCAAGTCCCGCTACTACGATGCCGAACTTGACTACCAACAGAAGGTCGAGGAGTACCGCATCGAGTGGGAGACCGCCATGGCCGCCAAGTCCGCTGAGAAGGATGCTGCCGATGCTGTTGACACCGATGACTCCCTTCTCGAGGGCCACGTGCACACATACTTCCACCGCACAAGCCCTATGTTCAAGGGCATGGAGAAGAATGTGTCTTCCAAGCAGGATACTTTCACCCTGCCTCCGGCCGCGGAGAGCGAGTCTGAGGATGCTTCCACCAACGAGAAGCACTAGGCGGTCAGTTTGCTCGGTCCTCAGGTTATTGCCTGCGATGCGACCATGAAACAATGTTTTTTCTAAGTTTATCTATGAATAATTCCCCCTTTTTCAATTTCTCTCTTTTTTTTTTTTAAGAAAAACTTCACTTGCATATACACCAAGTTGCTTTTTGGAGACCTTCATGCTTGCTATATGAATTAGACAGCATGAGTTTTGCTTGACGCATGAAGCGGGCCCCTTGATTAATTAGATATTGATACCACTTCTTTGAACACATTGCTATACATCATTCCTGCAGACTATTCTTCAAATATTAATCCTCGTAGTCAACTATATTTTGCCACTAGCCTGAGGCACAAAGGCTGACTAACATCATATTTTCTGGCCTCAGGTACGACGAAGTAACTACGCCACCCGGGACTCAATTATTTTTGGTTTATCTGACTTGTACTGCCGTCCTGCTCATAACTCTTAACACTTGATAGCCGGTAAAGTCTCTCCAGATAGCGACGAGCCCAGGTGCAGGTTTTCCGCGCCGATGCTTCGGATGCGAAGGGCGTCACCGAGGTCGCGTGACTCAAGTCAAATCCCAACAGCCCATTTGTGGAGTGGTACATGCCACGATGGTACTGCAGATAAGCTGCCAGATCCCTTTACAATTAATTCATTCGTTTCGACACAAAACTTAAGATAGAATATACATCGGCATGTCATGGGACAAGTTCGAAGCGGCCCTGGCTTTTAAGATGGATAGTGCCCGTACCTTGCCCGAGGTGTGGCAGGGACACGCACTGGCCTTCTCTGCCATGACAAGCTCTACTTTCGGTAACCCCAGTTAAGCCAACCACTGTGCTGGTAATATTATTAGCTATTTGGATGGTCTCGCGTGGCACCGCAACCGGCTTGGTCTTCCGGGTGTCTCTGTTGTGCTTCCAAGGATCCTTGATGTGGGTGTGGTCTCGGAAGATGCTGTGCGGCTTTGAGGTTTCAATAGCGCAGTCAATCCCCCAAATCGATAGCCGCACACTCTTCGCGATGCTCATATAATTTTAGGCGTTGGGGCCTGCTGGAAGTCGTCTCACGGCTTCCGGGTCGGCCGATGCTTCCTGGAAAGGGCGGTGAGAAAAGCGGATACGCAGTATGAACCAATAATAATTTCATCGCCCGTACATATGGGAAACCTGGACACCGATGTATATGAACGAACACTTAGACCAATCCAATGATACCACAAACATAAAATCCAAAGAAAAACGAAAAGAAAAGAAAGAATTATGAGACTCTTCGCCTTCGGCTCCAACGGATCGGGCCAACTAGGCATCGGCCACGAAGAAGACGTCTCCACACCAACGCAATGTCTCTTCGAGCAGCCAGAGCCATCACAAGGACCCCAAATAACCACCATTCAAACCACCAATCTCACGGATAAATCCGAAATCACCACCATAGCAGCAGGTGGAAACCACACCCTCCTTCTAACAACTAGCGGCTCCATCTACGCCGCCGGCTGCAATGCAGACGGACGGTGCGGGCCGCACAAGATAACCAAAAATCAAAAAGAGCCCGAGGCCGACATCAACAAAGGAAACATCCTGCACTTTCGCCAAATGATTATCTCAGACCCAGTTTCTCACACAGAGGTATCCAAGTTCAAACACGTCTCGGCTACGTGGGAGGGCACGATTGCTGTAGCCTCTGTGCCACAGAGCACCGGCGATGACGTTATTCATGGACAGACTCCCGCCTCAGAAGATCGAGTCTTTGTATTCGGCTCCTCGCCTAAAGGCGAACTGGGTCTAGGACCAGATACCCCCGCTCCTGTCTCGGGGATATGTATCCCGTCCTTCCCGCCAACGGGACTGAGGATCACAGCACTGGCGAGCGGGATGGCTCATTCAGCTGCTGTGCTCTCGAATGGGGATGTGTATGGCTGGGGCGGGGCGCGGAAGGGTCAACTCGGGAAAGAGAATCGAGCCGCTAAGATTGCTTATTCTCCTGTTCGGATTCGTGTGCCGTTTTTCGCGGAGGCCGTTGCTTGCGGGAGGGAGTTTACGGTTGTTTTGGGGCGGGGGCGGTTTGTTGTTCTTGGGGATGGGGGGAATCGGTGGGGGATATTGGGTGTGCCGGAGAGTTTATCTTTGCGTGCGGAGTCGAATGGTGGGGATGAAGGAGGTCAAGGTGAAGATGGGGATCATTTACGGGGTGATAAGAAAGTGGATTACGGAGGGTGTGGAGGTGCTATTCGTTATCGCTATACTGGTATTGCGGCTAGTTGGCATGGAGTTTATGTACATGCTGCGCCTGAACTGGGACGGGTGGAACCGTCGATATCGGATGCACAGACAGACTCTGATTCTGTCCGTGGTTCCATTGTGGCTTGGGGTCGCAATGATCGTGGCCAACTTCCACCGCCGGATCTTCCAATTCCCGCTAAACTAGCTGTTGGTAGTGAGCATGCTCTTGCTCTCCTGGGAGATGGTCGAGTGGCGGCGTTTGGATGGGGCGAGCATGGGAACTGTGGGCCTGATACAGATTCCCAGGGGAATGTGTCAGGTACATATAATGTGATTTCGCTTCCCGAAGCTGAGAGTGCCGATGGGAAGGTTGTCGGGATTGGAGCGGGGTGTGCGACCAGCTGGATGATTGTGATATGACCGCCTTTGGGATCTGGGAGCGGCGAGAGTTGCTGATAACGGCACCAGCCTTGACAGGGGTGTATTCTCAGTCGAAAAAACCATATTGGCGAACCTGTCAACTATCAGAATACGCGTATCAAATTCCCGCAAGAACCGGAATTCACATACCTGAGACAAACGCTGTGTCGGTGGAAGACCCATCTCATCGTCTGGCTCCTCGGCGTGAGAACCATCCTGTTTCGAGTAGGAAGGCTCTGCATCGCGAATAGATGCCCCGAATGCGTCCTGGGCCGTTTGTTAGCCATCCATCTATGCCCGCCAGTGAAAAAAAAAACCACATACCTGTGTTCCCGATGCATCCCATCCAAGGATATCCTGCGGCTCCTCTTCTTCATTCATCTCATCCCACTGTCGGTCATCATCAGCAGGCACGAAAAGGCTATCGAAATCCATCGAAAGCCCAGACACCGCCGGTCGATCTGCGCTAGCCTTCTGGCTCAGATTCTCCTGCGTAGATGATCCATTGAGAGGACGGATCAATCTGCTTCGCGGTGGTGGCGGGGGCATCTGCGTACTTGGTGTCACCGATGGGCGAGTATCATGCGGCCTGGTCGCTGAGATTGAGATAGGCGCAGGCGTTTGCCGTGGGATTGTCGCTCGTGTTGACGTCGGGGTGGCATCGCTATCTGCCTGGCCGCGGGTCATGACTGTGAATTCTGCGTTGATGCCTTCGAATTGATACTCCAGTTGCAGAGGTTTGCAGGGTCGGGTGTACCGTGCTGTCACGGTGACGTTTGCCGTTTCGGCGTGCGCAACTACGGCTTTGAAGTCTTTCAAGTTGATCGCAACGTGCATGTTCTCTTCGACCAAGTACTCTTGGAAGTCGCGCTTGTTTGCTGCTACAGATGTGTGGACTGGGTGTTTTAGTACTTCTGTTTGGGTGTTAGCTGACTAGACCTCGGAGATTTGATGGAGACAAACTCGACATACCCTTGCCCTCGGTAATCTTTGTCGTAAAACTTGTGAACACCGCTCTGCCGGAATCGGAGTACATATCCAGCTGCTCGGCAGATAAGCTAAAGTGCTCAATGAGCTGCTTGAGGAACCGTGGATCAGCAGACCACATGCTGGTAGCTTTGGATTTGTCGAAGACGGCATGCTGAATTGCCGCTGGTTCGTAGGTCAACTTGTATGATTTGATCACGCCTAGATATAGTGTTAGAGATACACAATCTAAGTCGGGAAAGATAGTTCTAGACAAGAGTATCCTACCTAGTCCACAGATCATCTTCACTGTCAGTCTACACTCGGTTTGCTGCAGATCTTCATGCAATTCCATGTCACAGCGTTCAACGGCCGTATCCTTGTTTCTGTCAATCCTCCCGCGGAATATGGAGAGAAGTGCCTGGATCCGATTTTAGCACAAATCACAGCAGATAATCATCTGTAAACATGCTATAGGATACAGATCCAAAGGGGGAAAGTCTATAAAACTCACTTTGATATAGATCTGACAGAAGAACCGATCCATCGAAGCAGTACCACTCCTGCCACCACTTCTGGAGTTGAAAGAATACGCCTCAAAGAATACCTCCTTCTCAAATGCGAAGGAGGCAAACCCGGTTTTGGTGGAATTGAGTGCACTGAGGCGGAGCTGAGGTACAGTTAGTCAAAAATATTTCATTTACTGGTTCCCAGAATTTGGACTGATCTGATCACCCTAAGGTCAGCTAACTTACGGTGTCGGGCTCTGCTTCGATGGCGACTGTTTCGCTGAATTTGGACAGGCATATCAAGGCGTCGTGGAGCCTGACTAAGGCTGGAGGGCCCAGGGATAATGAGAGCGATGTCATGCCTGACTTGGTGCGTTTCAGACTCTTTATGGGCGTCAAATAGGTTTAAGCATAGAATTGATTTGTGGATATGAATTTACCTATCTCATTGAGCTCATGGCGCGCTGTTGGCTGCTCGAGATTTGATGGAGAAGACTCGGGCAAATAAAGATATTACATAAGCCGTACATGAGCATCGCAGGTGTCCATAGACTTTTCCCCCTTTGTCCTGATGTTCATCTATAGTTCTTCGTGCTATATAGTACAGGGCCAATTTAAGAAGTGTTCTACTAGTACTGGAGGATACTTATATTAAAAAACACTACCAGATCCTACAGCTCGCTCGGAAGAGACTTTTTAGATTATCCAAGCCCGCCTTGTCTGCCGAATAAGGTAACTCAACATTTTTCGCATTAACTAAGAAGATCACCTCATATTCTACGCTAGATAAGAGCGATGGCTCCGTTATAATCGATCGGATATAAGAAAGATCATCCTTTGCATATTCCTTACCGAGCTATATACGTAGGACCACTGCCGTCTATGGTTTGAAAATCGCAGAGGTATTGTTTTGATCTATCTCTGGTTTCTCTCTGCTTTAGCGATACGAGGTCTCTATCAAATTTCGGTTGCATTCAGACACTAGGCGCTTTTTGATTATTAAATATCATTTATAGGGATAAATGGAAGACAACACACAGGAATTCTGGTGTGAAATGTAAGAGATATCACTCTCGCAGCAAATTTAGCTCTACTTGGTATTTTATCCCAAAACAAAAACCGATGCTGTTTAGGAAGAATCCACTAAAAATGGTAATGTTCACAATTCGGGGGATTCACTGGGAGACATACAAAACGAATATTTCAAGACAGATGCCAATAATTGTCACTTGCAGCCAGCAGCCGCTGATGCTCAATATTCAGTTCCGAGGCATCGTTTTCTTCAAACCAGAAGGCCCAGGTGCTTTGGGTATTGATTTCGAGGTTGTCGCGGCTTGATTGTAGTCCGACATGTTGTAGCTGCTGCGGCGCAAGGGCCAACCTTGTCAACCCGCTCTCGGCGGCATACTCCTCGATCAAACTGTCCGTTTGGCCGCTTTTCTTTTCTTGTAGGCGGGCAATCAAAGCCGGGGTTTGCTCACGAGGAAACACTAATCCTTGAGTACAGCACCCATAGCCATTCATCTCCACCACACCTTGTAGTGGGAAGAGTGAATATTTTCCAATCATGTATATCAACCCCGTAAAAGCAGGAGCCACCACCAGGCATATAGCGGCGATAGTCCAATGGTTAAAGAAGTGACGAGTGGAAGGCCAGTATCGTCGAACAGCTAACAAAAGAGCATATCCAGATCCAATCACTAAACCAAATGCTAATCGCATATTTCGATACCAAAAGTCGGAGGTAGACCACGCAAGAGAGGTTTCGGTGAAAAAGAGGCGGAGATATATCCATGATCCGTTGCGAGCAGTCGGGCCATGTGACAGTGCATAAAGGCTGTTTAGGGTTTTGACCAGCCATCCATCTGCGAAAATAACATCATCCTCAAGGACTAATATATACGGGGCACCCGTCTCGAGGCATTGATTAAGGAGGTAGATATAGTCACTAGTAGCCTTGCGGTCAGATAGAAATGTTCACGTAGCGGCTCAGAAACTTGAAACGTACTAGACACCTTTTTCATAAAAGTTATGTTCTTCTTCTAGTTTTTGAAGATAGCGAAATTCTTCTTCAGAGACATTATAAGTCGAAACCGAATCCACTAGCCGTTCCAGCCATTTTTGGCCCCAGCTGGGATGTTGTGTTGGATCTGTATTTGCGAACAATACCGATAGGTAAAGGGCCCGGCGCTCCCGAGGATCGAGATTGCTTAGCATTGATCCCACAGCCGCTGTAAAATAGTCGTCGTTGTTGCGCTTCACAGTAGCCAGTGTCGCACATAACAAAGGGGTATCTTCACTCAAAACAGCAGGAGGGTCACCCCCGGACGGTGCGTTGTAAAAGGAAATGAAATGATTTGCTTGATGCTCTCGTACCAGACTGTACTTCCACTCAAAGGCATCGCGAATATCGAAAAAAGCCGAGTGAGGATCGCGCCAGAAACGAATTCGACAGATCTGAAATGTAACAAGGTACACAAAGCCTGCCACCAAAAGCACCTTTGCAGCTGGTTCTTTGAGCTTGCGCTGTAGCTGCCAACGAAGGCGCCTGATTCTCATATTCCCGAAAATAATAATTAGAAGGAAAATACGATAGATTCCAACCTTGGAACCGAGATTTTTTAGATGAGGATAAGGTTCAAGGTTGGAGCTTTCAAGGTTGGAGCCTAGGAAATTTTTTGATTGAGGCCGCAGGAGGCCGCAGGGGGCCGCATGGCGCTAACCTAGATTTTATATAGACCCCGTTAAAATCGAAGGATCGTCCAGTAAATTGAAACGGGGGGTTTCGAGTGTCTTGGCATTTGAGCATTTGAGACAGCTAATTAGGTATCCTCCCCAACTATGTTGTATAGAAAATCGATCTGGGAGTGATCGGGGTTTTCCAAAGATCGGTTTTAACGTGGTTTGACGACATTACCACGGGTGCTAAAATTAGAACCATGGAATCATAAAACCATAGAACCATGGAATGCGATCCCGGCTATCCCGCCATCTACCGTCCACATCCATGGATCTACGGAGTACTCGACACGGAGATTGCCAAGATCGACCAGTGCGTTGGTAACTACTCCGTGGCTTTGTACTATATTATTCTTTATTTCATATTTTGTGGAAGCGCACACGTGGCATCATAAATTTAAATCGATTTAGAATAAATATGTATGTTGAACATCGTAGTCAAAGGTGATGACGTCGGACTTTCAACGCCAATTTCAATCTCCATATCCCCATGGCTCCAGCATTCAGGACAAAAGAAAAGGAAAGAAATATGAAATGGATTCAATCCAGATGGCTTATAGAATTAAACCAATTCCCCCATTTTCATCTCCATCAACATCCCATCAATCTATATCTCTCATCAAATGTCATCTACGTCCGAGTTTAGTACGTCGATGGGGAAATGTCTAACTTCTCTTCTTACATCTCACTTGAGCATGAATGTTGCCCAACCTAAGGAGCTTACCCTACCTTGTTCGCGATGTCACGCCTCCAAATTGAAATGTGATAGTAAAGAGCCTTGCGTGAGTAACCCCTGGAATCTCATGGGAATGCGAACTCATTGTTCCTAGTTGGAATGTATGAAGCGCGGCTGCCCCCACATATGTACAAAAGATGAGCATTGACCGAGAGGTAAGCAGACTAAAACCAAATATACAGAACAGAACCGCAGCCAGGTGACGCTAGAGAAAGACGAAGAACCGGGAGATCGAAGAAACGGCCCGGATCCTGGAGCCTTTCATGGATGTCATTCCTCTCTCCACCGAATCAGCGGGTGTGGCCCCCGACATCCCGAATCAATGCTGGGTGACTCAGGATCCGCAGAGGCACGAGCAATAGTTTGCCTTAATCCGAGATGTGGCTCACACTTTGCCACAATGGGATATCATCCAACTCCTCTCCGAGGTCTTTGTCACACGTTACCAGGGACCTCGGGGAAATGTGTTGCACACTCCAAGCTTCATGAAGCAGGCCGATCAATTGCGCCACTCCTTGAGTATGGACTCTTCTGGCGCGGCTATCGCTAGTACGACGTCCATAGACTCTCTTGCTGTTTTACTTCTCGCGTTGCCGCCCCCCTTCTAAACCCGCTCGTGACTGTTTCCACGCAGCTTGTGCTTGGACTTGCGTTCTATCCAACCCCATCGCTTTTGGGTGTCCAGCTCAGCCCGTTGTCCTTTTGCATAGAGCAACTGTGTGCCTCGGCTGAGCCTACATCGACATGGCGACCGCTCAGCGTGCGTTGTCTCCAGGGAGGCATTCCCTCTTTTGTGGCTCTGTATCCAGCTTACAAGCGGCCATTATGCTTTTGCTGGATAAGGAAGTGACCTTTTTGGAACTTGGTGCCGTATTGGTTACCCAAAATGCGCAAACTTGGATTGCCCAAGATCATCGACTCTTGGGGTCGCCTCCTCGACTCATTCCATTCCTGTCGCGGACCGCTTCCCCGATCTAGATGTAATGCCGATTCTGTCTAACGGCTTGAGTCCTAATATGCGGGATTTCTTGGACTCCCAGCTACCAGAAGACGTAGGCAAAGAGAAGTTGCCTATGGCCGGAGACATTTATGGGGATATGGGTGCTACCCACGTGTTGTATCTAAGACAAAGTAGTAGCAGCATCCGGTTCCAGACTAATGGCACCATACTGAAGCCACTGGTAAGACATAGGCTGCGGAATTTGAGAAGCGAGGAGATTGTCGGGGGTAATGATAGGCACTACTTTCCGAGCTCACTCCGGATATATTATGAAAGACTACCGTAAGCCTATGTTGCAGTAACATGTAGTAGATATCAAGGTGTAACAAGATATGGACATCAATATGTTGGGTCTCAATGTTGAGCCTCGATGAAGGCTTATATGTACAACAGTTTCGGATAAAGTCCCAGATGATGATGAACAAAAAGGGAAACCAGAAATATCGTAAAGATTCGTCAAAAGAGGGTATATTGTTTGTCGGGTAGCAAATGATGCAAGTATCGGTACCGAAATGGGTTAAATTTTGGTATCAAATCTGTCGGATCCCACTATCCAGCACCAGGAGCATTTCCTATGACGGGGCGTCCCTCCGCAACATCTCGTGCACTTTCCTCTATAGTATTCATGTTGGGCCTAGGCTCTCTATTCAGGCCACGGTCTTGCTCCCGGTTCCGCTGGGGCAAGGGCTGCGGAAACTGCAATTCCATCAAACGCCGTCTGCGTCTTTTGGTTCGAACAGCATGCAGGAAGTTAACCCCAACCTGGGCAAAGAATATCACTAGGAAGGCGCCAATCACAAATCCCTGAGAGATATACGTTTCAACTTCTTGCTCTTGTTGGCCAATGTCGTGGGTTCGATCACGTTCGTTGGGTATTTGCGTGTCAATACCGGGAAACGAAAGCCCGGAGCCACCAAATGAGACTGAGACAGAAAAGGAGAATGGTGTCAATGACGTGAATACACTCGGCGATATCGAGGTGAAGGCTCCCGATAAGGGCCTCAATAATAGAGGGATGATGCAGAAGATGAGGAGAGGGACGGATAGTCATAAGACAGAGTAGAGTGATGAGCGAGTAGACCTAATCAAAAATATTAGAATAATATCTAGCAAGGAGAAGGGATGTTCAACCTACCAATCTCGACCCTCGAGCTGTCTCGCCCATTTTGCTGAGATTTTCAGTCTCTCTCGGACACTTGTAGTGGCAAGTATGGGATACTTCTCTTCTTCGGAGATGGGCAAAATGCTTGCAAACCACCATGGGAAGCGGGCTGCATCTGTGGGGATGGGTCCATAGGCTAGCATGACGCGCGGGTGCAGCCAAGGAGCCCCGGATCTGCATTGATTGCTGATAAACTCCCTTGCTGAGAGGAGTAACTGTTGAGTCGGCATTGAGTCTAACTGAGAAGCAGACTCATTCTCATTCTCTTCCGGCAGAGCATGTGGACTATCTGTTGAGGTCTCCATCGACTCTAGCCGCTCCTCCTCTGCGAGCGAGATATCATCCACGCGCTCTGTTTTGGCAATATAATAGCCGTCAAGCATTTCTGAGTCGACGATCTTAAACCGCGACACACCTGTAGCCACCACAAGACTGCGACCATCCGGAAGCAGCTCATAACGCTCGATCATCAAGAGTGTTCCGTATTGCACGAACGGTACGTCACCTAGTTGTCCGGGCAGTACCCGGCTTTGCCGGTTGTACATGACCATGCCGAACTTTCCATTTCCATTTGCGAGAACCCGCCGAATCATAAGTCGGTATCTGGGCTCGAAGACGTGAAGGAACGTCGGCATTGTTGGGAATGATAGTGTGCACACAAAAAGTGGCAAATCTTTCTCGTAATCAGAGCCTGTCTCATCCTGGTCACTGGCCTCCCGCCTGACTGAGATCTGATCGGGGAAGAAGTAGTCGATCAGCCGCGCCACAGTTTTGTTTATGGGCTCTGACTGTAGATCAATCGGCATGCCTATCTTTCGTCGACAAATGGGGCACAAATCGGTATGATCTAAGACCCGCGCAACACATTTTCGGCAGAAGGTGTGGCCACAAGGTGTGGTCATCGGATCCAGAAGGAGTGCATAGCAAACCTGGCAGTCTAACTCGGTGCGGAGGCTGTCTCGTAGTGTTTGGAAGTGAATGAGATCCTGCACTTCTGTGCTTTTGCCTGGGGTTGTAGAATGCCCGTACCGAACCTCGCATGCATCAGACGGAAACCGGCCTTCGAGTGCCATGTTATAGATCCCCTGCAGCCACCCATGCCGCTGCAACTGCTCACTTCCGTTTTGATTCTGCCCATCCGCTTTCCACCGCAGGAATGTGCTATCGTCCTTGGACCAATCTCGAGGAACGCTGCTCGTCTCTGACCCCAGTATTTCTCCAAAAATACCAACCAGCTTCCCAAGCAGTACATCAGCGCCACAATCCCCCACACAATGGTCTCCAACGCACTCTTTTTTTCCTTTCCAAAAGCATGTGAATTCCTGCTCCCTACCTTCAGCCACGGGGTAAGTAATACCCGTCCGTGGCCGAGATGTGGGTAAACATTCCCGACAGATCGAATTCCCGCATGGTAAACGGAGCGGGCTTTGCAAAGGGCGGGAACAACGTTGGCACTGTACTAACTGGATGACGAGATGAGGTAGATCCGCTGTATCGCTAGGTGTATGCTCTTCCGAGGTTGAGACCTCCGAAGTCTCCATTACGGGTACGGTCGGGATGTGGTCAGCGTCGGTTAGGTGTCGTAGATAGGGACTCGGCTGCATCTTCCATTACACTATAGTCCAGGCGTAGAACACGCGGTAAAGAAGGGAGAAGCAACAGAAGGATAAATAATGAACCTCGGGTTTGGGGGATCCGCTATCTGCAGGCGGGCAGGTGCGGGTCAACTTTAGATAATCGGATCAGTGACCATCCGTGGATCCCGAGACCCGGTGTCGCGGTACATCATGTACAGTACTATTACTGGTGTATCCCGAGGTAACCAGTACATACTAGCCTCATTTAGCGGATATCATTCCGCCCTTTGTAAACTGGGAAGATGAGGTGATGGTGCATCACGTGATTGATATATCGACTCGATGAATCACGAGGTCACCCTAGGCCGCTAGGCCAGAAAGCATGGTTACTTTTTTGCTCGCGAAGGTCCTCTTCTACAAATTCGAGCTGGAGCTCGTTTCTCTCTTTACAAACGTCTCCTTCTCGGGGTCTTTGCACTTCTTGTGGGATTGGGCTAATATGGTCAACCTTCGTACCTTGACCTGTCTCACATATTTGACGCAAGTAGCTCTTCTCCAAGGCAATGCGCAAACTCATAGTTCCCAGCTTAGGGACATTGTTCCTAAGCGTGAGGTTCTCTACGTTGGCGGACGATACATGAACATCACGGTAAGTCTCGATTCCCGCTAGTTCTACGCGTATCTAAGACTGGAAAACAGGACAATGCAACCAATTCTACATCGGTGGCTATGATAGGGCAAATTTACGTTGAGAAGCTTTCCCCTAAGCTAAACCTGGCGAACCCACCACTTCCCATTATCTTCATTGCAGGCGCCGCTCAGACCGGTACCAATTTCCTTGATACTCCAGACGGGCGGCCAGGATGGGCATCCTATTTTATTTCCAAAGGTCACACAGTCTACCTCTCGGACCAGCCTGCACGTGGCCGCTCCTTCTGGCATTCTGGACAGGGAAGTATCGGGTACATTGGCTCCCCCAACTCTGTCTCTGATATTTTCACCGACGTAGCAAACAACGACAACCTGTGGCCACAGGCGAAGCTCCACACGCAATGGCCTGGCACCGGTCGGATTGGCGACTCAACGTTCGACGCTTTCTACAGGAGCCAGATGCAGTTCCAGACCGACCGCTTTATAAGCGAAGAACAAAATACGCAGGCATATTCAGCTCTAGTCGACATCGTAGGCGACTGTTATATCATCAGCCACTCGCAGGCGGGTGCATACGGTATCTTCAGCCAAACATTATGACTCGCTAGAGTGGTTAACGAGTGAGTAGGTTGGAGGGTCGGAGACATGCGTCCAGACCTAGTCAAGGGTATTGTTCAGCTTGAGCCGTCCGGTCCACCGTTCACGCTACGCCCGCCGTTTGGAAATGACCCAGCTTTCGCTTTCGGTCTCACTGACCTCGCCATCGGATACGAACCGTCTGCAGGCAAGAATGCCGAAAATATTGAGACAACTATCGAGCCAGCTATCGACGCCGACCACGACGAGTGTATCATGCAGAAGTCCCCAGCGAAGCAGTTGACGAACCTAGGCAAAATCCCCGAACTTGTTGTTACTGGCGAAGCATCGTTCCATGCGCCATACGATTACTGCACCGTCAAGTATCTGGAGCAAGTTGGCGTAGACGTCGAGTACGCGGATCTAGGCAAGGAGGGCATTCATGGCAACGGACACATGTTCTTCATGGAGAAGAACAACCTTGAGATCGCAGACCGGGTGTATCAGTGGCTGAAAAAGCACTAACGCATAATAGAGAATTCATTTCCTCTTCCGTAGTGTCTGCACTTTTCATGTAGGGGATCAATATTAGTAGACGAGAATTGGTATACAGAGTTACTTTATAGAATACTTGGTTAACCCGAGCAAATTAGCCCTACGCAAATCATGTGGTTTAATAGAGGTATAGGCTAGAAGTATTATTATAAATGCATTAATTAATATAGTTAGGGCTAAGTATAGGGTAGATCAATATAGCTCAGTTGGTTTCAAACGCATTTTTTTTTACCGTGGCGATACCATAATAGTAAATAGCACTTGTATTGAACATGGAGTTCCAAGGACTAAAATTCTAAAGGAATATAAGCCACTATGTCAACAGTGTTTCACTATTATCAGTTTTCCAGGCGTCCATGAACAAGTCTCCTTGTGATGAGAAGAATCTGTTGGCGTCCATCCCACAGAGGATATAATCCGACCGTCAGCAAAGTGACCCAGAGCCAAATCCCAGCAACCACAACCCAGGCGATGAAGAACCAAGAATTGTTAGTGACATTATCAGCTTTTGGCTAACTACAGTGCACTTACTTCTCTGCTGAACACAAATTTAGCAGCATACATTGGAAGTGGCCAGAGAACCCAGTGGCCGAAGAAAGTAGCAATGGTCCAAAACAACGCGTATCGTGACCATCTCCTTTGACTTGCCTCCGAAACATGGCCCGCTTCGTTCTCATCCTTAGTAATTTCGGTAATTTCATTTTGAGGATGGATAGTCAGGTCGGTATTGCTCATTGATATCCAGTTGAAGTCCTCCAGCGCAATGAATGTGATCAGGACGGAGTATAGCAACGAGCTGAGTGCAGATGCCACAGTGCCATACATGCATGGCAGTGTCTGTCCAGTCGAAGGGATTGTAACGGCACCATAGAAATGACGGGCTGTTCCAAGCCAGACAGCGAGACCCGTGGCTAGACCGAGATATGCTGATGCAATTACCGCGATTCGGCTTTGCTTTCTCCAAAGAATTGACAGTTTCAGAGGAAATATTCCGGGACACGTTATCACTCCTCTATGTTACGTTAGAAAATATCGTGTATGCTTCTGCTATGAATATTTAAGCTCACAATCATTACAGTTTCACTAACACATGGGAAGATGTTGTGGCGGACCCTTTTCTTGAGGACCTAAGCTCCCAGGCATCGTTCGTGCCTGTAGCCCTGTTTTGACACAGACCCTCTTCTTGCTGATGAGATCGGGGATAACCGTTGGGAACTAGCGAAATGGATGCTGAAGTAAGATGTCTAGCTCCTTTCTAGTGAGATTTATATGACCTGCAGGGAGTATTGATTGGATTCACCTTGAACCCAAGCTAGAAACATTGTTCCCCTAGATAAGCTGTCTATGAAAACTAGCCCTTCCAGGTAGTCGAAGTGAGAAAACCATCGCAGCGCGTAGCGACCACTAGGCACTTTAGTCCTGTTGGATTTCATTGTCAGCAGAAAATTGCCCATCGATGTATATAGGTGATTTTCAAACTTATTATAGAGTGATAAAGTTGGCTAGAACATTGCCGCTTCAGGCTGCAATCAGTTCCTAGATCCCGAATTATATGAAGCGAGTCTAACTCCTGCACTTGTGACTTGTCGTGCATGATGCGGGGTTGGCGACAGCGTTAGGAACTCTGATTGATCGCCCAAAACGGGTGTTGTTGGGAGGAATCGTACTGGGACAGCTATTTCCCCATGTCCGAATTATCATACACATCATACACATCATACAACATACGGCGAGGGAAAGAGAAATACCCAAATTGGGGTTGAGGGATTTATGTCAATACTATCACAAACAAAGATGCAACCATCAGATGTATAGAATAGTATATTAAAGATAGCCGCTAGCCCTAAATCTGATAATGCTGTTCTGCCAAAATACTCAAGGGCTTAGTTGGCCCTAGCGCAATGGCATCTCCTGAGGCCAAGACAACCCCCCAGTGGATGCGACAGAAATAGATGGAAACCTGTCTTGGAAAATCGCGCACATTTTACCGAAGTCACAAAAGGACCATGATCCATCTTGTATCATTCAATCCCGGTCAAGACGACTTGCTTGACCATTATGTTACCAGAGATGGTTATACCATGCGAGAATAGCCGGGTAAGATTGCCCATGATTGAAGCTTTTACTGCCTATTTGACAAATTGCTAGACCAGTTAGTTGAATCTCGTAACTATATAAAGGATCTCCTCTGCCTATCTTTGTCTTTGTATCTCACGGCACTTTCCCTCGGTATTCTACTGGAAATATCAGGGGTAAGCCATCTTCCACGGGCTTCTCTACTTCGTCATGTTCATCAACTGACCGCTGTGGACGAAAATACTAATGATCAATAGGGACTCCTGCTTCAATCAGTCTCTTTAACTTGGTACAAGGTATGTTCATAGAAGGTCTATACTACAAAATGTTAGAAGTATACCGACCTGGGTAGCCACCCTGACCAAGAGATAGATGACTAAGGCGCCCATAGCTGGAGACCCTTAAAATACCCCTCACGGCTTCGATATGCAATTCAGATTTACCTCCCTTGTGTACTTCCTATGCTTCTTGGCCACCATGGTTGAAGGTCTTACCCGGTACCAGACCACGCCCCCGAGCGACGCCATTGTCGTCCACGACAGACAAGCCCTCAACGACCTAGTCAAGCTCAATCCGGAAACAATTCTCTACGCCGAGAATGGAGGATATTACCTCAAGAACATGGACGACGAGGTCGTTGCCATCACTGCTGACGACCTATGCAAGGAGCTGGACGCTGTTTTTGCCAGCATTGATGCCGGTGTTATCGGTGACGACGCTGAATTCGAAGATGGAGCATCTGGATCTCTCGGTGGGGCAGATGTTATGAAGACGAACGAGGATCTCGCTTGTTACCCCAACTGTCTGCATAACTACTGCAGCCACCCCCGTTGCTTCCGCTCAGCCACTTGTCTGAGCAACACAAATTGCCATGTGTGCTCTTCTAGTAGCCGGAACATTTGTATCTAGTATATGATGATGCTTGAATATTCGAGATGATGTCCGAGGGGCTCTATGAAGGACTAGGAAAGTAAGGCTGGGACAGTGAGGTTAGAGAGAACACTTACAGAAGAGGATATGAATGAGAAGACTAGCTACTATGGTGACTTACTGTTTTTTACCTTCATTCTGGATGCAAGAGAACTATCTACTGTGCAAGTGCGTTTGGGTCCAGGTCACATTTAGTCCAATAGGATGAGAGGAGTATTTTCCTGAGTCGTTAGAGATGTCTATGCCTATCTATCTATTAAACCCACGCACTCTCAACATCCCAAGACCCCTCACTCCTACTGCCCGCTAACATGCTCTCTGTGCGATGCAAAAACTGACCAAAGCCCCGAGCACCTACGACTCCTCCGTCTTCCCGGTCCCAAACTACTTTTCCACGAAGCACAGTGTAGCGCGGCCACTGTTTCACCTTATGTCCTTCGAATGGAGTGTAGTCCACGTCGTGATGAAGGATGTCGTTGGTGATAGTAATGTCAAGGCTCCCGTCGGGGTACCAGATGACGAAGTCAGCATCACTGACCTCCGGGATAAGAGCGCCTTTTCTCGGATATATGCCGTATAATTTGGCCGGATTAGTCGATGTCAGCTCCACATATCTTTGTATCTTAAGCCGATCAGCCGAAAGAACTAAAGACATCCGGGTCTCGACGCCAGAGAATCCGTTGGGGACTAGGTGAAACTGCCCATCGGGGTGTTCTGCAGTCACGCTTGATCCTTTCCCAGACGTCGAGTCGTTGAAGTTAAACGGGCTGTGATCGGACGAGAGAATGGTAAATGTTCCATCCTCGAGACCGGCCCAAATAGCCTCGTGGTCGGATTTGTTGCGCAGCGGTGGACTGCAAATGCACTTTGCACCTTCGAGTCCAGGCAAATCCAGGTTTTCCTTGCTTAGAAATATATATTGAGGACAAGTCTCGGCATAAATTGGGAGCCCCTTTGCCTGGGCTTGTCGAATGTTCTCGACGGCTCGAGGATTAGAGACATGTACGATTAAGATAGGAGTATCAATAAACTCAGAAAGACAGATTGCACGGTAGCTTGCCTCAATCTCGGCGACGGCTGGGTGAGAAACCGTATGGTACTTTGGTGCGTATAGTTGGCGATCGTGCAGTTTCTTGGTCATCCACGCAATCACAGAGTCGTTCTCGGCATGCACGAGGGTTGTGACCTTGTGCAGACGGGATTGGAACAACACATCCAGGAACTGCTCGTCATTAAGACGCAAAGCTTCGTAAGTCATGTATATCTTGACGGATGAGATGCCCAACTCTCGGAAAGCTGGAAATTCCGCAAGGGTCTTCGCGCATGGGTTAGAGATGATGAGATGGAACGAGTAGTCACTGTAGCATTGGTTATTTGCACATTTTTGAGCACAAGCTAGGGTCGCAAGAACACTGTCTTCATCTTTCCGTTGAGGTGCAAAGGCTACGATTGTGGTTGTACCTCCTGCAATTGCAGCGCGGGTGCCTAAGATGGTCGGTCAATTGAACGGACACGCTAATCACCGGCTCTGATACTGGGGGACTAACCGGACTCGAAGCTATCTGCAGTGGAGCCGAGTCCAAAGAGAGGTGGTTCCTGAAGGTGGACATGGGCATCGACCCCTCCTGGCTGCAAGAAGGTCAGCACATGGCTATGTATTCACTCACGATAGGGGCGAGGAAAAGCCAACCGTCACCAGAGCTCCCTTGGCGTCAATTACCGTGTTGGCCTTTGAGCCAGCCAATGATCCTCGAGGGACAATTGAGTGAACCTTATCGTCTTTGACGCCAATGTCACATTGCACAACGTCTTCAACAGTGGCCAAAGTACAGTTCAGCACAATGAGATCCAGATCAAGTTTCAAGTTTTCGGGCATATTGAATATAAAGGAAAGAGTTGTCAAATGAGTACGTTTTCGGAGTATCAAACTGTTAAGAGGGTTCTACTCCAAAGCCTTATCAAAAAGGCGGGACATCCGTAGGCGAACCCAGCATGAGACCCACTTTCGGCGACCATGCCGTAATATGATTGGTAGATTGTCTATCAAACGGAGAAGTCGGCTCTCATTGGGTATATGACACCAGGAGCCCCATATCATACCGAGCTGGGTCTACTCAACGTGACACGAATTTTCAAAGAAATTGGCTGATACAACCTATCTCATCCTCCAGAAGTAGGAAGCTTGGTATTAAACGTTCTAAAACATAAAATATAGCACCACTACTATTATTGACGAAATTACAAATCCATAATAACCTTTTTTCTCAATCCAGCATCCTCAGAAGGCCCGGCGAGCCCTTAATATGCTTCATTATTTCTTTAGAATCCACGATTTCTAGATGAAAACGCTCTGGCTGTTCCATGTTCTCATAAATTAAATGAGCGTGGTATCCGACTTCTTAATGACCGGCTTCTTAATGACCGACTTCTTAACTAATCACCGACTTCTTAATGACCGGCTTCTTAATGACCGACTTTTTAATCACCGACTTTTTGATAACTAACCGGCTTATTAATGACCGGCTTCTTAATCACCGACTTCTTAATGACCGACTTTTTAATCACCGACTTTTTAATAACTAACCGGCTTATTAATGACCGGCTTCTTAATCACCGACTTCTTAATGACCGACTTTTTAATCACCGACTTTTTAATAACTAACCGGCTTCTTAATGACCGGCTTCTTAATGACCGGCTTCTTAATGACCGGCTTCTTAATGACCGGCTTCTTAATGACCGGCTTCTTAATGACCGGCTTCTTAATATGCGGAGTGAAGTTAGTTTAAATCCAAAAATAAAGTACGCGGACTTGTATACCTAGGTGCGATTGTGGAGTAATAGATAACAGCGAAGTATATATAAAATAAGATAATACCAGCTCGTAATAAGGATGATAAAAGTTAGGCCTATAGTATCCATCCTAAGGAGAAGGTGAGTTAAGGTAGACAAAGAAGAGGGTATGGGCTTTTTATAATGGGCCCTAAAGCTGATTCTACTTATTTTTGACTCTTACGGAAGGCTATATCTAGAGTGTGTATAGTAGATTGACACATTTCCTTTATCAAACCAAATCTGTCGCGATAGTCTTATACCGTTAATACTTATATAACCTTACCTCATAGCAATCGCTATATGATAAGAATAAAAAGTCAAGGACTAGGCAATGAAGAAAAGAACTCGAGAACGTAGGTTCTTAGTAGCATTCATCCATTACTTTTACGAAATTAGGTATGATCCCTCGTATATTATCGTATAAATTTGTAGCTCTAAAGCTCAACATCCCCGGTATACCAGACTGGAATAAAGCATAACAATTTTTCGAAAGAACACCTAAAGTTATCGAATAGAGATTCCCGCCCTAAGATCTCTTGATAACTGTTACACATCATTCTTAAAGCACCAACGTCTCCCTCACGACCTTGGCTAAGAAATTCGATCAATCCTTGGCATGGAAGACGAAAGGCGGCGTGAAAAGACTGCTCGAAAATTGCCAATTTGAGAATAGATGTTATACCGAAGTCTTTGCACAATCCTATTAAAATATGTATCAAGCATTTCGTTATTGTTAAGCCGGTCAATATCTTCCACTTGAAGATAGTTTATTCGGAGAGCCTGAGAAATTCCTAGGAGATTTCGACTTTTAGGATTGAAAATATGGATGAATACTCGTGTTATAGAAGGCCTTGGATCCAACGATCAGGGCTAGGATTGCCTTTAGTGCCGATTTTGCTGATGAGTTATTGGAAGTGGGTGCCTTTTCTGGTGAGTACACTTTCATATATCATAAGAATCTTACTCACTATTGAGGCTCGGGAATTTCTTCTCTTCGGCGGTCAAGCGTGCATCTTCATTCCGTCGTCGATTGTTTTCTAGGTGCATTTCAGCAGAAGTTTAGATACTTCCATCATTGAAGAATGTGCGACGGTTGGTCCTCCGGGGCTGCCATTAAACCGAAGGGTGATCGAATTACGAACTTTTTGTCGATCGGTATTTGGTGGATGCGGCACGGTGCCCCTAGTTATAGTTAGGCTTTAATCTCAAGTAGGTTCAACTTGTCCGTCTTGCCGAATAATTTTGAGTTCCTAAAAGGGAAACTAGATGTATAATACTATGAGCTCTGATTATTACACCTAAGATTGTTCTGTCAACCTACATAACGATTATTTCCCTCTACAGTTTGGAGAATGAAATTTTGGAACAAACTTGGGACATTCTGCAAAGTACCACGTGTGGTATTAGAAAGTCTGTTGGAATTTGACATCATCTAATCCGAACTCACGGAGCACCAATGATTCGTTCATAGTCTACTAGGAAAGCTAGGAAACGCTACAGCTTCGTTCAACCAATGTCCGACTAAGTGAGATATGCAGAAGCCATAACAACCAATTTTCATGTAGGGCAATTGGCCAGAAAGGGGGGCTGTGGAATGTATACGGAGATAGCTATCATATGTTTTTACCCGCCAAGATAATTACTTTCTTTTAATTTACCACTAGCCTAGTTTTATGGCTTTAATGTGATAGATCAATTTCTAGGGCTTATGGCATAAAATTCATGTTTGCTAATATTTTACACAATTTAATGCATTCAAAACCACCAAAATGAAGTATGATTTGGCCCAATTGGGGGCCATCCTATAACCAGTTATGGTAAAACCATTACTAATATCTAGAACCGAACCAAAACCAATGATTTTGACCCAAATGCCTTGTTACGCAGAAACAGAAACAGAAACGTGACAGAGTCACATGCAGCCAGCCTGACCCACCCCAGCAACCTCAGCCGTGATGAGTAAAGACTGCCACACTATCTTAGAGTGAAGCAGGTCAAAGATGGCCGGTCTACGAATGCTTCTCATAACCTCATCGTCCCCGCTCTCTTTCATTGTCCGACCACGTTGTTTTCAACTGCCTCCCCTCGTCCATCGACTAACTCACACGATGGTAGCACACAGTCAAGCAATCGAAGAGCAGACCCTCCCATTTTATCATAGAAAATATTATTACCCTGTCAAAATTGGCCAGGTTTTTAATGATCGATATCGGATAATTGCGAAGCTTGGCTATGGTGCCTACTCGACTGTTTGGCTTGCGTGGGATGAAAGGTCTTATCCCACTAGAATTGTTTCGATATCAGCGCCTTTCGCTGACTTGAAATATAGGGCGAATGAATATGCTTCGCTGAAGGTTTCTGTGCGGATTGACAACAATAATGCCGAGCCCTCTCCCGTTCTCAACGAAATCAACATGCTCCAGCGTTTGAAAGAGTTCGCTGATAAGGATCATCCTGGGCTTGACTTTACAAGGCTTGCGCGTGATATATTTGAAACAGAAAGTCTCGCTGGTCGTCATCACTGCATTGCATATAAGCCTCAAGGGAACAGTGTCCGTACATTACAGGAGGCATTTCCTAATGCAATGATCCCTAAGACTTTAGTAAAATCCTTGATACACCGCCTATTCATCTCTGTGAACTGGCTACATGCAACATGCGGTGTTGCCCATACTGGTAAGTCCACTTATATATATCTTTGATTGTCTACTTACGGAGAAATAGATATTTCACCCCAGAATGTCTTGATGGAAATTGATGATGACACTAGCCTGCAAGATATTGAGGCCCAGGAATCCCAGGATCCAAGTTTGCCGACAACCTCGACCATTTACGGGGCTATGCCGATAGTTGTCTACAAATCTAGACCTACCATACTAGCAGTCTCCGGCCACCCTATTCTTACAGACTATGGTCAAATGCGACTGGTTGAAGGATGCGTGAATCAAGACTGGTGGATGTCTGATCTCTACCGCGCTCCTGAAGTGCTCTTGCATCTACCATGGGGATTTCCAGCTGATATATGGTCAATTGGCGTTATGGTGAGTTGAGTTGAGCACATAATTGTCGGTTATAAGTAAGCAAAATATTAACTAGATTTCATCGATACAGACCCTCGAACTTTTGGAGGGAAAAAACCTCTTCGATCCAATTGACCATGTTCATGGCCAGTATGTACTTCCATTGGCTTTAGCACAATATATTGGATATCTTGGCCCCCCTCCCATGAATATTATCCAGAACAGCCCCCTTTTCTCAACCTACTTTGATGCACAGGGTAAGGCTCACCCCCACCCCTCCCGGGTTAGCGCCTATTCTCACTTAAAGCTATTACAGGGAATTGGGTTTCCGAACTACCAGTACCAAAAACCTCACTTGAGGACTTTGTCACAACAATCCCACCGGGGGAGGAAAAAGACCAGTTTTTGCGTTTTATACGGAAAATCTTGACCTGGGACCCGGAAGTGAGAGCCACATCAAACGAAATTATACTAGACGAATGGCTTATGAGGCCATTTTGAGGAGATACTGTAGGGAGACCCTCAGGTGTATTCGGTGGGAATAATATCCCTAGAAGTTAGTTTAGGCATTCTTTGTTAATGTTAATAGATTCTATGATATATTTCTTTAGTACCTATAGGGATAATACACTATGGTAACTTCTAATTCATTAAGGGAGATAGGATGATAGGGTTACTTAATTGCGTAGTGGATTCAAGAAACTAAAGTTTTGTCACTAGGAAACCCTAACGCACATTATACAGCTGCATCGTAGTTCCACCTAATTCAGAAGATTGGCTGAGCCGGGTTGGGCGCATCTGGCATTTTTGGAAAAGAGAAATAGGATGCGGACAATGCCTGTAGTATAACACTAGCGGCGATGAAGCCAACTAGTCATTCTAAATAACTATGTCAAGTCACGGCATCGTTGAATCATTGAGCGCCTAGGGGAGATGGTTGTTTTTCTATATGAGAATAGGTTACGTTTATGAGAGCATAGAAACAAATAACCATTAATACCTAATGCAGTCCCATGGAATAATAACTTTGGTGTCATTCACCGCTACGCAAACTATATCTGTCAAGTATAAAGACCACTGGTCTGAGATTCCAATCGAAGTTCTGCTATCGAACCTACGAAAATAGACTTACCCATGATGTCTAAAGAACAGTCTACCTCTTCACTCTCTAGTGTTCCTATCAAAAATCTAGCGCCGGTTGGCTTGCATATGGGTTACCCCTTCCTTTTTATTAAAACCAAGCTCTAACCGAACAAGACTGTGCGAGTTTGGTTCCCGTCTAATATACTCCAACTTATAGAAGACATTAAGATAAATGGCCTCGACGATATGGTTATTGATGCTGTTCCTCTTTATGAGCCTAGCACTGAGTATCAAGCCTAGGACGACCATAAAAATACGAATAAAAGACCCTGACTCGAAGAAAGCTCTTTGTTATCAGCTCCTACACCTAAAATACCTATATAAGGGTGAAAGAAAAAACGCTTAGCAGCAGTTTTGGGATATGAGATACATAAGGGTTTGAACGACTGATATTATAACTCTCTTAAAGAGCTTGAGAAGCACCTAAAACAACTCGGATTCATTTGACCAAAGCACATATAGTATCCTCCTCACTCAATTATAGGTCTCTCATGTCATATGCCCATCCGCACGGTTTTGCAAACGTAGTCTCTATGCTATTCCCCCCATACAAATCCCGGCATGTGGTTGCCCCATATCCGGAAACCCGTGGGTTCTTAGCGGGTATCCTAACTACAACATAGTTTTGTCAATGAATATGAATGAACTTGTACGGCTAGGAGGTCTACCCCGGTCGAAACTCCCCGATCTATATACTATATTCAATACAGCCTCCTCATATATCGAAGCCCTTGCGGATCTCAACATTCAGCATCTGATATATCAGAGGAATGATGCGGTGGAGTCTGCAGATGATTGTCGGCGGAAATTTGTGGCGCGGAAGCTTTTTCATAAGCTCGCTAAGGACAAGCGGCTCACAAATCCATCGCTAGAGAAAGGACCTTTTAAAATCTGGTGTGATAATCTACGGCCGGCTAATATACTACTCAATGAGAATATGCGAATTGTGGGCGTTGTGGATTAGGAATTCACATACGCGGCACCTACTGAATTTTCTTATTCGCCCCCTTAGTGGCTGCTTATTGAGAAACCTGAGTACTGGTCAAAGGGCATTGAGGACTAGACAAGAGTGGTTGATTATCGTCTTAAGACTTTCCTTAAGGTGATAAAGGACTGCGAAGACTTAGCGATCTAGTAGGGCCGTTTGAAAGAGGACCAGCGGCTTTCTGGTCCTATGGGCCAAAGCTAGGAGAGTGGGGATTTCTAGATAATGTATGCGGTATTACACAGCTTCGCCTTTGATACAATCTACTAGTAGAAGATCGAACCACGCTTTTTTGGGCCTACTGAGAACCCTACGGGAGCATGGAAAGAGAGACTCAACCTGCTAGATGAAAAGGAAAAATATGAGATAGAACAACTGGTGACTAGAAAGCTGAAAGAGATGGAAACCAGGGTTCTAGCATGGGACCCGGATGAGTATACTCTGGCTTTTCGCCAGCAATTGAAGAGACAGAGAGAAGAGGCAGATAAAGAAAAAGTGGATGCAGTGGAAGCGCATATTACCCGCAAGGACAAGAACAACGAGACGGAGAACAGGGGGAATGAGACATAATCTTCGGGGTTCTCGGAGACACATACAACAAGTGATAAGCTTGCCGCCACCCGTTTGTCCAGCTAGTTGTAATCACAGTAAGAATTGAGTCCGATCAGAAAAAAAAAACGAAGATCGAGCCACAATAAATTCCAACCCTGCGCCTCCATGTCTACAAAAGCCTAAGAAAATGGTATTCATCCATCGGTTAAGCCCGTTCAGGGGTATCTTGAAGCGCTTTAAGGACAAATGGTTATCTACACCGGCCAAGAAGTTTGAGATCCAGGATTTTTGGAGGTCGTATATTGAAATGTGTAAATCGTCGCTCAGAATACAAAAAGCCAAAGACCCAATCAGCCGTCTTGCAGGGTATATTGGCAGGACAGCAAAATTCAAATGAAAGGGAATGATCAAGGAGTCTATTCTGACTGAGAAGTAGTTGACGAGTCTGATTCTGAGTCAGAATCTTCATCAAGGACAATTCGTCGCATGACACTCTTGTCAAATAAGTCCAAGGCGAAACGTCGAGCTGGGAGTCTGTAATGATGGCTCTCCAGGATGCATAGGGTCTTGCGGAAGAGATGGGCTTGGTGGAATCGCTCGGGTTGTTTGGATTTTAGGCTGTGGGAGAATTGGTAGAATTGTGAGCAAATGGGAGAAGTCGCAGAATGGAAAACTAAGAGCCTTACACGTGAAGATCAGAAGCGGCTCGTTTGGAGAGCACCGTGTTGCCCATATCGACAATCAATTTCAAGATCCGTTGATTGCCCGGATCGGAGTCCGTGGTGGCTTCTTTGAGTTTCTCCTTAGGAGTTCGCTTCGATCTATAGTCAAATCCAGGGAAGGAAATCTAGATGAATGAGCATGGTGAGACAAAAGCGAAGGGACGGATGATACTCACCAAGAACAATTTTCTGAAATCAGTAGGGAGACAAAGTCCCAGTGAATCTCCCTTTTGGTCAACACCAGAATCCCAACCCAAGCTCCGCAAGACTTGAAGTCCATGTCGACTGCGAGAAATCAAGCCCAAAACGAAGAAAGCAGTGCCTCGCATAGTGAGAACTCCTGCACTGGTTGCTATCTGCACGATCCGTTGGATGATCTCGGCATCTAAGAAAAGTGCACCAAGCTCCATTGAGCCGACATTACCGACAGCCCAGAGACATCCTTTAGCTTTGAGAAGCATTTCGTTATCTTCTTCATCCAGCCTGAAATCACGAATCGTCCAAGCAAATTCATTGAAATGACCAGACTGTTCCAGTAGCTTACATCCCTCGGCAGTTCGTGCGAGTTCCCGGTAGAAATGCGGTGGTACCAACCCAATATCCTGGAGGTCCACCAGATCCTCGGGGACAAGGCTAGCACGTCGCGGTTGCTCGACGTAAGCTCGGGAAAGAGCAGCCTCAACAAGACCAACGTAGCTATCGTTGCGACCAAGGAACCAGTCATCCATTTCTTGAGTGATATAATCAAGACCATCAAGATAGTGATATCCCACGGAAGTCGATAGGAACCGGAGAAGTAGCGGTGCGCCGATTTCGCCCAGATGATCAAGAGAGGGTCGACATTTGACCACAAACTCAAGGTAATCACGTTGGTTGCATGCCTCTTCCAGAATTTTGACGGCAACCTGGCAGACCGTGACCTCAGGATCATACAACTGAGTGACAAGAAGTTTGACCACCCATTCTGCATTGCCAATTGCCACGTGAGGCGAAAGAGTTACATCCCCAACGGCATATTTGCGTAGAAGTCTCGTTGCAAAGATCCGGATTTCCTTAGAGCCAATTGTCAGGGCCTTGGAAAGCATGACCCGGAGATGACTTTCGCGGCTATAGTCCATGTTCCCTAATAAAGTCTGAATAAGATCATTCCGATCCTGCAGCTCAATGATGTGGTAAAACATGTTGAGCATGTGCCATCGTTCCATCATAAGCAGCCCGTTGACATCGCCACTCAATGATCCTAGCATCGCGAAGTAGCCCCCACTTAGGGTATTGGCCATCTGCTCTTTGGAGAAAAGCGGGGTCGCAGAAGTTAGCCCACTCATGCGGTCCAGCTGGGCCAGACATTCTGCAACCTGGCGAAGGAATTTGTTCTCGGCCAAATACTTGGTGCCCTCGGAGGTCATAACGAGAGTGCGCATGAGAACACAACCGGTTCGAACATATCGTTGATTTGCCTTTGTGTTTGGGACCAGGGCGAAGCGATACTTGAAAGGTCGGTAAAAGCCGATGAGACGTTTCATGAACTTAGAGCCTTTGATTGCCTCGTCCATCCTTTTTGGATTTGTGAGAGGACCTTCCACAAGGCGGTGAATGATGTCCCATTTCCACTTATTGAAGTTGACAGTGTTCAAGACATGAGTCTCCAGGATGGCGTTGCGGAACTGAGTCTCGTCCATGGAAGGACTCATTTTGTCTTTGCCCTGCTCAATGGGAAGCAGAGAACCCGATAAATCAGTCTCCATGTTGTATCGGCCCTGCCCACTGGGATATCCACCAGAACGCGCCAGTGTCCGATTGATACTATCGATTTGGAAGATAGTTGCGGTCGAAAGGTCATGATTCTCAGTTTCGAAGTCGACTGCGGGTGGGATTAGGTGTGGAAGCACTTGAAGTTTTGCGCTGACGGCTTCGGGTAAGGAATGATGGGCGAGCTTAAGAACCTCTGTTAATAGTAGCGTTGCTTTACGTCTGAGAGAGAGATCCGCTTCGTCCTCGATGACGTCGGAGAGAACCTACACTGGGTCAGCTCTTGCACTAAGCCAGGCCTAGAAAAAAAGAATGCATACCTTCGGGAGCCCTGCCTCGACCAAACCGGCCAATATGAGAGTAGAGAAATGAGCAGTCAGATCGAATTTGTTGCTATTGCTGTCGTTGAAAGCGCGGCTAGCTCTTGATGTTTCAAGGTCAGAGCGAAGATTTGAGACTCTGCCATAAGTTGTGAGGCGTCTGCCCGCAAGGAAAGATGACGACCAGGAGGGAGGTTTTATTCGCAGAGCGTCGAATAGTAGCTCCATAATCAAGTCTCGGGCTATGGGATCATTGTAATGCAGCGAATCAAGGAGAGAACGCAGTGGTTGCGAGTCATGTCTTGCAAGAATAACCAGCCCGGGCCAAGTCTTTAGCATCGCAGAAATTGCCCGCGCTGCAGACTTTAATCGCCCATTGCGTAGCGTGTCAGATAATGAATCTGTGAAAGGCGTAAGAACAGCTTCAAGCTCAGATCCTTGGAGAAACTTTCGACTACGGGGGGCGTCCACGACATGCAGAAAACTGGATATCAGAGACTCTGATGCGCCAAACGTCCCTTCTGCAAGCGCATCATGCAGAGCAGCAAATCCGCCGGCAGAGGCAACCAGTTCGGGATCTTTGACCAACATCTCAGCCAGGGTCATGATTGAAATATTCCGAAGACGATCTTCATGATGTTCCGCAACAGCAACGATGGTCCGCACAACAGCGCGTGATATCTCTCGGACACCGTCTTTGACATCTAGGAAGCCTCTCACGAACTTCAATGCCTGTTCCCTCTCAATACTTGCCTTGGTTTCTTTGACCAACGACAATATCACGAGCTCATCAGTATGGAGTGTTCGGATGATTTGTAAGGATTTGCGATCGGCGATGGCATAGCGTGTTAGTCGATAACCCGCAGCTACTACCTCTTTACTGTCACTCAGGAGCATAACCTGAACCCGTAGGCCAAAAACAGGCCATGCAAGGTCATACTTCAATGTGGGATGACGTTTGAACAATTCCACCAAGCTATTGGCACGCTCGACATAGAAATCAGGAGACATCCCCTCTATCTCCAACGCCTGCAGCGTTTCCGAGAGGACATAGGTTGGTGACTCCACGTCACCGTCACCATTTTCTTCCCCATCCCCGTTGACAGATCCCATGCCATCCTTGTTTCGAGATGGCGAGCGCATGGGGCTAGATCGAAAAAGGCTCGAAAGACGGCTGCTGCGTGGAGGAGTCGAGGCCGGCGCCTGCGCACGTAATATTTCTTCTTCCAGCTCGTGATGCAATTCGACCAGCTTACGGCTCGATGAGTTCAATTCTGACTCGACCTTAAGACGCTGCTCTTTTGTTTGCTTCGGTGGCTTTGCTAGCAGCGCCTCCAGCATATTCTCGGTTCCGCTCTTAATCTTCATTTCCTTCGCGATCCTGTCTCGAAGGAAAGCCTGTCGCGCCTCGGTTGTGTGAAATTCTTCCTCATCGATCGATCGGCTGGTACGTCTATTATATTGGCCGTCCGCCCGGGGTGTGACACTTCGTGAAGTCGTGCTTTTGAGCTCCGCACTGAAGCTACCTGGTCCACCAATGGAGGGTGCCAACGAGGGTGCTAATGAGGGCACGAATGATCCTCCCCGTCCGCCCATATTACTGCTCCCTCCAGACTCGGATCGCCTGTTCCTCCCAGTTCGGGAAATACCATCTTGCCAGCTACCATCGGCGGAGCCGCCATCCTGACTGAACGAGGTGCGTCCATCACCCAGTGTACGATGCTGAGTCGACGCGGAGTATGCTGAGTTGTGCCCGGAAGCCATAGAGCTCCATCTAGCCTTGCTGGCTTCGCTATCATCTATCGCAGGTGTTCTGAGTATCGGCTTGCTGCATTGAGGTCGCTTGTTTTAGCGGGAGGGTCGAGCGGAGCGGAGCAAGAGCAGTATGAGGAAGCGTAAAGGAGGGGCGCAGTCACAGGTGGCCTGATGTTCAAAGGGAGATAGTGGCCATGTCCACCTTTGGGGAAGGGTGATCAAATATTTAACTTAAACAGAGCAGTGATCGTCAAACTGCTCCTGTTGTCCCACTACGAGGTGCTCTCTTCGACCAGATCTGGAGAAACAAACCGCTGACTAAGCAATCTTATCGCTCTAGCCTCGGAGCCCTGGCAACACCATGCCATGCATGAAGAGCGAAGTATTTCTACTCAAAGACTTTCCTTTTCTTAATTGATTTCTATTTACTTTACAAATGGGTCCCCAAGATCATACATTCTGATAAAACCACTTAGTATCCCCTTCTTGTCTTGCTCACACATGATAAAATTCACTCACAGGAACACCTACATATACGTATCTTATACCTTCATCGGTTCATTAGTTATTGGGGGTAGTCTTCTCGAGGATGGTCTTCATCATCTCATTGCCAAGCGTAGCAGCTTCGGGGAAACGCGGCGCGAAGTACTCCGCAATCCGCTCAAACCGGTGACGGTAGGACTCAAAGTCACCGAAAGAAACACAGTCGGACCATGCCTAGTGAAAGCATCATGTTTAGCGTGAACCAGTGAATATTGCAGGTCTCAGGCAGACGCCAGGGATATTGGCCAAAACATACCCTTGCAGCAAACGTGAACTCCAAATCATCCGAGCGGAAAGTGTTGTCATCAATTGCAGTATCCAGCGCCTCGTCGAGAAGATCCTGATTGCGGAACAAGTATTCGGTCACACCCAACCAGAGGCGGAAAAGCTGCAGGATGTCAATATAACCACAATCTGGCAATATCCTCTCCATGACTAGATACATACCGGTGTGGAACAGATCATATGATCATAAGGGACAATGCCGAGTTTTGACCAGCAGTCAACAATGGCAAGCAGACTCAGATGGCTGTTCGGCGGTGCCTTCTCACGTGGCCGATTGGACAGGGAGAACCGATCCAATACCTCGTCCTTCAACAAGAGATCTTGTCCTTCGGAGCCAGGTCTGAAAACCGACGCACCCGCAGCCATCACGCGACGCTTGAGCTCCTCCCTGTGTCCTCCAATCATGAGTTTGTACAAGTCAGTGACCGACTCGGCGTACTGGCGAATCTGCTGCTTTGCTGCTGGGTTGAGGATAGCGAGCCCGGCATAAACGTGCCATTTGTTCGAGTAGATACGCAAGGTGATATTGATCTTGACATTCTCAATACCGCCCACCCATCGTCCGTGCTCCCAGGGGAACTGATTGTTGGCCTGCCAGGCGGTTCCCATGCTCAGGAAAGCAGCATGGGTAACAGCCTGTGTATCCGCGGTGATGCGGTCGTGCATTTCACCAGTGAGATAGACATGTTTGGAGCCGAACGAGGAGAGAATACTTTCAACGAAGTTGAGGCTTTCGTCCGAGGCTCTATGTTGGATGAGGACCTAGATCACAGCGTTACCAATGCATGTTCGAGATAGTACAGAATCCAGGCTCGAGGTTTGCCATACCAGAGGCTGACCTTGCGGATTCACTTTGGGGCCGTGTAGCGAATGGCAAGATACGATCTCTACATCGGCGGGCAGGTGTTTTTCAAATGCGGCGAGCTCTGGAGCCTTGCATGACGTCTGACCACCGACGATAGCACCGACCTTGGTTGCTTGAATCCGAGTCAGAAAGTACTTCGGTTAGAAGCAGCCTAGCGGCTCTGGTTCGACACATACATAATCCGTACTGCGCCACGACCTTGTCGATGGCTCCAGCCTCTACACTGTACAGAATGTAATCGCTAATTCTTGAGACGAGATGTCCGTTGGGGAATATGGTGACTCCTTTCTATATATACAATGAGCTTCTTGAGCTTTGAGTGGCATAATCCCGGCCGGGGGACGTACTTGAGAAGCGAACTCTTGTTTTAAAGATTCAAAATTCTCAGGTCTATCACATGCGTTTATCCTTGATATCAAGATGCAAAGTTAGTTATGTCAGGTCTAAAGTATTAGTTATGAGGCTTGATGCGAATCTGTAAAATCTTTTCACTTGTTAGTTTATGTTTTTTAAACAGGAAGGTGAAGGCAAGTAAAGTGAGCTTGAACAGGATCAGACAAAAAAAATTAAGGTAGCGTGGGTGTTACATCACCGACAGCCGGCTGGTTAGCCATCAACCAGAATGGTGTGATAGCGCCAGCCAAACCGTACTCGAGCCAAATGCACTCATGTCATCATTCGAGGGGATGGGCAGAGAAAGGAAGTGGGAGAAAAGCTTACCATTTGAAGCATATTGGGACAGTGTTGTCGAAAGGGGCCAGTTACCTCCATCCTGCGTCGCTGAGGCGCTGGGCATACATTTTGCCCATATCGCCCATACCAATGATGCCAATCGAGGCATCCTCTTTGGTGCGACCCATCGCGACAAGCGCGCCTGGAACTTCTGAGGAATAAGCTGTGACCCTTAAAGGCAGCAAGACAAATAACCACTAGAAGGTATTTGGAACTGTTTGAGGTCCAAGCTGAAAAGCTGCTCAAGTCTGGGAAGATCAATTGCAATGTTGGAAGGAATTGAGTCAGGCGCAGGAAAAATTTAAATACTGCGCCGAGCTAGAGATTCACCGCCCGCGGGCCGACTGAAATCCGGGTACAAATGTATGGCAGCTGAAGCCTGAGGCAGGCAGCTCGCTTGAGACTGTGAACCAATCACAATGCGTAATTCTCCCTAGGGCACACACCCACTTTTTTCTTCAACATCCAGGTGGGATTAGATCCGACTTTTCCTTCCTTTCTGTATTCCATCCACACTAACCACCAAAAACAGTCGCAATGGCCCCCAAGACCAAGGCTCCCGCCGCCGCTAAGGAGAACGTCTCCCTCGGCCCCCTCGCCGGTGATGGTATGTTGGAACAAAATTCGAGATGAAGAAGTTGGAAAAAGCATGAGATCTGACTCTCTACAAAGGCAAGCTCGTTTTCGGCGTTGCCCGCATCTTCGCCTCCTTCAACGATACCTTCGTTCACGTTACCGATCTTTCGTGAGTCGCCCTCCACGCACAATTCTCTCGCATTCGAATGAACCAATTGGTGTTGAAATCGAGCGCATTTGAAACGAACATAACACAACGGATAATGTTGGCTGACAATCGATTACAGCGGTCGCGAAACCATCTGCCGTGTTACCGGTGGTATGAAGGTCAAGGCTGATCGTGACGAGTCCTCCCCCTACGCCGCCATGTTGGCTGCTCAGGACGTCGCTGTCCGCTGCAAGGAGCTCGGCATCAACGCCCTCCACATCAAGATCCGTGCCACTGGTGGTAACGGCACCAAGACCCCCGGTCCCGGTGCTCAGTCCGCTCTCCGTGCTCTTGCCCGTTCCGGCATGCGCATCGGTCGCATTGAGGACGTTACCCCCACCCCCTCCGACTCTACTCGTCGCAAGGGTGGTCGCCGTGGTCGCCGTCTGTGAGCGTGTGCTTGGTCTTTCCCTTCCCCTTGCAAGTCATTGCATCGCTGGATTGGAGGCTATTTGCGGGCTTCTCCTGCATCTGTGGATGGAATAAACGCGAGGAACGGCATTGATCGCCTGGTCTTCAATTTTTTTCATACGCTGAAAATCAACTCCTTCGGGTTTTGATGTTGGATTAGGTAGTGCTAAATCAACAACTTGACCTATATAACGTGGATTATTGTAAGCTTTTTGATGAGCTCAATCGTAAGATCATATTAGTTGTAGCACATCTATTTCTAGGCCCGGCGGGGAGCTCCCGTGGGGACATATGGGAGGGCCATGGTCCGCCAGTGCGTAGTTCTTATTGTTGTGATGTACAGATGTGTGCATGCTGTAGTTTCTTCCAATGTTAGATTTTCATCTATAATGCTAATGAATTAACACCGCTTGGTCACAATTATGTTCTAAAGGATATAGAGAAGATCTCAGTTGGGTTGCGAAGAACCCCCAAACAAAAATCGCCTCCATTAATAAAAAGATAGAACGGCGTTTATCCGACAGCTCTCACTTCCAACTTTTTATCTGTCCTCAAAAGCTCCAACTCATGCTCAATCCCAGACATCAAACCCTCCACAACCTGCACAAAAACGGGCGCAATGTCCACCCACCAGCCCACCCCAACAATCCTCCTCCCAGACCTTCCTCCAAAAACCCTCGTCGGCATCGACCTCATTACTTTCACATCAACCCCCAACTTCCACGGAATCCGCGACCTTTCTCCGGGATGGCACTTCCTCTACACCGGCGCAACAGAAACCCTCTCTTTGCGCAGCGGCGCATGGTTCTACATCGGTGACATCACCGCCGCAGGGAAAGGGAGCAGCGACACAGCGCTCGTCGTGCAAAGCCGAAATAAAAACCAAACCCAAAACACACCGGTCCCAGAGATCTACATCTGGAAATGGAGCGCGAATACAGAGTCCCTAGTAGCGCTGGGCAGTGGGAGCGACTCCGCTCGCCAGGAGAGTATGCGCTACAAGGCGAATCTGGGTTCTGTGTGGCAGAGTGGAGGGCTATTCAAGTATCGCAGCCGGATCGCACCATCGATGCTCGTCAAGCCCGTGACAGAATCAGAACGCAGTGAAAAGAACGGGGAGGACAAACACGCACCCCAAATCGAAGCTCGTATCCAGACCGAAGACGATGCGCAAACAGAAGAGAACGGACGGAGGGATTGGTCGGGACTGACCGACCGGATATCACCGGACCTTCTATCGCGCGTTGTTGGGAATCCGGGGGTCGATGTGGACGGTCATCCGCGATGGGTGTTATCGTCTGCTTCCACCGCAAATCGAGACACGGATCATATCCCTGGAGTTGACTCGCCCGCCGAGCTCGAAGTAAGCGGGGAAGCGGAGCGCGAATTCGGTTTCATCCCGATTGATTTGAAGCGAACGTGGAGAGAAGGCGCTGTCGGGCGCGAAAGGACTGAAGCTGCGAAGGATCGGTCTTGGGCTCTGGGAGACTTGATCGATCGGTATGCCGGGGAGGCTTCCGGGGGCAATCAACTGCTTGGAGAACTGCAGTTTACGTTCCTCATGGTGTTGACTATGATGAACTATTCGTGTTTGCAGCAGTGGAAGCGGCTTCTTGAGCTGATTCTTACGTCCCGCAGTGCAATCTTGGATAGAGAGGCGTTCATGAGTGAAGCTCTTCGGATACTGTCGTTGCAGCTGCAGCGATGTGATGATGTGGATGGTGGACTGTTTGAGATTGATGGTGATGAGGGCGGGGCTTTCCTACGCCATCTACTGATGAAGCTGCGTCAGTCTGTCGATGACCTCGTTAGCGATACTGCATCCAGAGTCAAATTCGAGATTGATAAGCTTGAAGAGTGGGTGAAGGCAGAATATGACTGGGAGCTTCGTCGTTGGGCTGTCGTTCGCCATGGTATGCTGCAATTGGAGGACGGTGAGCAGGTCGAAATGGACTGGGATGAGGATGACGAAGACGATGAGACCGGAGAGTATGCTCCAATGATTGTGGAGATGTGAGATGCGAGATTGGGACATCGAATTTAGTTATGTTTATGCGCACTCTTTGAGATATGTATATTAATTGATGATTTCTGTGGATATCCAGATCCAATTCTCGGGTACACTTTGCAAATACATTCATAGCCAAATGACAAAAATTGAAATTGAATGAAATAGGTTGGTATTTTTATCAGTGCGGTCTAAAATCTATATACAGTCCAATCCTAGCATCCGAAAAACCAACCATGACGCTAAGCTTCATGGACCCGCCTAAGAGGTGTCAAGAAAAAGCCAAATCACCTGCGAGTCCAAATCTAAAATCATCTATGAATCTTTTATGCATCTATTGCTCCTCGTTCTCGATAGTGTAAGCCCAGTCGTGCTCAACCTTACCGAACATAATGGCCTCGAGCCACGACTTGATCTGCGCGGCATACCCAGCAGGCTCGCCGTTCACGCCCAAGGTGTTGATATCAGTGTCCCCACTGCGGATCATGGCAACAGGGGTAATGAAGTACTAAGGGGAGTGTGGAGTTAGCATATCAACTCCAACAAAGAAACAAAATATTCTCCAACTTACAGCAGTGCCAGAAACAAACGACTCAACAATACGGCCCTCCTTGGAAGCCTTCTCAATCTCATCAATGGTCAAAGTGCGCTCGACAGCTTCAAGGGGTGCAAGCTTTCCAACAAAGTTCTGCGACAAACGCTCGCGCACAAGCTCCAGAACACTGCGACGGGTAACACCGGGCAGAATGAGCTGGTTATCCAAAGGAGCAGTAACAAGCTCCAGCTTGCCTTCGGTGTTGTGCCAGATAATGAAGAAGTTACTAGCCCCAGCCTCGGTGACCTGGCGGTCCTCTCCGAACAACCACAGGATCTGATCGAAGCCGAGAGCCTGTGCCTTACCGTGGGCCTGCAGAGAAGGACCGTAATTGGCACCGAGCTTGGCATAGCCGAAACCGCCGGGCCAGGCGCGGATGTTATCTGGGGAAGAGGCGTAGAGTCTAAGACCCTTGCGGGGCTCGGCTTCAGGATCCTTCTTCATCTTGGTGAAATCTGGCCAAGGAACGGCAATAATGAAGAGGAGGGCTTCCTTGGGCACTTGGACGCCCAGGTGGGGACCGTTTCCAATAACGGTGGGACGGATGTAGAGGAAAGAACCGGGGTTGGGAAGCCAGCCTAGAGATAATTGTTAGTGATTAGCTCTTATTTAGGTTGTAGGCAAGTATAGCCTGGGGGTGTAGGGACATTGAAACATACGAGGGCCGTCAATCTGCAGCAGCTTGGCGACAAGCTTCTTAACCTCGTCGGCCTTGAATCCGGGCAGCGAGGACCGCTGCGAGCTGGAGTTCAGACGCTCGCCGTTGCAATCGGGGCGGAACAGGCGCAGCTTGCCGTCGTATCCGCGGTACACCTTCATGCCCTCGAAACATTCGGTGGCATAGTGTAGGACTGAGGCTGTGGGTGGAATGCTGAGGTTCTGGTAGGGCTTGACCTCGGGGGTCTCCCAGCCCTTGGCTGCGGTCCATTTCACGGTGACCATGTGGTCAGTGCAGTAGGAGTGGCTCAGCTCCTCTGGAGAGCCGGGCAGAGGCACATCGCGGAGGTTGGTCGAGCGAGTGATGTTGAACTTGGAGCCATCTAGCTCGGCAATTGTAGGAACAACAGAACCCATGGTGTGATGGTTGTGGTTGATCAAGCTGCTTTCCTTGAATATAGGGGAGGAGAGGTTCTATGAGTCACTAGACGGTCAACCGATGATCTTGAGGGGAACACGAAGACTAGAATGGATCTACCTTTTTTGAAATATGTATTTCACAAAAGAGAATTCCTATTGTTCTTTATAAAAAGCGGTTTGCCCCGGAGAACCTTGAATGCCCCTCGGGACCGTCTGTGACCCAAAGAAAAGAGTTTTCAACGCCGAACGGAAATGTCGCCTCTCTCGATTCGCCACCGGAAATATTCTAGATTACATGTAGTACAACTTATGTTGGACGTTGAAAAGGGATTGATTTCTTTAAATCTCTGATCAACTCCTCAAAATCCAGTCAAACTCGCCCTACACTCTACTATGAGCATTCTATGACGGTTGACTGACTTATTGGCTATCTTCAGGCCCACTTATGGCATCTCCGAGGCTAGCCGCGTTGATATGAATATAATTCACTTACAATATAGAGATTCAAAATTTTCAAATTCTTAGGGCAAAGTATCGTTCATATTCGCAATATCTTGCTGATTGGTGTGTGACTACAACTGTATGTACATCGAAAGTCTTGGCGCTTTAGTTTGCATCTACATGATCCTTGCAACCTTCACACCCTCAAGCTTTGCTTTGGGTAATACATAACGGACATATTACCTTCTACAGAATACATATACGAAGTATATGCAATTGACCAAGCACGGCAAATTAATGCATCATCGAACACCCTCGCAAAAATGATATCTTTGAATGACAATCTACACCAATCATGATAGCTGAATGATGTTTCCGGCTACATCGTAAACGAATATAATCACGAACATGATTCATATTAAAACTCGACTATCACAATAATTATATGAAGCTATATGATTGGGTTCACTAATAATGAATGTAGCTGAATGCTGAGTGACCATGAATGTTTATCGACCTTGCTAATTTATTATATCCAACACAACATCTACATCTACATGCAATTTGCTGTTTATATCAAAACCGAACAAAAAAGGTCTCATTCCCACCATATTTCCTTTCCTCTTTGATTGTATAGCTCAATATTGACACAGCATATCCATGGATCCTGTACATTAAACTCTATTAACCAAACTCTATTCATGCGCCTAAGCCGTCAAGTTCTCCACCCAAATTCTCCAAGCAGACAAGGCCATTCATGCTTTCATTCCCAATCACTAATTAACCTCTTCTGTATGTGGGAAGTGGTAAGTTCACAGAGTCCCCAAGGATCCCTGACCTCAGAGTCGTATGGCCGTTGACTCTAGCTGCGTTGGAGAAACTATAGACGCGTCGGAGAAGTTATCCGTGCCGACATTCGTATTCAACGAGATCAACGGCATAAGTCTGGTTATGATCATGTACCTCAGAAATTATATCAGCAGTCACTGAGGTGTCATCAAGAGGGTCTAGTAGCTACGTGCTAGCCGTGGCTTTTGGATAATGGTGTTTCCCTCATTTTCCCAAGCAAGTTGGAACCACGACCACTAGGACTGTCCATTATTAGTGTCCGACACTGGCTTATTCTTATAGCATTATGATCGCAAGGCATAGCTGGGCAGTTTCATTGAAACACCAGAAGACCTTAGCACCGAGCCAATGCTGGTTGCTGAGGCTAAGTCGACGGGTATATATACAACCGAAATGAGCCTCTGTAAATTGGCAATCCTAGGGTGTTCTCTCGAATCTGGAGCTGAATCTTTCCAGGGTATGATCAAGCAGTCTTTATAGTCCGATTAGAATTGCAAGTGATATGACACTCGGGTTCAGTGCAGTGGGTAGAAACTTGCTCCGAGTATTCAATCATTAATTTGTGTGTGGGTACAAATATTTAGTTTCATGGATGACTCGACTTGGGATTTTCATATTGAAAGGCTCACAAAATGATATAGACATGGATTGACCAAGAATAGTACTGAATCACAAACCATCCAACGCACACCAAATGTAAATGCAAATTGCTGGCATGACTTTTTATTACAAATTTTACGACGTGAATATACTCACAACAGTATTAACGTTGTTACAACAGTCTTTTGAGTCCTCCACATAGAGGCTTTTTCAGTCAATTGGGGGGAAATAGATCCATCCCCTATTACCGATAATGAAGAACGAGGAAGGGAGAAAAGCCAGACATCAATCTGTTGAAAATTCGATTGTAGGAGCGGGGAAAGTAGGAATGTAAAATGGGCAGTGCATAAAGGAAACTACTAAGCATGTGATGTGATCGAGGATGTACCTAGGCAGATCTCTCCCTTTCTACGTATAAATGCGTCTCTGATTGTGCTTGACTGGAAAAGCAGATGTCCACTGATCCGTACAAGCTCCCCCTGAACCCTGACTTCGACTACACTATGTGTTGAAGACTGACAGACTATTGTGGATAGAGCACAAAAACAAGGCAACATGACACAAACCATGACTACAGTATGAATAATAGTCAGCACTAAGAAGATAGGTTTATCAGTTTGGGGGAATACAAGATAGGACAAAAAAGAATAAATACATCTGTCACAGACTTTGATACGGCCAAGACTACGAAGTACTGCCAGAGTGATTGGTCGGCAGTTATCACTCACCACGAGGTCTGGGTTTACTCGCAGAGGCGTAATCTACCAATTTCAAGGATGGTACTCCGATAATATGTGACGGATCTCAAGCCAATCATGCAAACCGGATACTAACATGTGCGTATGCCGCAAGCATCGCTTGTTGGTATCCGACGATTGGATATAGAACCGACCAGGTTGAAATCAAGGGGCTTATTACAGAAGGTAAGGCTCAAGGACCGAGCGCAATAATATGACGTATATGATCGAAGGATTGTTTGACTCGTGCTTGCACCTGGTCTTACGCTAAAGATCAAAAAAATGGCTCAAAAAAAAAGAAAGGAAAAAGAGCAAACATGGCTTGCGTACTCGGTACATTGTACGTAGAATGGCAGGTGTCAGAAACCAATCCACCGGTGGAGATATGCAAGAGCTAAGTTTACTGGGTCGAGTACAAAAAGCAAATAATGAGAAAGAATCTTGGTAAAACCTTGGCGAAAAATGGGTATAAATTTATATACTCCACCACAGCTGCAATGCATAAACGGGCCGTGACTCTCTGAAAGTAAAAAAAAAAGAGGAACTTTAAGTTATAAAAGCTAAATGGAGTCAAAGGTGTCTATCACTATGTCCTATGTATTAATTATATGTTGTAGAAAAGTACATGTAAAGACCATTTCAGAACTACATCAAGTCTGGACAACACCCCAAATATAGTAAGTGAACCTAGAAAAAGCGGGGGACAGGGGGGGGGAGGGGGCAACTATTAACGGTGAACACATCCGACCAACCAAAAAGATATGGCTATTTTTCCCGAACCACTGATTAAGGAGTAATGACATCAACTCTTATTCATATTTCGACATAATTTTTACAATTTTTATCCATACATCGACATATGGGAGGCCGGTTAGGGGGGTCAGTTCATATCCAACCAAATATAGATAAGCACATGCAAATCGATTCGAAAGTGGCCTAGTCCCCAATATTCAAATCGAAACCACTGATATCAGTAAAACTATAGGGTAACTGCATTTTTATTGTCATGCTTGGCGCTAATTCTATTCATGGCAAGAGTCGTCTCCTATAAAGGCGAGGGGCGCTTTCATCACACATGCAGGTGATAGAGATTCGTAGCTCACGTTACATTGCAGACAATTACACCTTCATGTACTGTACTTTGTTTGCAGGGATATCAGGAAAGTAGTTGGGAGACCGACGCCTACGAGACAGGAAGAAAGAGGGGTTTTCTCAGCCGCATAGCAGGTCTCACTCCTGGTCTCAGGCATCTAAAGGAGGAAGCAGGGCTGGAACTTGTCATGCGGGGGCGCAGTGCATACCTGGTACAAAGTACTATTTGTCATATTAGAGTTTCTAACAACCTTAAGTGATAGGATGTAAAAAAGGAATGGAGCCTAACCTCCAGCGTTATCTCCTTGAATTTAAGTTTATCGGGCCCGCATAAGTGGTAGTATGCGACGCTAGCCATGTATAGTTCATCTAGGCTAAGAGTCTCAAAAGTTTGCTTTTCCATTTTCCTTTCTTTTTCTTTTTCTCTTTTTCTTTTTCTCTTTTTCTTTTTCTCTTTTTTTGGTCCTCAGGAGTGAATCATCCTTCTCCGCGGAGTGCACTATGATAAGATTAGTAGAAATGGCCCCGGGAGTTGAATAGCGCCGGATGGATATACTCTGGAGATGTCGTATTGGGAAAAGTATTCCACAGAATATCAGGATATTAGTAGTAGGGTAGTCGGTGTACACAATATGCAAGATAAAAAAATGTTTGGTATATATGGAGTATAATATAGATACTTACTTGAAATAGTTTTTAGTCCAGATGGGCCACCTGGCCCTATGTGCAGTGTTGCCCAGCGAGAATGTAAATCAGGCCAGTTGCTTGATATTCAGAGTAACTGACAGAATGCCAAGAGAGACAAAGAAATTTCTCTGGTGATTCCGATTGGCTGTTGTTTTAACCACCAATGAGAATCGTTGGAAGAAGTTATTCGGGATGCATCAAGTCATGAAAAGGGATGGGGTTGAGAGCAAAAGAGTTTGGCAAATCATAGGAATTAGATAGAGGATCCAGCAAGTAGCGAGGTAACAAATTATAATTAAGAATAACATTTGAGAGGGTCTGTAGATCCGGTTTTGAGGTGGAGGGTTCAAGATGGTCTTTCCCCTGCAAATCTCGATTCGATCCACAGCGGAAAAGACTTTGGGACGGGACAAAGTTCCAAGATCCTACTCCGTATGTTATATGTTGTATGTTGTATGTTGTATGTTGTATGTTGTATGCCGTATGGAGTGGGCGGACCCTTCATACTTCATACTTACCGAGTACGGAATATTTTGTGTTCACTTCAAGTGCTCCGTATCACAAATGTTGAGCAGCACATCTCGTGGGTATCCCATCAACCTGTGTTCTGGAATATTTGGTGCGAACCCTACCCTTTGGATCATTTTTCCAGGTCTCCCGTCCAGGTTGAAATCTAGATTTCATCCTAGGGCGAAGGCTGCAGGTGGTGTGAGCGTGGCTGATTAGAAAACGGAGTGATATTCTCCACAAATGCTTACCAAGAGACAATACGTATTGACATGGGATTTCCTTGTAACATGTCATCTCAATGAACTAATTCATGGAGAGGAAAAAGGTGGGAACGTGGCGAACACTGTCGAAGTCATGGAGATGATGAAAGTCGGGAGATGTGATTAACATATGAGTTTCCTTTACAAGGTAATAATCACTCTATATATCATCCCTGGGCAGTATATATCAGGTTTAGAAGTGGCGACATCCAACATATCTGGATAACCCGATCCCAGTCTTTTGCCAAGGGAGTCAAACAATCAGCAATCAGGGGGTGAAATTAGAATTAGATGTTTATAGAAAAGGGTAGATGAGTAGAACGAGTAGAACAAGGTTGATCAAAGATTGTTTTTTTTTTCCAATTAGGCATGTATTCCGAGGCATCAAAATACCTAGAGATTGCGACGCCCTAAAAGTCCCTTTTGGTGCTTCGTTCTCGTACCAATACACATCCCTACAGGGTGAAAGGTGGAGGTTGTCTTTTTTTTTCCATTTCCACCTTTTTCGATTCTTTTTTCAATTCTTTTTTGGATTCTTTTTTCCGCTTCTTCTTTTTTTTTTTAATTCGCCCTTGATTTTTTTTGGTTTACGTTCAAGCCGGCCACTTTCCATATTCAGAGGTGGTCCTAGATCTCCCGAATGTCTTGACAGTATCCCTCAGGTCTCGACTCTATAGCCCTTTCGTCATCTGCTGCATATCGTCGGCCTATATTGACAGGTTACTGAATTTGCTAGCTCTCCAATCGCTGCTGCATTCGAGCTTGGGCTACCGGGTTACCCCGGTTGTGTGACGGGCGTCGAACCTCCCATTCTGTTTGCCAAACGCGACCCCCTCGCTTTTGGGATCTTGTCACCTGCAGGTGGACTTTGATCACTTCGACCGATTCCAGAATAGTTTCTTTTAGTTGTGTCCCACCTTCATGCGTAAATAACGCACCACACCGTGACGCCCGTATCATTGCGACATGACACTTAGCCCCTTTCTGACATCGTGCTGGCGAGACGTTGGAGACGTCAATTTCGATGGCCCATAAGAGGAAGCGTTGGGACCGTGCTTTAGTATTGTATAGAGGATCATTTTGCCTGCACTATTCTAAAAATCAGTCTCTACCAACCGTTGCTTTATCAACGGATTCGCATTGCCGCCGAAGTTTCAATCGCGGTATTTCTCCGCCAGAAATATCAAGACACAACCTCCGGAAATTATACTCCGCAAGGCTGATCTTTTGAAAATGAAGATGAGCCCCAACGAGAACACAAAACAATTTCCCGCGTTGGCTCCGGGACCGCCGCGCATGTTCGCTCCGCAGACGTCGACTGCTATTAGTAGACCGAAGAAGAATTCTACGGCTTGCATGGCATGCAAAGCAGCAAAGAGGAAGGTAAGTTAGTGCATCAATCAATTGATCCCTGCTTTCCCTTTCTGTTTCTCTTTCTGACTTGTCCCAAACTTCGGAACAAAATGGCTAATTGTTGTGTTTTGCTCAATATAGTGTTCTGGACCAGATGCCCCATGTAAAGCTTGTCGATCCAACAACAGCGAATGTCATTTTGACCCAACTCGAGACCTTAGACGAAAGGTTGCTGTCAAGCGGACGATCCAGGAGCTCACAAGCCACAAAGATCTACTAGATTCGTTGTTGAGTACCCTGGCATCAGATGATCAACTCCAGTTTGACAAAGTGATTGATTTGATCCGGAAAAAGGCTCCGTTCAAAGATATTGCCCATGCTGTCGGACGCCCCGCGATGATGTTCGGAGACCTCCAAGAGTTGTCCGACGAGAGTAAAATGGTGATTTTAGATTATGGGGGGCGTCCCATAGAACCTTCAGACAATGGTGCGAGACGACCGTCTGATCCTGGCAATATACCAAGCTCACCGGAAGAGATTCCAAATGTGAAACCTCCGCAATGGCCAACAGTTAGCCCTTATGCTCGTGTCACACTGGAGAGCCTCTGCGACATACCTCTCTTCCAGGTGCCGGCAAAGCCGTGGACAACGGTCACAGATAATGATTATCTGGTCTCACACCTAGTCTCGCTCTACTTTACCTGGGACCACCCATGCTCGCAGTTCCTTGATCAACGTATCTTCCTCGAACATATGAAACTTGGGGATCGAAGATCGGAGTTCTGTACGCCCCTTCTCGTCAATAGCCTATTGTCAATGGCCAGCGTATGAATCCTGCGAATAACCCATTCGTGAAACAATTGGCTAACCCCGATATAGGCCTATTCGGATAGCCCCGATGTTCTTTCCACTCCCGAGAACGTGTTCTCGCGGGGCCAGAACTTTTTCCATGAGGCACAAAGACTGTGGGAGTTCGAAGACAATGACCACGACCTGCCTAACATCCAGGCCCTCCTCATGATGTGCTGTGTGTATGTTGCATACTGGCTTTTAGCAAACGAGTCATGTTCACGATATTGATTTCTTGCAGATTTAAATGCCAAGGACGCGCTAGAAAAAGCTGGATGATGCTTAGTCAAGCCGTTCAGCTAGCACGGGATACAGGGCTGTTTGATAGCCCATCAGTGTCGAAAAAGAAGATGTTACCAGATATGGAACGGGTTCGCACGATCACTGCCTGGGGTGTCTTCAACATGAACTCGTAAGCGCTGTCCATCCCCATAGAAACGAGCATTGTCTAATCAACTGGTGCAGACAAATGTCGATTGAGCTGCAGAAGATTGCTCCCTTGGCATATCCCACATCCGATGTCAAGCTGTGTGGCAACGAAGATTTTGACTGGACCCCATACCCTCGCTCAAACAAAATAACATATGACAAAAGACCAGCCCGTCTCCCTGAAGTTAGGGAGGGACTGGCTGAGATCGCCATAATCTTAGTCGATGTTCAGAAACTTGTTTCTGAAAAGGGTTGGGGCGTTAGTTTGGATGAGTTGTGGAGAAAAGCCCAGGACCCATTCGATCGTTTGTATGCTTGGCTACGACGCTGGCCAAGCGTGCCCGAGCTACAACAAAATCCGCTCCCACAGGTCCTTCTCTTGCGGTAAGCACGACTACCTTCCTATTGCATCCACCCCAGGGATTGTTTTTGTGCTGACACCGTGTGAAGAATCAAATGTCTCCAGGCCATCATATATCTGTCTGAGATTTTGAATGACCCTAATGAGCCACGACTTGTCCTACAGGCCCAGTTCTTTCAGGTCAAGTTCGTCGAGGAAACGGCGCAATGTCTTCGCATCCATCGCCAGTCGTATGGCCTCAAGCATATATCCAGCCAGATAGTCTATGCCATACCAATAGGCCTTCGGATCTTAGTTCCTCAATTGGAAGAACGTGAGGAAACAAGACAGGCGTTTGTTGAACTCTGTCGATTTGGAACGGCTCTTAGTCACAGGTTTAAGCAAACAGCCGACGTAATTCATGAGATCAGGAAGAAAGCGCTAAGCCTAAGCGTCCGACTGCCACCTGAGGCTATTGCAATCTTCGATGACTCGGAGCAGTGGAGGAGTCTTGAGCCCTGAAGATTAGCATGGTGCCTGTGTTTATGACTGTATAAACGCAACTATGCCGCTACCACGTGAACAATACTGCCAGAGAGTTCATCCTGCTGCAGATTTGGATGAAAGCAAGGTGAAAATGCGGAGTCGAGGGGTTACGACGGTAGAGCTGGAACGAGGGCATTGAGGGAAAAGAGCTGCAATATCCTAGAAAACCGCCACGCCAGAGTAACATTTGACACTGGCCTACCCAGCTTTTCGGTAATGGCCAGTGCAGTCCATGCCTTCCTTGCTCTCGAGTCATAGATGAGGATGTACGGTCTCACCTTCTGTGGGTTGGAGAGAAAAAGGGGGAAAGAGGCGCCGACGGTGACTGAGGGGAAGGGCAGGGGCTGGCATCTGCAGAAGAGTATTAGCCGATGACAGGCAACCAGTTGCTGGCCTCTGATCTACCGGAAGCTTTTTCCTTACATATTTTCACACATGGCTAGTTAATGAAATCAAATACTCAAGATATCCAGTTTTTGTCTAGTGCTAGACTTCCCAGCATTCCCCTAGAAAGTATGAACGAGGTTACTGAGTTCAACTGACCAGGTAATGTACCAAAGCCAACCGTCTGTCTGCTGTGACACCGTTGGGCTATATTACGTCCATCTGTTAGACTTTATATTTGGGACTGCTATACACTTTGACTAGATGCAAACAAGTAGATACATTTAAATACTATATAGTTTAAGTATTAATGTACCTCAGTGCACCGAGCTATACTTTAAATAAGAGTTCGGGACAAAGAGCATATACATGATCGTCACTTTTATATCAAGACTCGGAACAGCCAGAAAGGAGTATCAGGTCCGATTAGAATGTTTAGAGTCTAATCCATTAGCACATTGTACACTTTAAGGATGGTTACTCCTTCATCCTACTTACTAAATTTCTAACTACATATGTAGATACTCTGATATCTAGATCGCCACGAAGCTATTGCAATGTTGAGATTATATTCGTTTTGGAAGTAGATAGTACAAAAATGTATAGCCAAAACAGGCGATAGTCTTGGTACCCTGTACTTACACCCTACTGAGTACACCATACACAAAACCTGCACAGCTGAGTCATCCCTGATGTTTTATGCGCAGATAAGATAAGCACAAACACCCAAGCGAAAACCCTCAAAATTCAACTTCTTTGGCAAATCGCACACGCCGACGCTATCCCCCCCCCTCCTCCCCACCTCGTCCCTTCCGCTTTCTCACTGCCGTTTCATCTCGGCCTCTTGCTTCATTTTTAACTCTCTTCTTCCCCCCCTCCCACTCAACATGTCCTACGAAGACCGCGCCAATGCGCGCTCCAACTTGAACGATGAGTCCGATAATGAGGAGGAGGCTATGGCCAACGACTACCGCGAGCAGGTCAACTACGATGATGGAATGAGCGAGCTGGACCAGACCATGTCCCACGGTGCCTCGCAGGCCCAAGACCTTCAGGCCCAGTTGGCCGCCGCCGCCACCCCGCTGGAATACCAGGCTACTCTTGAGACCAAATTCGCTAGCTACGACAACTACTGCAGTCTCTTCCACTATATCCTGAACTCTGATGGCCCCGTGGATTTGGAGGTTCCTAACGTAGGTGTTCCCCGTTTCGCCGACCGATTGTTGAACGTCTTGAATGAAAAGGAAAAGCTTGGCATTCGTGAAATCAACAGGTCGATTCATCCCTCAAAAGGCAATACAAAAAACTAACAATGCTTTTCTCTACAATCAGTACTACTGGGCTTGGGAAGTCATTGACGAGTTCATCTACCAATTCGAATCCTTCTGCCGTTACCGCAACCGCGTTGCTCGCACTGGATCCAACGAGGAGGAGAGCCAGCTGCTCCGCGAGAACCCGAACACATGGGGCTGCTATTCAGTGCTGAACGTGCTTTACTCTCTCATCCAGCGCTCGCAGATCAGCGAGCAATTGAACGCCACTAAGCGGGGAGAGGACCCCATGGCTGTCGCCGGCGAGTACGGCTCGCGCCCCTTGTACAAGATGCTCGGCTACTTCTCGATCATCGGACTGCTGCGCGTGCACTGCCTGCTCGGTGACTTCAGTCTTGCCCTGAAGATCCTCGATGACGTCGAGATGAACAAGAAGGCCATGTTCGCCCGCGTGATGGCCGCCCACTTCACCACCTACTACTACGTGGGCTTCTCCTACATGATGATGCGCCGCTACGGCGACGCCATCCGCATGTTCAGCCACATCCTCGTGTATGTGTCCCGGACAAAGAACTTCCAGAAGGGTGGCAACAACTACGAAGCCATCGCCAAGAAGAACGACCAGATGTACGCCTTGATCGCCATCTGTGTTGCTCTCCACCCCACCCGTCTGGATGACACCATCCACTCGGCCGTCCGCGAGAAGTACGGCGAGCAGTTCTACCGCATGCAGAAGGGTGGCCCCGAGGCCCTGCCCGTCTTCGAGGAGCTCTTCCGCTCTTCTTGCCCCAAGTTCATCAACCCCACTCCTCCTGACTTCGACAACCCAGCTTCTAACGTCGACCCCGTCGACCACCACACCGCCATCTTCATGGACGAGGTCAAGAACACCCTGTTCAACCCCACCATCCGCTCTTACCTCAAGCTCTACACCACCATGGACCTCAAGAAACTTGCAGGTTTCCTCGAGGTGTCCCCCGAGCAGCTCCGCTCGTGGTTGCTCGTTAATAAGCAGCGCAGCCGCCAGATCCGCTGGGTCGACGGTGGCCTCCTGGATGGGGAGCCTGCTATCGCCAACGATCTCGACTACGCTCTTGAGGACGACCTGATCCACGTCAGTGAGACCAAGACCGGCCGCCGTCTGGTCGACTGGTACCTGCGTAACCTCGCTCGCGTCTACTAAGCGGGGCCTGTGTCTCATAAGTGTGCCGAGAGAGTTGAAAAAGAAAAAAAGCGAAGAGTGGTGGGGGCCTTCTGCTTACAAGAAGAGGAACGGACATGACTTGAGATGAATTTTCTTTCTTTTTCTCTGCCTACTTTTGTTTTTTTTTTATTTTCCATATTATACTCATTGCTCTTCCCCTTCCCCCTCACCTTCACGTTTCTTTTTTCTATTGTTTTTCTTTTTTATTTTTCGAGTGTTCCCCGTGGATCATGGAAGTTCAAGGCTTCCTGGTCCGTTCAAAATAAAGTTCAAGTTGGATTATCGCGATATCTTTGGTGGGCGTCCGCTATTTCATGTGTCATCCTGGTCTGCTGTCGCTGCTTCTTTGAAGGCAGATGGTTAATAGCATGGAGAGTATTTGTGTTAGGTAGAAACTTGATGAAAGTATTAGATCAAGGAGCCATACTCTACATATTTCAAGTTTTCCGTGGATCTTGTGTTTAAAAAAAAATCCGAAATTGCTCTGGGATAGGAATTTTTTGATATTTTGGAAGTGGATGAGAGAAGCCCTAGAAGCTTCAAATTCTTAAGGATGAAAATATTTTGTAATTACTAGGCGCGCGCCGCATGAGAAACATCTTCTACATGTACAAGTACATCCCTCTCTAAACCGAATTATAACAATAATAGCTCTCCCGTGGCAGCTCCACCAGCCAGTTGCGGCTGATACACCTGCTGTTGATTTTGAGTCACAACATACTGTGTCTGAGGTGCACCTCTACCACCGGTACCATCAAGGTCCAGCGAAGCCATTTGCTGGGAACCGATGCCACTGAAGTAAGCGTCTGCTGCATCTGCTGCCTCGTTCATGTTGCTGGGGCCCGTAGTTGCGGGGTTGACGCCCGGGGCGATGGGGAGAGTAGGAGGCCCATACATTGGCGTGACGGGCTCACCCGTGGTGATGATTGTGGCTAGACCGCTATTACTGGTTGATGCGGAGGCCATGTTTGCGGAGGGAGGGTTGTATTCGAGCATATTTCCTGTACCGTCGTCGATGTGGGGACGTTGCAAGGCTGGACTGGGCAGGAGACGTCGAGGGCGGGCAGCACGGAAGACTTGGTGGATGGGCTTGAGGTAGACGGTGGCTAGAGTGCCAACGTTCAGACATAGCTCCTCGAGAGTGCGTGGGTCTAGCTTTTCGCTCTCAGCCGTGATTGGGGGCTTTTGGCCCATGACAACCTGCTTGGCGGTTGCTGGGTCCGTAGACAGCAAGCGCCAGTACATGTACCCACGGTCACGAAGATCAGGGTCATCGGTTTCTTCGGTGCACCATTTCAGTACTTGTGGTACGAGCTTCTGGCCCTTGGTGGGACGTTGGATGAACAGTTTGACGGTAGCCGTGAGCAGGGCCAGCTGCACTTCGACCGTTTCGTCGTGGAATGTGGCTAAGTAGTCCTGAAGGAGACCATCCGAGTTATCGATGCGGTCCGCATACTGACCAATGATCCAAACGACGGCTGCCTTAGCCTCAGGCTCATCCAGATCGTCGATGTTTCGGATGACATGACTGATTATACTTTCGTACTGGTTGGGGTATTTGCGGAAGATGTTGCGAATCACCACTGTTGCCTCTTGAACAATGTATGGGATCTTGGCATCAACTAGCTCCAAGAGCGTTTCAATACACTGCTTTGCAGCAGATTCAATCTTGATTGCCAATTTGCCAATGGCCCGAACCGCCTTGCGCACAAAGTGCACGTCAATTTCAGTGGCATATCTGCGAAGTATGTCAGTACACGTTTAGTACAACCAACCCGACAAGTTCTTACTCTCGGAGCTCCGCCAACACGACGGAGATGTTGTCTTTTGTAGTTAGCATGAACATTAATTCCAGCTTGGTGACTTTGACGTAAATTGGGTCGTTGTAATTGCAGAAGAACACTCGGATGTCATTCCGCAAGACCTCCGGTCTCTTCTGAAGAATTAAAATGGCGTTGCGCAGTGCGAGATATTGGACCTCGGGCGGCTTGGAAAGCAATGTGACGAGCGGCGGAGATAACTTTTTGCATAACGAGGTGATATGCTTTTCGCCCGGAATGTAGTTCATGAGATAAAGAATAACACGGCATGAGGTTAGGACAACGGCGGAATTTGAATGTGATAGTCGCGGGGCAACTCGCTCTGCCAGCAGAAGCGCCTCTGCGGAATCTTGGGGCACATATGCCATTAATGCCTCGAGAATGTATGTTTGGCCCCATCTGTTTTAACTGTTAACAAAGTGTCTCTAGATATGGAACTGAAGAATCTTACTCGGAGCAGTCTGCCAGGATTGAAACCAATTTCGAGGCACTAACATAGTCGATAGTGAGCGAAATCGATTCACTGCGGCCCCAGATATCCACCAACGAAGCTAAGACGCTGGAAACAACAGTCGGGTTCTCATCCTTCAACATGCGGTTGAGCCTGTCGATCAGATCTGAGTTCTCAACCATCTTTTTATCGTGCTCGTAGAGCTTTGCAACGCAGAAGGCAGCCGTCTTGCGAACATATGGATCATTGTCTTGCATCAAGCGCTTGACAGGTTGGAACGTCGCCTCGACAAATTCTCGAACATGCACATATGAGATGGTTCGCAATGCAAGCGCACGCACGAGTGGGTTGTTATCTCCCATATCCTGTAAAACAAAGTCAGACCAACCCGAATCCCCTTTCGCAACAGCGGGGCCATACATCGACCAATATAGGAAGCGCCTTCAATGCGACCTCCGGCTTCATTCTCGAATAGTTGACTAGGAATAAGAAGCACCTAGACAACGTTTAGCAAGCGAGCTCTACGCCACACGGCACACCATAGGCATCACTATTGAGGTGCGGGTATAGGCATACATCTTCTTGATCTCCAAGCTCGGTAGATTCATACAACCAACAACATCTGGAAAGAGCGCAACCATGTCGTTGTTGCTCATAGTCATATTGGCGACAATTTTCTTAAGTGCGATCTTTTTGGCTGAATAGTTCTTGTCTTTCTTGCCGCCGCTATTGAGCTCTTGCCGTAGCTCGGCAACCTTGCCCTGTGTATTTCGCAAGCGTGAGCCATGGAACGGAGGATAAGGAGCAATACCGATGAACATGAGGGTAGATATGATGTGGTGATTCGGATGTGTAAAGTAAATAGCCTATGCTGAATGCAAGGGAACCAAGCAACATGCAAAAGGCCCAAGTACAGAGCTCATCCAAGCGAGGGGATGCGAATGCACGGGAGTAGAATGCGGGGAAGGGGGGGAAATGGCCATGATGCGATGTGGGAGAGGTCATGCAATCAAACGACAGGCTGGACAAGCTAACGTACCCTGGCGAATAACTTCGCATCTCCTCCAGAACTCATGGTTACGGTATGGACGAATAGCGATTAGGCACTGCTAGGCGCGATTTTCTTGGAATGCGAACTTCGGCAAGCTCTCGTATCGGATGGCCGTGCGATCAATCACAGTCAAGATTGGCTAGAGGATCGTCAATGATAAGGCGAAAGTAAAGCGCGAAATCGAGTTCAAAGGGTCCGGGCCGGGAAGTTTTGAGGAAAAGGGTGAGACCGAGGACGTGTTCACCTGTGAGGCATTCGGGATACTCGGAAACGAATTAAATCAGCGATTGGACATTGTCCTTTTCTCAAACGATAAAGAATTAGAAGATTAACAAAGTGGGAAATAAAGAGGAAGAGAGAAAGAGGGAAAGGAGAATTGAAGGCGGCGAGCAGCCACTGCGGAGGGAACCTCCCTACCCAAAGCAAAGCAACTCTCCTCCCACCCCCCGGTTATTTGATTCTTCCAAAGATCATCTCTCTCCACACCATATACTTAATATCTTAATTATGTCACAAGCTCGTCTACCACCACCTCCTCCTCCGCAATGGGTTGTTGCGCTGAACTCTCCGATGCCACGCCCCTCAAAGGCCGCATCCAGCATCCCGGACCCGCCAGGCTTCTCAAGCAGTCGGGGAGGCAAGCAGGTGAGTTTCACAACAAATCACAATACTATAGATGCAAATATACTAATATGTTACTTTTCAGCGCCAGCAACAGCAGCAACAATCTACTAAGAGACCCGACGAGACCGACGCGCTCAAGATGAAGAAAGCGTGGGAGATCGCCATCGCCCCGTCCAAGCAAATCCCAATGAATGCCATTATGATGTACATGTCCGGCAACAGTCTTCAGATCTTCAGCATTATGATGGTCCTTATGCTGTTTAAGGGCCCCATCCAGGGTCTGATAGGCACCAATGCAGCGTTCGCCAAGTACGACACCCCGTCGACACATTCGCGTTTGCTTGGAGTGAAGGCGGTCTACATGTTGATGCAGCTGGTATTACTGTGTTTGGGTATCTGGAAGGTTAATGCGATGGGTCTATTGCCGTAAGTCTTGCTCTATAGCTTTGACGACGCTTATTTTGCTAATATATGTCTAGAACTACGAGATCAGATTGGCTAGCATGGGAGTCGGAACGGCAACCTTTGGAGCGGGCTCATTTTGCTTTCAGGTGATGCAATAGGCTTGGATACGGGTTAGAATGTTGGAAATGCGTCCGTGGACGGTAATGCGATTTGAAACAACAGCTTATCATGGCAGTTATCATGTTGGTCCTTTGCCTTATTGTATTATTGATTGAAGAGTTCCATAATCATGCATTACTTGGGCGCAAGTCTCTATAAGGGTATCAACAGGAAAAATGTACTTCGTGATGGTCATCGGGCGGAGGAATAACCTCTTAGTCACTCCTGACTTCTTAAAGCATCCACGTCCACAGTGTTCTTAGCTTTTTTCCTTTAGACGACGCTCTTCACGCCAACTCGGCCCCTTTCGAATCACAATCAAAAGCAGCGGCGTCGTGGCTATCATCACCAGTGCGATGAATGTGAAGCACCAGCCCCGGCCCATGGCAGAAAGCATAGGGTCGATGAGTGCTGTCGCGCCGGCTCCCAGTAAGCAACGCACGAAATTATTGGCGGCAGTCGCCTTGGCGGCTTGTGTTGGATATAGGTCTACCAGGAGTGTACTAATGGTATTAAATGCCCCTGTCAATGCCAATCCCATGAGGAACAAAATACAGGTTGGCGCAGCGAGATGGACTCCATAGTTCAAGAACCAGCCAAAGACAAGGATGGAGATGCTTCCTATCGTGAGAAGAGGGAATGCAAGCTGAAGACGAGCCATTTCAATAGGGAAGTTCCGCAGGTCAGTTTCACGGTTCTTGGTTAGTGGGAAGTTCAATTGCTTTGCGAGCCGGCGGTAGTTGAAGTCCAACAACTTGCCATTGATAACGGAAGCGATAGTCGCACCGAGGCCAAATGGAATATAGCAGAGACCGATCTGGAGGTCATCTAGCCCGTAGAGCTCATTGAAGATAGCAGGAATGCTTGCGCTCACGTCGTAGAATCCAGCAAAAAGAATAGCATTGCAGAGGAGAATGAGACTGATATCCTTCTGAAATACAATGGCAAGCGTCTGGAAAGGATTGGGAAACTTGAGTTTCTGCTTGGACGCAATTGCCGTAGATATGACGCCTTCTTCATGAGCCTTTCGGAACTTCAGGTAGCTGACCAGTGACATATTCCATTTCTGAGGAGGCAATGAGCCATCACCGACAATACCACGAGCGGTTTCTGGGAAGAAAACCAGAAATGGAATCATGAAAGTTGCTGCAAAAATGGTCAGAAACCAGAAGATAGCCCTCCAGCCCAAATATTGAGATAATAGACCTCCAATTACTGGTCCGACTGAAGGGCCCATGAGAGATCCTGCTGTGACAAATCCCATATAAGACCCTCGTTGTGATGCAGTAGCTACATCGGCGACCACCCCCGATGAAAGGGCAATGGTTGTGCTGCTCCCTGCACTTTGCAAGCATCGCAGAACGAAAAGGGCTGCATAATTGTTTTGCAGCGCCAATCCAATATTGGCTGCGATATAGATGGTGAAGCACACAATATATGCTGGTCGTCGGCCAACTTTGTCTGCAAAGTCACCAATGAACATGGGCGACAACCCTTGGAAAATCTGCGATCTCGTTAGTCAAGGAAAAGAAATATGGCTTATACATATAGGAAGCCTTACCATATAGCTCGTCAAAGTTAGATTGATCAACGAATTTGATACATGCAGATCTTTCGCCAAGGTATTCAATGCGGGGAAGTAGATCTGAGACGAAACAGGCGAGAAGAACCCAGCCCAAGAGGCCATGAAGACAATATACCTGCGATGACTGACGGTGAAGACCGAGTAGTCCACATCAGCAAGATCCCCGCTTCTCATTCCCGCATTCGCATCCTGACCGGATTCCGGGTGCGAAACAGATGGTTGTTTTATTTCCTTTTCCGCCATCTAGGCTGTCAATATCGAACCCAATCATGTGGATAAAAATGTCTGGAGATGCAGCGAAACAGTTGTGACTCCCATTTTTTTTTCTCGCTAGCACGTAAGCGGGAAAGATATCGCTCGCCATTTGTGGAGATAACGGCGCTTGAAGGCGTGCCGAGTAGCCGAAGATTCTATAACTTCACCTTTTACCAGAATCTACTTGAATCTACTTTATAGGTAGCATTGTCTAGCTTAGAGTGACTTAAATGGCGAAGGATCCAAAATAAAGGTACAGTGGACTTGAATTACCCTATAAACAAATCTAAATATATGCAACAATACGATTGTACACAACAAAACAGTCAACTCGCCTTAACGGCATCTTTGCACGCCTGTGAAAAGATCTGACAGAACTCCCACACTTCCGTATAGGTATTATACAAGGGAGCAGGGGCGACACGAACCACATCTGGTTTCCTCTCGTCAATAACAACCCCATTCTCCTCCAGACAATGCAGAATATGATCTAACAACCCTGGTTGGAGACGTAGACTGAGCTGGGCACCTCGCTCGGCTGGATTTGAGGGTGTGATAACAGTGAATGGTTTATCTTCCGGGGCCGCGTCTAGAGGATACTTCATCAGAAGATGTTCTAGATACCCCGTGATGTTGAGAGATTTCTGTCGAATTTCCTTCATTGTTGCCCGGTTGAAGATTTCAAGAGAGGCTACGACTGCGTTGATGTCTAAAACAGAGGGATTCGAGAGCTGGAATCCAGCCGCACCGGGTTGTGGAAGAAATTCTATAGTCGTTAGTCTCGCTCCTCCATACATCAGAGTCAGATACTCACTGTTTTCCATGTTGAAGCGCGTTTTGATATCCCCGCCCCACCAGCCTGAAAGTCGAGGCCGGAATGTATCGTCACTTCCGGGCTGTTTCTCATCTACAGAGCCGTGGCGTTCGTGGACAAATAGTCCTGCTATTCCACCCGGTCCGCTGTTGAGGTACTTGTAATTGCACCAGGCTGCGAAGTCCACATTCCAATCGTGAAGTCGCAAATCCACATTACCGGCGGCATGAGCGCAGTCCCAGCCGATCAGGATGCCTTTAGAGTGGGCGTGAGCCGTGATCCGTTCAATATCGAAGTACTGCCCCGTGTAGAACTGAATAGCCGAGAGGAGGATGAGTGCGGTGCTGGAAGCATTGTCATCAATCACTTCGAGTATTTGCTCCGTGCCCAGGGTAGGCTGATCTAGATCCTTGGGTTCGATCAAAACCATGCCGTCCTTCGGATCGAAGTTATGATGGCGGAGCTGAGACTCCACGGCATACTGAAGTGCAATCGTGTTAGTGCTAGAAACAAATTCCACAATTAGACTGCACAATTGAAAAACATACATGATCACTGGGAAAAGCCTTGCCCTCCAGAATAATCTTATACTTCTCTTTAGTCGGGCGATAGAAGCTTGCCATTAGAAGGTGCAAATTGGCAGTCAAGGTGCCCATGACTGCCACTTCGCTTTGAGAAGCGCCGACAACTGAGGCCATGAGCTTGGAGGCTGCACTATCAACGTCGACAAAAGGAGGTAGCAATTGATCGTCATGTGGCACAAAGTGCCCGGTCACTCCTTTCGTTGCCCAAGTTCGCAGGTACTGCTCGATATATTTCTGTGTGCTACGAGGTTGGACTCCCAGCGAGTTACCACAGAAGTAGATGGACTTTTCATCAGACGCTTCATTGCCTGATGAGAAAGAAGAAAGCCAAGATTAGAATGAACGTGTGGGTATATAAGAAATCCTGATACGCACTGTCGTCTACTGCCAGAGTCTTCCGCTTGAGATCCTTCTTGGATGGAATGATAAACTCATCCCGGAAGCTGCGAAGCGGGTCTTGAGCATCAAGAGCTTCGGCATACTCTTTCTTGTAAGCTCTGATATCATCGGTATAGGGAAGTGGGGAGCCACTTTTTATGTCCCGAACATGCAGCCGGGAACCCATGATAACAGACCTAGAACCAGACAGTTCCTGGGATGCGCGTGTATATTTCACAAGGCTGAGAATTCTAGCAGATTGGAGCTTCAGCAAAAGAGTCATATAACCTTGGAAGGCTGATACATTTGTTCGCAGTCCCCCACCATCCGCTGATCCCTTCCTGATAGGGATATTATTCTGCCCATGGCTTCCGACTCTGTCTGACCAATGGGGTACCTAGTTAGCTGCTAAACTGACTAACCCGATGTAATCGGAATGGATGATTTGATATCAAGTGTTCATCATCTCTCTGCTTTCTTTTCTTGAAGTATTTCGTTCTTTCACACATAAGCCATGTCACGCCCTTTATTGTCATCGACAGCCTTTCGGCGGTTATCCCAACCACAGACGTGCCGGCTCTTCTCAACTTCCCGACTGGCTTTGCGCCTCTCCGCATTCCCCGGCGGCGAAGTCGTTCCTCGCCGGCCAAGCACTGTCGCAAGTAGTGCGCCTCCAGTCAAACGCTCAGCACCTCAATGCTCAAACTCTCCCTATATCCGCCAGCAACATTCGTGTTTTTCTTCCTCGTCCGTCCGCCCGGCCACCAAGGTGACGCAAAACCCGAGAACCGGAGATGATGGACAATCCCTCGTGATTAGTATTTCACCACGGGCAATCGAGGTGAGTTGATAAGGATATATTTGCTTTCGGTTTGCCTGCTTTTGCCTTGTTCTTCTATCTGGCTTGTGCTGTGACGTATCGGAAGCTCTCTGGGCTGCATATGCATCAGGTGCCGGGAGGTCGGTCTCGATGTCGGCTTGCTTTTAGACGACACAGGACCATCCTGTGACCGCGCCTTAGACCCTGCAGATGCTCTTCCAAGTACATGCGACCATAGGGTGTGGAAAACAGGGCTTCCCGTCCGCTCAGCCGTACTTAAGCCACACGCCGGTGAGTTAGTAGTTGGGTGGGTGACCACCAGCGAATCCTCACTGTTGCATGTCTTTTTTTTCTCCTTTTTATTTCTGCTTGCTCTTCTAAGTTTTATCTTTTTGTGAATCATCAAGCTAACCCACCGCAGCGTCTCCGCGAGATTACAGATCCAACCTCCTCCCCTTCCGCTATCAAGGAAGAGAATCCATACCACCATCTTCGCATCACAGTCACCAGCGGCGGATGCCATGGTTTCCAATATATGATGTCCCTAGAGGGGGCTTCTAAAATTGATCCTGAAGAGGATACTGTCTTTGAAGGAGAAGCAGATGAAGCCGCAACAGAGTCGGCCGGTGAGGCGAAGGTCGTTATGGATGAGCCCTCGCTCGAGCTACTGCACGGCAGCACCGTGGACTACACCACCGAATTGATCGGGAGTCAGTTCAAGATCGTGGATAACCCCCGCGCAACAAGTAACTGCGGTTGCGGGACAAGTTTCGATGTCAGTGATTGATTGAACAATTTGTCCTTTGGGGGGATTGGAGATGATTGTATTTACTATTTTCTTCTTTTTCTTCTATTATTTATGTACATCATACTGCATTATGCACACTGGAAAGATAGATAATTACATGCTATACCCCTCTGCTCTTACATTGGTCAGACTATCAGTATCAATTTACAATAGGGAGGCAGGCGATTCCAAACATACTCCGGACAATTTCATCCTGTCCCCGTCGAGTGCTCACCGCACGATGGAGGCGGGGACTGACTGCTGCGCACAGATCGATATCACTTGGGCCGGGCCAGAGTAAGCGCCGAGAAAACGTTTAGCGCAACAGCGGTAGAGGGCATGGTCAATAGCCAGCGAGACTATTAGCCGCAAGTTCACTCTATCCCGAACAGTGCAGTCGATGGCTGGGGCTGGCCCCTTGCTACTGGGGACAAGCTCTCTAGCTCCCCAGATGTCCGGAAGAATACAGTGCTTGGAATACACTAGCGGGAGACTAAAAGGCTTTAAAAATGGATATCAATGATTTGTGTATCAAACCTTCCGGTAACGCTAAAAAGATAATAAGAAACCATGAATATGGACCCTGAAGCAACGGTGAATGCCTAGTCCCACATAAGAACCAAGACAGTCCTAATCCTCCTCCATCTTCGCAAGACCACCACGGCTACGCCTAATGCGTTCATCCAAAGTATCCTCCTGTACTCGCCTATTGACATCAGACATGAACCTGCCACGGTCTGAACGCAGCCGATCATCAGCCTCCCGCTGCTCTTCCTCCTTGGCTGAGATCTCCTCGATTCGCTGGCGTCTCTCTGATTCGATTTCTGTGGCGTTGCTTTGCATCTCTGCCAGCTTGCGACGACGTTCTTCTTCCAGTTCCTTGGGATCGGGCTTGTTTGTTGGGGCACGGGTCGACGGTGGCCCCATGCCTCGGCCAGAGTCACGCCGATGATCATATTCGCGCCGGGGGAAGTCACGGTGGCGACCTTCGTCGGCGGCGCGTTCTTTGCGATCGCCATATGGGCGGGGAGATCTGGACTTTCGTGGTGGCGAGCGGTCTCGCCCACCTTTGCCTTCACGATCTTGGTGTCGGCTGGAGTAGGAGTCCCTGTCTTTCTTGTCTTCATAGTCGGGACGGTCTCTGTCCCGGTCCCTATCATCCCGGCGAGATCGGTGCTCGTCGCTTCTCCGATCACGGTTATCTGAGCGGTATTCATCACGGCGTTCACGATCACGGTCACTTCGGGGTCTACGCGAAGATCGATCGGGCGAACCGGGTGATCTAGATCTGTGTCGTCGAGGTGAAGATCTTCGGTGGTGGCGGTCCCGACGGTCATCACCCGCATCATCACTATAGCGTCTGCGCTTTGAGTCGTGGGTACGATGGCGACGGTCGCGATCTTTTCCCCGATCGCGATCTCCACGTTCCTTCTCTCTTTCCTTGCGTCTGAGCGCGTCTTTCACCATCGCCTCGTAAGCCGCCTGTTCTCTCTTCTTCACTTCGAGTAGTGGGTCTGCCAGGACCTTTGACATGGTATCGCGCGCCGAGACAATAGATGGGCCGGGCGCCGCACCATTACCCACTACCTCCGAACCCTTCTCCAGCTTCTTAGTGTCAGGGTCGTTTTTCAGCAGGATTCCGTCAATGCGTCGCTTTCCCAGCAGATATCCCTCCATCTCCTCCGAGTAGTGCCCGCTCTCGGTAGAGGGTGCCTGGTACATCCAGTCAACACGGCGGTGTTGCTTGGTCTTTCCGGCGGCTTCTTGGAGCCGTTGAATCTCCTCCATCTGGCGCTCTTCCTCTCGTTCACGCTGTAGTTGTGCGATCTGCTTGCGCTCGTCAAGAGCGCGTTTCTCTTCCAGCCATACGCGCTCCTGGTTCTTCATCAAGCCTGGATGCCATGACCTGGTTAGATGGTTAGTGTTATGCTTCCCTTGAGGTAGATATTGAAGCCAGGACTCGGTACTCACTTCTTCAGGTTCAAATCTCCACCCATGATGCTTGGAAATGCGAAGAATAAAGTAAAAAAAGTTGGTACGAGTAAGTTGCTATGTACGAAGTTCAACGGGTAAATCCAAAGCTCAGTCGCCACTGATCACGTGATATCGCGATAGGAGACTGTGCTTTCTGATATGGAATGTGTTGGGTGAATGAATATGTTAAATAAATGAAATTATAAAATTGGTATTTTCTCTTTCTCTATTCTAACCCGCAACAGGGTCGCAGTCGAGCTATCCATACAACCTCGAACAACTACCATGGGAGCAGAATTAACCATAAACCAGAAGCATCAGAGGTGTAATGGGGGAAGGTAGGAATAAAAACGAGAAAGTAGCAAATGACAGGTTTTAACTCTAAATACAAGGTGAGGAATGGAAACAAAACGCATCATATCATATCATCATCGCCGTAGAACTCCAGGAGCATAGCCAGATTACCAGAAACTACACCATCCAATCCAGTGTTGACAGATATTCTCAACATTGGTTGCCTGCGCAATGAGCTTGTCCACCTGGTCACTGACGCTCAACTCTTCGTTATTTCTGAAGTCTCGTCCAGTGAGCTTCTCCTTGACTCGGGCGAGAACCTGGAGAGCACGGGCGTTCTGTGCCTCGCGGGCTTCTTGTGGAACACCTTCTGGAGCATCGAGTATACCACCTTCAAGCATAGATGGGCGGCGGCGGCGGGAGAAATCGGGCGGCTGGGCGCCGGGTTCGAAATTAACACCTTCCATGATGGACTGGCGACGATCCGCAGTGAGAGACACTCGGTCGGGGGACTCTTGTGTACCCAGACGCCAGTTAATTAGAGGGTCGTGAATGAACTAGCAAAGTAAAAGTTAGTGGTTGTGGTCCTACAACGTCAAGAAACTAGGTCACTTACAGCCTCCAAGACCGCCATCAAGGAATCCTTGTGCTCTCGTAGAACACGCATGACAGCCTCGCAAGTAATTCGGTAGCTACCCTCAATGTTACTGACTTCCATGGCGAACGTCAACATGCGAGTAAGTCGGAACGGAACTCGCTCCGGGTACTTCTCTCGGTGCATCGCGATCTCGAAACAATCACCAAAGTCGATATGCACCACACGGCCATTGCCACGATCCAGCAACAAGTTCGATGGATGTCTGTCTCCCAGACCAAGGATATAGCCGACCATAGACATGACACCGAGCGATCGAGTGTAATTTGTACGGCGTTCGAGCCATGCCTCGGAGCTCTTGCTCTTGAGCCACAGGACACGGTACAGATCTTTGCCGGTGGTGTTGTCCATGGCGTAACCGAAGACTTCAACCTTCTGCATGAGAGTAAGGCTATCGTAGTCGGGTGCCATTTGAAGCATGATCCGGTGCTCGATGTTGAGTAGAATCCGACGGCTTTCACGATATTCCTTGATCAAGGCATGCAATGTATCACTGTTGGACACCCATCCCAGCAGACCAGAGCTCTGAGACAATGGAATAGCAGGGAAGCGCTGAACCGACAAGTGTCGCTTGAAACTCTCGCCATCGTTATCCAGCAAGGTATTGCACAAGCCGAAAAGTTGCATGACACGCTCATCTTGTCGGATATCTTCATGACCCTTGACAAGGTACATGTAAGAGCTACCGTTGCTGCCTTTGAGTGTCATGCGACGCGGTCGTTTCTTTGTCTGCAAGACATGCAAGATCGGGTCAAAGCTCATAATTCGGATGACTGGCTTACCACTCTGGTATGTTCCTGGAACGGCAAGGTCAAGATCTGAGCAATCCTTGAGTCGAGGAGACACGTATTTAAGATCGAGGGTAGATAGCTGTGGCAGTTGTCGGCTGATCTTGCGGAACACAGTGTAATATAGGTCCCAAGCTTGGTTGAGATCGCCGATTTCCTCCGATTCGCGATACATCATGCAGTAGTGCTTAGCTTCAGCTAGGTCACGACCGAAAGCTTGCGCAAATGATACCTCACGAAGGGTCTCAGCGCCCTTGTCTAGCATATCATGGAAGGGGGCAAGTGTTGAGAACATGCCTTCAACATTGTGGTCACCGAAATAGAGACGAGAGGCTTCTTCGAGACCTTCATGCCAGAGTTCATGCCACAATACCGCAACTCGGATAAGCTCATGACTCACAAGATCTGCTTGCTCGACAAGTTTGGCGCTATGTTGCCGCATACTTTCCATGATGTTGCTAGCAGATTGAGAGCGTCGAGTCACGTTCGATTTCATTGCCACAGTCAGTGGATACACAAGGGCTTGAGGATGCGCTTTGCCAACCTCGGCAAGCAACCTATGTACCGCACCTCGGACCCTGATATTAGGCTGATTGATTCGAGCGATCAGTTGAGGAGTGACAGCAAGCCAAGTGTCAATATTGACAGCTGTAAATCCTTCCGTGACGACAGTGTTCACCTCATGATCTCCGCCATGATTAAACCACAGTGTGAGCAATCTTAGGGTGTCTTGCAACGAAGATGTCAAGGACAGAGCGATTGAGCGAATAAATCCGCGAATAGCAGGAATCACATGCTCTATAACAATATGAGCAGGAACAGGCGCAGGCATGCCCTCACGGTTAGCCTGGTTGGCAATCGTGGTAACAACTTCGAAGTTTGCAAGTGCCCAGGAGTGCCACGCCTTGTATGAATCGCGGTTGTATTGGGTCGCTGCAGAGTAGGCGTTGAGAACCTCTCGAACGTGTTCTGGCCTCCAATCACCCCTTTGTAGAGTTGTCTGCCACTCTCCCTGCCTGAGATAGCTCTTGGAAAGAAGTTTTCTGAATTTATTGACGTCACCAATCCGTTCGTTCAACCTGATAGCGTCTGGGTGGTTCTGATCAAGGACCCCGTTGACTCCATTCGCGCCATGATGATCAGCATTTGATACGATCAGTGTATTGTATCTGGAGAAATCATCGGTCAGACCAGAAGTGAACTCCTTCATCATTTCAAGAGACTCTAGTTGATGACCATTTGCCCAACTGAACTTCAGCCTGGCGTATGTGACTTCGGGTGGTGCGATAGTACGCGTGCCATTGGCATCGGACACCACTGTCTCTAGAGATGCAAGGGACCGTTCCGCAAGACCCATGCGATTGGACTTGCGACAAAGATTGGCAAACTTGATGGACATATCAAGATTCTCACGTGGGGCGGTGACAAGAGCCCTGACCTTAAGCATACGCTGCCACACTTCCACGTTTTGCTGACATCCAAGCAACCTTTGATTCCAAGTTTTACGCATGGCATCTTGCTTTTCAGGGTCGCCGATGTTTTGCTTATATGTGATTATCTCTTCAAGCTCAGCAAGCATCTGGACCCGGACAACAACATTGTAAGCACGGTTATATGACTCTCCGAGAAGAGCAGACAATTCGGTATCAAGACCATTGCGAGCCTTCTCAATGTACATGTTGGCCTCTTCGAATTGGTTGCGATGGATTGCCAGAATGGCACCAAAGAATGAGCGGTCTGGAGACTGCTCTTTCATAACACCAAGGTAGGAGTCCATCAACTCCCATTGGCCCCGACCCCAGGCAGCGGCAGCGGCAAGAGGTGCAATAGCCCGGCGATGCTCGAGTGATGCTTGGTTCCACTTTTCTTGAGCGAGGTCCGATAGAACCTTCCACTCGCCAAGAGCGTGCAAACAGCGCATCTTACCCATTGTGATACCAAATGAGTCTGGATCCGTCTTCTCCCGTCGTTTGTAAGCAGCAAGGGCTTCATCCCACCGTTGAAGCTTCTCGAACCAGGTTTCCTTGAGCTCCACATCACGATACGCCTGCGCTTTCCGGAGGATACCAATAGCAGCATCGGACTGCTGAAGCTGGTTGTTAATGGTAATCAAGGCTTCAACCGCACCCGAGTTCTGATCTTGCTCGAACTCGAGCTCTTTGTAGTGAAGAGCTTTGGCAAAAGCATGGCATTTTGCAGCATATTTTCCAAGAGTGCGGATGTCGATGGGAAGAGCCTTGTCATCGTGCTCCATGAATTCGGCCAGATTGAGGAGAATTTGCAAGATTTCTGGGGAGATGTTGGGAGAAGTAAGCGCCTTTTCAATTGAGCGGACTAGCTCTTCTTGGTATTGATCATACAACTCAGTCCAGCATGAGACGAAAGCAGCATTGAAAAGGTCCCTTGAGAGCGGCTGGTAGATTCCGGCCAAACTAGCACATGCACGCAATGCCGGGGATGGGGATTCCTTCAACAACTCAATGCTGAAACGGCGTATCCATTCCTGCCAATCCTCTCGAGTGGACTTTTGTGAAGCATCCCACGCATTCTTGAGATGCTGCTGGTTCACAACAATCTTCTTTTGTCCAATTTCGGAAAAATTGGTGTCATCAGCGGGGAAAGCATAAACCTCTTCTGGATTGAGGTCTTGCGGGAGTGGGTCGCCCTTTTGGAGTTTTGTCACCAGGATTTGGTAGTTAACATGCGTGATCTGATTCGTTTTTAGGACCTTGTTTAGAAGATGAATGTAATGCGTGAAGTCTTGTCCAAGCTGGAAAATGAGAGCACAGACGCAGTCCATCGCAGCTTGACGTAACACACGATCACCGCTAGCGACGACTCGTGATAGGGAATGGACCATTAGAGATGCAAAGTCAGAGACGTTGACTTGCCGCGATAGTTTTGTCAAGCTATCAATAGCGGATTTGCGGATGCTCTGGGGATTTTGTGGCCGATCAAACAAATGAACAATGGAAGGAATAATGAGGTGCATGTATTCCTCTCCGCTTGTGCCGAAAATCAAAAGAGCATGAAGAATCTTCTCGGAGGGCTGTCGACGAGGCGAGGTGTCTTTATCAAGTGTATCGAGCATCAAAGGAATCAAACCAGCGAGATACTTCCTGAATTCTCCTTCTAATGACCTGGCAATTGCCTCGACCAGGGATATAATCGTACCCTGGATTTGATATGAAGCGTCCCAGAAATCTCTAATGACCTCGATTATCTCTGGCAAGAAAGTGCGAATATGCTGTCGCACGATATTCACCAGGATTGCCATCTGATTAAAGTAGGACTCAAGGCGACTAGCAGGAGCACTTCTGATAACCAGGATGAACCCTGGAATAATTTGTCCAAGGAATGGGACACACTTCAAACCCAGAGTTTTGAAAATCGTGACGATGGCGTCAATGACAGCTGAGTGATATTGTGCCAGGGAGTTTTCTCGTAGAATATTCTGCATCAAAGTATGGATGACCACCGTGGGATAATACTCCTCATTTGAGGGCGTGAGACCCTGCATAATGAGGGCAACATCAGAAACATTCTGTATTTCGTTGATATGGTGTACATCAGGTTCAATCTCGCTGATCTGCTGGTACTTGTAGGGATCGAGGGCACCGAGGACTCCGAGAAGTTTGATAGTCTCTTTGCGGAGAGAGCCTGTCTGTTCCGTTTTGATGATATTGATCAGCACGGCGAGAAGATGGGGGTATTCCATGTATGGCTCGATAACGTAGCCTGAATTGCTGGCTAACTGTCCCAATGTCCGAAGCGTAGCCTCACGTTTGTTATGCGACGAAAGGTCCTGGAGTGAGTCCAGAATAATTGGCATAATCTGCGGCAGATATTGTCTCATCTCATGGCCGCCGACATTGGCAAGCTCACCGACAGCCTTCAAAGTAGTGGCAGCAACGCCAGGGTTAATGTCTGTTGACTTGGGCAACAATGCGGTCACCATCGGATCAACATATGACCTGATCAATTTTGTCGCATTGGAAACGAATAAGCTGATGAGTTGAGCTGTTTCCTCCTTTTGGCGGGCAGTATTCGCAAATCCAAGGCCAGTGAGAAGATTGACCAGCAGCTTTCGTAGTGGCGGGAAGACATAAGCAGGGTTGACGCTGGAAAGTCGACCGATAATGCAGATCGCAGCTTCTTTGACATCGAAAACCTCATCATTGACTGCTAAGAACAAACATCGAATATTCTCTGGTCGTGCCAAGTGCCGATCAAATTTGCGGTCCAATGACCACAAAACGGTGCGTCGGATTTCAGGGTCAGGGTCTCCGATACCTACAGTCAAGAGCTTGTCAATAACCTCGCTGACAACTTGAATGGAGTGTCCACTGGTTTGGTTGATGATCGGATCATGAACGAACAGCTGACAGCACGTGAGAGCTGACGCTTTTCGAATCTCGGGATTGTCATTTTCCACGTAGTTGATAGCAACATCACGCACGAACTCGTTCAGTATGTGTCCAGAGAAGTCAAAGCTGCCCAATGTGTGAAGTGCTAATGCGATATCAGAATCAGAGTGAAGCTCGTGCGGGGCAAAATCTTTTGCGAATGATGGCATAGGAGGCAGTCGGTTTTCAGGACATCCGAGGGGCCGGAATGGCGTCCCACAGAGGATGATACTCAGCATATCAAGCAGCTTTTCCTGGATCATAGGTTTGATGGGAGGAATGTAATGGGCCATGTCGACCAGAGCCTGTGTTAATGATTTGCTGAGCCCGCAGGCGAAAATGGGATCCAGAAGAGCTTCCATGTATTTGCTGAGAGCCTGCCCCACTGCGAGTGACAGCATGCTGATGCACTCGAACATTGGCGCCTCGTTAACTCCCGACCGATTCCTCGCCTTCATTGCAAGTCCCTCTCGAATGTAGATAATGATGCCATCAAGATATTGGCCAATAGCGGTGCCCACTGCATTGGCAATCTTTCCAATGGCGATGAAGGCGGAGTTCCTCTCTTTGTCTCTCTTGAGTTGCGCTTGGAGATAGACCATGAATTTGTGTAGATAGATCTCAGTGAAATCGGTGGGAGCATATGAGGCAAGAATGGGGATGGTGAGGACGACTTCGGTGCGAATCTTTGGGTCACGGTGGTCCTTGAGACGGAGAATGATTTCGCAGGCATTCCGATAATGTTCTTTCATGAACATTGTGCCCTTCAAGATCAACTCTTTAATGATCAAAATGGAGCCATGGATCCAATCGATGTTATGGGACTTCAAGCCCAGGAGTGCTTCATCATGTATCCGTGCGAACCATGACTGACGGACTTGAGAATCACGAGCCACGATTATTTCAAAGCATTCGCCCACCGCCTCGGCAGCAGTCTCACGGATGAGTACTTTCGGGTCTCGAAGGGCAACCCACACAAGCTCAAAGACCTGCGGAACGAAGCCGTAGAGGAGTGTTGGTGAGCCCTTGGCCAGTTCCCTGATCACAAGCACTGCTGCAAACCGCCGACTTTCTTGGCGCTCCGATTGTAACCATTCTAATGCAGATTGTATTTCGCTTTCCACCAGTTCTGCGGTTAGAGCCCCGCCCGGCTTCGCGAGGCGGCCCAGCGATCGGGCCGCATACACCAGGACCACGTTATCATTGCTGCGCAGGGCGCTGCGCAAGTAACTGGCAAATCTCGTCGTTTTCTGGGCGGCATCGACTCCGTCAAAGTCAATGAGTCGATCTAGTGCTAACAAGCCACCGATTCTTTCATTTGCATCGCTACCGTTGACCACGAGTTGGGCGATGCGTTGGCTAACGGCGTTGTAAAATTCCACGAACTTCTCCGATGGCCAATCTGCGCAAGAAGATATGTCAGCTAGTTATAGGTCTCTGAGTTCAACCGGTAATACCTCTAGACACAGATAGGACATTTTCGTAGAGCTCGTAGGCAGCTCTGGCCCTGGCCTCCTCATTCTTTGACTTGAGCTCCACGAACAACCTTTGGGTCACGTCTGTGATTGCACCTGCTTGTGCCATATTTGCGAATCACACCCCAAGGTGGACATTGGAATACAAGGTCTAGGCCATAAAATAAAAAGACGCAGAGCGCATAAAGTTGGATGGCAGAAGGAGGGTCATGTGTGAGGCTTGGAGAAGGTCGAGGGGTGCACGGGCCAAGTTTGGAGTTCCCGACTCCGTGCGACCCTGACACCCTCGACCATCTACAACCACTCTATAAGTAATCACTTCATACTATCTTGATACTTATTTTGACCTTGGCGCTCAGTATGCTGCATATCAACCCTAGTTTTTGAAAGTCGGATATGTCGGATGTGTCTGAGCATCGAGTCATATTATCCTCACCCACTGAATACGTCACCTAAAGGATCACATTGACATTGACATTGACATTGACAATTCGGTGGTTTATTATTCATGCGTGCACTGTATCAACCATATAAAAAGACATCCGAAGGAAGATTATAGTGCTTAGCTTAAATGTAAGGTCTAGGATAGAGGCTGCATAAGCGGTCGACTTGCCTTGTTTTGTATCATTGAGATTTCATAGGGCAGTTTACAAGTGTGATAAGGCCTTGTTAAAGTCTTTTTATTAAGTGGAATTCACCCTCACACCAGGACAAGTATTCAGGTCCTTAATATTTGTGAAGCTATGTAGATTTAGGCTTAACATGAATCGCCTTAATAATTAGCTGTAGTAGCTAACATAGCTGGATTGCTGAGAAGAAGATGCAATCTGTATAATAGGAGAAAATGCGACACAAGCAAGTATAGAGATATACAATAGAGAGTATCGATTGACGCTAGCATCTAGTATATATAGTTAATTATCCCCTGTGCCTTGAATCAAGAAACGTTAAGCAGATATCAAACCCTTGAAACACCAAATTTCGCCGATATATAATTTCTTTGCCAAGGACTATATAGAGCATGCTTCCAATACTAAAGATGTAAGCAGCGTAGGTAGTAACCTTTGACTTTCATTGAATTGCATGGAATAAGTAACAAATAGACATTGTACAACTGCAGAGAATACTACCTAGGGAGCTTGGGATTGAATCATGTAGGGCTCTATCAAAGTGCAAGAAGATCAACGGAGTGCCCATAGGTTTCTTCTAGGAGTTTCTCCGAAGATACGGATTTGGCTAAACAACATTATTATTTTAACTCCATTAAACACCGAGACTTACATTTGTAATCGCTGGTCAAGCTTTCCAGGCTGTAATAGGCCATTGCGGGGGATGACGGGATTGAGGGGAACCATAAAAGCCAAGCTCCTCGCCCTTTTGGCTATCTATCTTAATTCTTAATTAATTCTTAAACCTCTCATACATATATAACTCTGAATCATCTCTCACAATGGTCAAAGTTCTCTTGACTGGTATGTGATTTTAATCTGCCCTCGAACCAAATCTAATTATCTGCCTTAGGGGGCAGTGGCTTCATCGCCGCCCACATTGTCGACATTCTGTTGCAGCATGGGTATGATTTAGCCAACATGAACATACACAATATTGGTTGACAGTTTTGCTATAGTTATGACACAGTTGTTACTGTCCGATCAGAGGAGAAGGGCAAACGGATTATTGAGGCGCACCCCGACGTGTCGAACGAGAAGCTCTCTTATGTGATTGTCAAGGATGTAGCTCAGGATGGTGCATTTGATGAGGTTGGTAAATGATCATTCCCCTGATAGACACACAACTAACGGAAATACAACAGGCCGTCAAATCAAATCCTCCCTTTGACTACGTTATCCATACCGCATCTCCCTTCCATTTTAATGTCCAGGACCCTGTGAAAGACTTTCTAGACCCAGCCATCAAGGGAACGACCGGTATTTTGAAGGCAATCAAAGAATATGCCCCTACCGTGAAGCGAGTGGTAATCACGTCATCTTACGCTGCTATGGTGAACGGCAAGCAGCACCCCAAGGTCTACAGCGAAAAAGTATGGAACCCGTTGACATGGGAGGAGGCAATGGACCACTCGCAAGTTTACCGCGGTAGCAAGGTAGGTGATGTTTGACTGTCAGCCTGAGTAAATGCCAGCACTAAGTCAGTTCCATATCAGACCTTTGCGGAGAAAGCAGCCTGGACCTTCGTCGAGAAGGAGAAGCCGAATTTTGATATTGCTACCATTAATCCACCACTGGTGTTTGGCCCTATCGTTCATTATCTCAACTCTCTTGAGACTATCAACACTTCGAACCAGCGCCTGAGAAACATCGTCCAGGGTCAAATGAAGGAGAAAATAGCCCCGACGGGCAATTTCCTGTGGGTGGATGTGCGCGATGTGGCCCTAGCACATGTCAGAGCCATTGAAGTCCCTGAAGCAGGAGGCGAGAGATTCTTTGTCACCGCTGGCTACTTCTCAAATAAGGAACTTGCAGATATTGCTCGCGAGACTCACCCCCAATTAGAGTCTAAGCTGCCCCCTGCAGACGCTCCCAGCGACTTCCCAGAAGACATCTTTGGGATTGACAACACCAAGGCAATAAAGGTCCTTGGGCTCAACTATCGCCCACTAAAGCAAACAGTCTCAGATGCCATTGATTCTATACTAGCTGTTGGTGTTTGAACTTGGAGCTGCCTTGTTCATTTTATAGATTTAGATATTGTAGAAGGACAAATCTACATTCTTCTTTTTCAACTACGTATGCCACTACGTACATCAAATTAGTTTTAAGTAACACACTTCATCAAGCGCCACGCCAATCTCACATCTTGTAACAAGCATAATGTACGTGGGGAAGATTGGTGGAGCGTCTTGGCTACATCGTATAGATACAAAACAGCGGATTAGGTCGTTGTGGCTCACCGTACCGCTTTGGCCCGTATTCTCCGGTCAACTTTTCTCGCGCCAGCTATCCAAGATCACATAGTCAATCCGCTGAACAAGATGGCTTCCGCCAGGCTATCGCCAACGGCAAACCTACTGCGAAATTCGCGTTTGTTCGCACTTCCTAAAACTCTCAACAAGGGCCGTAATGACCAAACTTTGAGAGAATCCGACAGCGCAACTCTGCCTTACCCCATTCGAGCCTCCATCGTTACACCACAATCATCACTAGCCCGAGGCGATTGGGGATTGAAACGACCTTTACCGGCTAAGTCGACATCCGAGAAATCGTCGAGACCTGTCGTCAGGGTGCACGCCCTCGATACCTATGAACATGTCACCGACTTCGAATCCGCCGCGGATCACACTGTAACCCTCGAGAAGTTCCAGGAGCTGCACCTGCCTATGTCTCTCCCCGCCAAAGTCAATTACGCTACGAGTGTTGTGCCAAGGCATCAAAGTCCGTTCGAAACCCATCTCGATAACACCGAGACCAGCCAGGGTCTCCAGGAACCTGGTGCCAAACAATTCAGACACACCGGTCCTTGGCTTGCTGGGCAGACAGAGGCAGAGTTCGCAGCGTACTTGAAGCAAGTGACTCGCAATAAGCCTGAGCTCCTGCAGAAGCTTCGTGAACAGTTTGTGGCTAAGCGGTCTGCTGAGATCCGGAAACTGGCACAGGATAATGGAGAGGACTTGGAAGCTCAGCCCGCAACTGTCACCGATGCGGAGTTCAAGGCCTACATCAAAACTTTGCGCAATGACCCATTCACTCTCGGCCCTGTGATATTTGATCTGCTTGATCTCGCCTCCCCCCCTGCAGTTCCCAGCGAGCGTATCGGGCGCAAATACTATCAAGCCCCTGGAAGCAAGTTGTCCTCCTATGAATACGCCGTCTCAGGACCTCCAAAGACACACCCATCTGGCGGTCTGTCGTACACACGGTCACACGCTCTGATTCACAACCATGCTCAGTTTGGCCCACAAGCCCACCAGCGCCCTGTGGAGGCTCGTATCTTGCGTCCCAAGGGCCGCTTTAAGGGCCGCATGGCACGTGCCCTCGCAGGTATCGGTGGTATTGCTGTCGAAGATTTGAATTCTATGACCTTTGTGGAGCAAGGTACACCCGCCGGTCTGACTTTCTTCGATGCGTCCATCCCTGGGGGAGGTAAATACTGGGTCACTCCCATCCGGGCTTCGGTTGACTCCGACGGCCGTATTGGCCTTTCATCTTATCGCGCAAGTGCAACCGCCAAGGCTCCTTACGGGATTGAAGACTACCACAAGCCGAGTACCTTGACCATCTCCGATGTTGCAAATGCTCCATCCCCGCTCGTCCCAAGATTGGACAGACAGCCATTCGGCCAGCCTCGATTCAAGCCTTCTGGGGATAACCGGGTCCGGAGGCAACCCACGAGGGGAACCGAGGACATCGCACGCAGCCTTCTCAATAACCTCAACTCTAGGTCATAGGGAAAAGAGCAGTATGGGTGGATGTGCGAAGGATTGTATCATGTATGATAGATTTGGGGCTTGTGTAAAGCTACTTTCATTTTTCTCTTCTGACTATGTCATATAAATCGATTATCAATATCAGCGATCATTGCAAAGGCCTAAAAAGATACATAAGTAAGTTCAACGAGGTACACTTGAGTATGGAGTACTTTTGATGTGTTTGGTACCTTCCTAGAACAGCAAGCGCGATCCATCGCCGCAGATTATATAATCCAGGAAAAGGCGTGTATCACGTGATTTTTGATTAGGGCCTAGGGCAAGGACCCGCACAGGACTAAGCGAAAGCCAGCTCTCAAACTCATCCAAATCGGCAGGACTACTCTCGATCTTTCGAACATTCATTCCGCCAGCCAACAACCGCCAAAATGGGTCGCGTCCGTACCAAGACAGTCAAGCGCTCCGCTAAGGTCATCATCGAGCGTTACTACCCCAAGTTGACCCTCGACTTCGAGACCAACAAGCGTATCTGTGATGAGATCGCCATCATTGCCTCCAAGCGTCTTCGCAACAAGGTGAGAGATTCTATAGATTGGCACCGACAACTCGGCATCCAATTCTGATTCCCAATTTCTTCTAGATCGCTGGTTACACTACCCACCTGATGAAGCGCATCCAGCGTGGTCCCGTCCGTGGTATCTCCTTCAAGCTTCAGGAGGAGGAGCGTGAGCGCAAGGATCAGTACGTTCCTGAGGTCTCCGCTCTCGACGTCTCCCAGACCGAGTCCGGTCAGCTCGATGTTGATGCCGACACCAAGGACCTTCTCAAGTCCCTTGGCGTAAGTTTTCATTCCACACTACAATATCTTCGCATATCTCTAATATATCTCTGTAGTTCGACAACCTCAAGGTCAACGTTGTTCCCGTCAGCCAGCAGCAGCAGGCCGAGCGCCCCCGTCGTTTCGGTCCTCGCTAAATCCAGCGCCCGGAATAACGAAAACAAAAGTTCATACCTGGCCTTTGGTCGACCCTGGCGGTACTCCGACAAAGTCTGTTCTGGCTGGCTTTTCCCCCGGCTAGCATGGTTTAGCTTAGTGTGGAAGGCTATTCCTGGATGAGGAATGAATAAACATGATTCTCTTTGAGAAAGGTGTCGCTGATTCTCCGAAAGGAGATGACGCTTGATTGCCAATTTTTTCCCCTCTCGTGTTTTACCCATGGGTTAACTCTCTGGGTTGGACTACGTAGGAGTTTTTGGGCTGGGGTTTACCTCGGTCCGAGATACTCGAGACCTTTGGTTGTCTGTGTCACGTCTGGATTTATACCTACATTTCTATATGTACGTGTAAGTCCTGCTAGCCAGCCTTGAGCCACACATATGGTCTCTGCGTAGATTGTTCATTACTAATGTGTCAATGTCACCATTGGTCGGGTATTAAAAAGTAAAACGCCAAAAAGCCCTGTGAAATCCCATAACAACCTTGCCGTGTCAGATCTGATCGAGCAAATCTATGTCTCCATCCTGGTCGACGTCTCGTCGCTCCCTGGGCACGTATCCTTCAATGGAACCGCCATTTGCATCCTCTGGGCGCATCCGTGGAGCGCTAGCAACCTGCCGAGAGCCTCGTTGGTTCTCTCTGATATCGACGTTAACACGTCCATCAGGACGAATCAAGCTGGTATCACCGCGTTCCAACGCAAGTTCCCGGGACCGATCACGATTCCCAAGTCCCATGCTCTGCAGATCCTCCACAACGGAGGAGACACTGCTAGTAGCCGCTGGTGCCTTCAAGCGCTTAGCGCGAGCTTCCTCAAGCAGTAGAATAGTCGTGCCCCGCGTATCACCCCCCCGTCGTTCCCACACAGGCTTTTCGGACAGCTGCACCCGAATCCAAAGAGCACGTTCTGCGCATGCATCCGAGCACCACTTTTCAATGCGATCCTGGGAAACGATATCCACACTGCGTCCTCGACCTCCTGGCCCGCTTCCCTTGGGACCGTATTTAAATTGGAACCCGCCCTGTGGGCCATTGTTTTGCTTGCGATGTTTGTGAGGACATAGAACATATCCGCACAAGTCTTCGAAGTTTCGTTCCAGGATCAGATTGTCGTAGTCACTGGGGCGGAATGGGACGAGTGAGTATTTAAGTTTTACGGTGTCTTCTTGAGATGGTGCGGCAGGGTCCGCTGTCGGGGAGGAGGGGAGCTCGAGGAGCTCGAGGATGCGGTTTAGGATCACATCTTCAGCATCTTTTTGGGTCTGAATCTGCTGTGCGTGTTGCAAGGCAACTTCGAGATGCTTCTGGGTTGCACCGGGCCTACCTTCTAGGTATTTGTCTTGCTCTTCTTGTGTAGGATATGAGTATGAAGGTGGGGGTTGCTGGGCATTGATGGCGGCATATGTCTCGGGAAGAGAGGTCTTGAGAGGGTGGCTTGGCCCTTGCTGTGCCATGTTTTTAATTGAGGTCCCCGAAAGATAATCCAAGGGTAATAATTGAAAGTAAGTTGAGTTGCGAAGTGAGACAAAATCGAAAAAATAAAAATAAAACCAGCAGAATTCAGCTCCAAAGCGGAAGAGGCAAAAAACCCCGGATTGACCCCCAATAGGAAGAGGGACACTTCACTGCTGACGTAGGCTTTGGGCATCTAGGACTTTTATAATAAAAGGGGGTTTCATCTTTGAAATTTGGGATTACATAGCTTGTACATATTGTATATTATATATATCATATGTAGTATATCGTTACTCGGTAGAACATACGTAGAATATTTTTCTTCGCCTATATAAGTGACGTGTATAGCCAGCTAAGTAGCTACACATGTACATATTTACCAAGCTACCTAATATCCGTCATGAAAGAAGTTGGACAACTAGACGTAAAATCAACAAACTCCCTTGATATAAATATAAACCTGGGCATCTTCCCCCATGTGTGTGTTCCCTGGTTGATGTGTTAGCCGCCGATCGTCCAGTGGAGCCCATTTCCCTCATCCCGCCAAGTGACGACCACCTCGCTACATCCTCCTTCCCTACTACATTTTTTTTGTCTTTCCGACCGTGTTCTTTTTTTTCCATCTTGTATCGAATATTTGCTGGCCCTGCCTAGGGTGTTCGGTTCCCCACGCCGTGAGTGCTTCCGCAGTTACCCCCCTCCCCCCTCATCTCCTGGTAGGCACCCACTCATTGACATCCGTTTCATCTAAGCTGACAAGCCTTCGTACCACAAAGGAATTGATTCGTTTCGCTTTAAATATCGCTACATGCTACCAGTATTGAAGCTGGCGATTCGCTCTGTACAGATATTCTAGCGTCATTGCGTCACAGACTCGTTCAGCATTCCTCACTCCACACCGATTGTCCTAAAGTCCGAACGTCGGTCTCGACTTGCCAGATGTCAGGTCCGCCATTTACTGTCCGCTCGGTCTTCGAGTATTCTTCGGGTCACGATGATGACCTCAACTTCCCGATCGGTCAAATTGTGACCGTCACCGCCCTCGAGGACGACGATTGGTACTACGGCGAATACTCAGACGCCCAGGGGGCCAAGCAGGAGGGCATATTCCCGAAAAACTTCGTTGAGAGATACGAGCCTCCTGCCCCTCCGAGGCCATCTCGACCCAGACCTAAAAAGGAACCAGAGCCGGTGCCAGCGGAGTCCCCCGTTGTCGAAAGCAAGCAGGCTGAGCCCGAGCCTGAGCCAAAGGTGCAGTCCACAGAGAATGATTATGAGATTGCATCACAGCAGCCACCTCTGCCCCAGTCTCCTGTACGTGCGAGTGCCCCTATAGCAGAAGTTGCATCCTCGCCTCCGCAGCCCTCAAAGGCGCCCGCTCCGGCCCCTCCCGTGGCCGCAACTGAACCGGCAGCCAAGGCGCCTTCCAAACCTGCCCCTCCAGCCGTAGCAGAGAAACCCTCGGGGTCGTCATTCAGGGATCGTATTGCTGCCTTCAACAAACCTGCAGCAGCACCGGTTACGCCGTTCAAACCAGGTGGTTCCCAGCCATCCTTCATCAAGAAGCCTTTCGTCGCGCCGCCTCCCAGCCGGGATGCCTACAAGCCTCCGCCAAGGGAACCTGCACCCAAGATCTACAGAAGAGAGGAAGATCCCGATGTGAGGGAACAAATTGCTCGTGAGCCTCCGGTTTCTGAAAGCCGGCCTGCTCCCATTGAAGGGGGCGAAGAGGGAGCAGAGGACCAACCCAAGCCAACTAGTCTGAAAGAACGAATTGCCTTGCTCCAGAGGCAGCAATTAGAGCAAGCTCAGCGTCACGCAGAAGCAGCTCAGAAGAAAGAAAAGCCCTCCCGCCCTCCTCCTAAAAAGTCGACGGATGAACCTGTGGCTCCTGCAGTCCTCGACGACGAGCGCGAATCTCCATCTGTTGAAGAATCCTCGGCTGCTCGTGAACCTAGTGTTGATACATTGAGGGCTGCAGCCGCTCCTCCACAGCCCCCTGTCCCATTCTCGCCCACCCAAGAAATCGCAAGTGACGCCAATGACGCCGACGACTCTGCTGCTGCGGACTCCGAAGATGCAGGCGAAACATCTACTAGTAAAGATGACGAGGAAGATCCACCTCAGTCTCGTCCAGTCTCCCAGCGTCAACCGTCGACTCGCGCAGCTGAGCAAACTGCGGAGGCAGATGTTGAAGACGAGGGCGATGCAGAGGAAGAGGAGGAAATGGATCCTGAGACCAAGCGCAGGATGGAACTGCGTGAGCGGATGGCCAAAATGAGTGGCGGAATGGGTATGATGGGTCTCTTCGGCCCGCCTGGTGGAGGTATGCCAGGCATGTCTGGTATCGGTAGTGCTCGCAAGCCCAAAACTCCCGGCGAGTCAGAGAAGAAGCCTGCAGAGCTCGAGCCTGAGCCTACTTCCCCTGCCAATGCGCCCCCGGTTCCTATGATTCCCCTTCCTGGAATGAACGTGGCTAGCAAGCCGGCACCTTCTTCTATTGAAGTGGAGAAGGAAGAGGAGCCGCCTTCGGCAACTCCTCTCACGGAACAGCACTCTGCACGCGAGGTGCCAGATGTCGAGGAGGTCATCCACGAAGGTGCTCTACCTCGTGCCTCTAATAATCATCCGGTCCCGGCTCCCCCATCTCAAGGTAAGATATTCTCTGGCAGCCTAATGCCTAGTTTCAGTTTCTGATAGTAGCAGATCGTTCGGCACCTCCCCCACCTCCTCGAGAGTCAAGACCCGTCCCGACTATCCCAAGCGAGCCTCCGGCTTCCCCTCCGCCAGTTCCTGCAGGTAAGTACCCAGATATTGAAACAAGTTACTTGACGTGGGCGTTAATGATGATATACAGGCCGACCGGTTCCTCCTCCATCACGGCCCGCAACTGCCGACAAGGGCGAAGAGTCTGATGATGAATTGTCAGTGCACACATCTATTCTGTCGCTAAATACCTCGGCTGTTCCACCGGCCGTGCCTGCACCTGCGATACCTGATCAGATCGACTCTCGCCGTTCATCAACGTATGACCCCGTGTCCTCTACGGTTTCGACCCCTGCAGCTGAAAAGAGGGCTAGTCGCCTACCACCTCCTATTCCAGTCAATCCGCCTATGCCACCATCTTCGCAGGGCCGTGCTCCCCCTCCCCCACCTCCCGATCAGCTTCGTCGCCGATCTGTCGTTGATAGTCGCACGAGTGCGTTGGCCGCTCCCCGACAGGCTGGAGAAGAAGTGGAAGGAGAGGTGACTGAATATGATGGAGATTACGACACTGATATCGCATCGGGAGTGAAACACAAGGATGCTCTGAAAGCTCATGAGCGTGATTCCAGCCTCGACGAGGGTATTATCACCGACGACTACTCCATTCAGTCTCCGCGTAGCCCCCAGGAATCTCGTCATCCCCCACTTCCTCCACCCACGGCTCCCAGAGCAGTGCCGCCTCCACCCCCAAGCCAGCCGCCCCGGAATGCCCGTGCATCTATCGACACACCTAGGGGACCACCGCCGCCTCCGCCGAATAGAGAACTAGTCAGTGATGATGACGTTGAGTATGATCCTTTCAACTACTCCGCTCCCCGGCATGGTCTCCCTACATCTCCGCCCCTCCCGCTCGGTCGCCCAGAGGCTCCTCCTCCTTTCCCACCACAACAAGCGGCCGATGAATATGACGATCTGTATGATGCACCCCGTGTGCAGAGCCCGGCAAAAGAAAGACCTTCTGCCTTGAATGAGAAGCGTCTTTCACTGGCGGCTATGCCTCTTCAAAGCCAGTCTTCGGGTTTGCCATCCCCGTCCGCTACCCGGACCCAGCGCGCATCTATGGATGTTCTAAGAAATCAGCCTAACCTTCGTCGATCTATGGATGTTTCTCGTCCATCTATTGACCAAGGCTACATCGCCACCGATGTGGATTTCGCCACGTATACCCTCTGGTGGACTAAACCCAACACTCCGCCTCCAGCTTTCCAGAACCGCACCGATCTGCTTTTCGAGGTCGAGGAGACTGCATCCACAAACCGCAGTGGCAAAACAACAGTCTCCAAGGACGTCTATATCCTGTTCATCGATTACTCCCAGACAGTCTTGAATGTCCAGTTCGACCCCAAGAACCCCGCAGATGCTTCTTTCGAGCAGCGCCATGAACCCCCACCACTCTCACTTCGCCAGGACCAGCTTGAGCAGGCTCATATTCAACTTGGAACCCGAATCTCGGAAGCCGTCAACTCAGTCCAAAACTCTACGGTTGGAGACGGCACTCCGTTCGGGCTGGTCCAGCACCTGCTCAATCCTCTTTCCGACGCGCTGCTTCCCGTGGGGACCCGCGCATACGGTGCCTCGGTTTATTCAAACCTGGCCAATGCCTCTGTGTCTCAGAACGATGAAATCCGCGCCGGTGACATTGTCAGCTTCCGCAATGCCCGATTCCAGGGCCACCGCGGTACCATGCACCAGAAGTATAGCGCCGAGGTTGGAAAGCCCGACCACGTCGGCATTGTGGTCGATTGGGATGGCACGAAGAAGAAGATCCGAGCTTGGGAGCAAGGTCGCGAGAGCAAGAAGGTCAAAATAGAGAGCTTCAAGCTGAACGACCTCCGTAGTGGCGAATGCAAGGTCTGGCGAGTGATGCCCCGTAGCTGGGTGGGTTGGGAAGCCAGTAAGTGACTGGACGAAAGGATTCTGGTTTGAGAATTCGACCTTCCTTGTTGCAGTTATTGCGCTATGAGCAGACGACCCTTTCTTTTGTGTTTTTTTTTTTGCTTGCCCCTTCTAGATTGGGTGAGATCATGTATGAATGAAAAGGAGCCTCCTTTCTCCCCTGTCTCTATATTCTTCTCCCTTTTCTCTTCTCTTTTCCTATCTTGCTTCCCTCTTGTGAATGATCTGGACTTGGTGTGGTAATGTGGGATGGGGGAATGAATGGTGGTCCCTGTCTGATGGAGATTTGAGCGAGCGTGCCGCTTTTCGTTTATTTTTGTCAATGGTACATCTTGCATGATTCTATCCGAGCAAACTATGAGATACTATTCTTGACTTTTTCGGTCTGTCTATCCGGGATTATAGCTTCGTTTATAGATAACCTTCTAATATTGGAGAGAGGATTGTATATATCCGCGATGGCAATAATATGTTTTCTAGGAGTGCCAGGCCCAATGAAACTTCAGTTCAATCCATTGCTCTATACTCCAGTCAAGGTTTAATGTTGTACGGAGTAATTATTAGGGCCTATACGAGGATATAGTTTTTGGGAGGGGAGAATTTCTACTGTGTTCTAGAACTTAACGTCCCGTCTGAAATAAATTAAATCTAATTAAACCTAACATTCCAGACTAAGAAAGTTTTCTCTTAACACCAAAACCCAACTGCCGACTCCACCCCTGACCAATTCGTACTTTGTATTCTGTACTCCGTACTCCGTACTCCGTAGCAGTACCTTTTTACTCTCGGCTGAGCAAAAGAGCACCTCAAACTCATTCCAAACCCAACATGAGACACCAACTTACTCCGCCGACATGATGATATGCGTGCATCGGAGTACTCCGATTAAGAACCTCTACAGAGTACTTCGTACGGAGTAGGAGATAAGCCGATGCACCTTGGTCATACGACCATGATAATCCTACTGGTAGTAAATCCTACTCCGTACTCCATATCGCTCCATGAACACCCGTCGAGAGAATCGGGGGCAATCCCCAGTCTCGGCAACCCCTCATCATGAGAGGGGAGGAGGGCTCCAATTATAATGTTCGTTCCTTTTTTTTTTGTTGAGAGTTTCCACCGGTTTGGTGTACCATGTTGGCGGAAGCCGCTGGATCTCCGGCTATTACTCCGGATATTCGCGATCGGTTCCTGATTCCCGAGCTGATCGCAAATATCGGATTTCAGATTTTCGTTGGCTTCTATGCACTCTGGAAGTATGGATGAATGCAGGGTGACAATATACTACCGGTAGTACTCAGTAGTGTGGTGTTTTTGAGACCGGTTGACAGGTCCAAATTCGGAGATTTTTGATTTCCTTTTCTCTTTTTCTTTTTTTTTTTTAAAAAAAAAGAGAAGAAAAAAAAAACAACAAGTTAAACGAACCTGAAATTTTGGCCACGAGGATTGGCCCCCGTGGAGTGCTCCATAGCACCGGGTTAGCGGATTGCTTTCCGGTACGTTGATGTCTCTTGATGCTCCGTACCACACACATGGGCTTATATTGATCCTAGATCTCCTCTTTTAATCATCTAAAACATGGAAGGATTTAAAACCTGCGTCTTCAAATGCATATATAACCCAAAAAACAAAAGAATCCGAAGCGTTAAATTACTATCTATATTAGGACTAGTCAGGGGTATATCAACCAAAACTGGAAGGTTACCATTTCTTTTTCTGACTCTCTATGTTGTACTCCTCTCTACTCTCTACTCCGTGTGTTGTAGTGTGTTTTAGGGCTAATACCAATTCCCTAATCAAATATAATGTCTAACTGTTTCTAGTCAAACTTGGAAGAAAAGCTTGTGGGGTCCTAAACCGGTGTCAAGCCTATCGGCCAAAATCTAAAAATGCGCTAAAGGACTTTGCTCATTTTCTTTTTTACCGTTTTGGGCTTTGGCGTAGTTTAGTTCTCCATTCTCCCATTCCACCACACAGATGGGAGAAATTCATTTTCAATCATTTCCCATCATTTTCAATGTGAACAGGCATCAAGTAATTGTTCTTAGGTCTATATACAACATAGTCTCTACTGGGAGAGTGAAGTTCACCTTCTCTCTACAACATAGATCCACAAAACCATTAGGGAAGTCGGAAGTCCAATATACATAGCCTCATCAGATGCAGAGTGCCATTGTACTGCACGCTGTAACAGGTCCTGCACAGTCGGAACATTCATGGATTTAGGTCTTGACCTCTTCTTGTGTGATTATTGCATCATGCTTGCTTGGTACGTTCGAAGTTATATTGTGGCGGAATGTCCTATGTACACGCAATTTGTTCATTTCTCAAACCAAGCCGTATTTTTCAATATATTGCCCTATGGAGATACATATCGCAGATCATGATGATGAATCTACGTCAAGTTTATTGCATATTGTAGTGCCATGGTGTATCGCATGTCTGATTAGCCTATATTGAGCTTGACAACTAATGAGAATTTTCCCTTGCTGCCGGCTTCCTGTGAAGCAAGGAGTTCAATGGGGGTTTATATCGTGTGTGACTCGAGTCTATGTTGTATGCTGTACTTCTTGATTTTGATATGAGAGATTGGATGAATTTGAACTACCGTGACCACCTTCCACATCAAACTCAAGCCCCGAACTGTAGAATGAAGTAATGGGGCGACGATCTTCATGTTTCCCGTGTCCAGCCCTCTGGGGCTCTAGCGAATAAGTGTTTTGTTCTTTCTCTTTCTCATTGCTTCATTACGGTCGTCCCCAGTTTCAAAAACAAAGTGAAGGAATCACTAAATTGCATTGAAAGAATTGGCCACATCGACATGTCCAATCCTGTAGTCGTTAAGAGTGGCGTTCAGCCCCAGGTTCCACATTTAAGAAAAGGGAGAGGATGTGATCCTTCACATTTTATTTTTATTTTACGCAAGGGGGGGTTGAAATACATTACAGTAATTTTGCCAAATTAGTACTTTCTCTATAAGGGGATCTAAACTATTTGTTTAAGTACCTGTACCATACCATACCTCCCTTGGACCATGGATGCAGCTTCGGGAAGCCCCTTGGGGCTTCATGGACAGTGCAGGAGAGCACGGAGTACGGAGTACAGCATACTGAAACAGTAAATAAACATGGATTGAATGCAGTACAATCCGATTAAAGAAGATAATATATACATATAAATATATATATATATATATATGTATATATAAAATAAAAAATAAAAAATAAATAAATATATGTAGAAGAGTCAGAACATTAAACAGTTAATATTAACTGGTGGACTCCAATTTGAGCTGATCATCTAGATCCCTTTGAATTTTTTTTTTCCCACTTGGTAATATGGTATGCCGCTAAGAGAGCCCTGAGATACAGTTCTGGATCCATTCCAAATCTCCCCTCCCCATTCTTCGCGTCAATTTCCCCAGTCACTCTTTTTTGACCTATTTTCTTCTCAACTCTGCAGCCTATTGTTCTCTCTTTCTCTCATGCTGTGATCTGTCAATCCCCGCGAAATACTTTGATTGGCCTTAGATCTGGACCATTCACGGTACACGGCGTTAAACTTGGCATTCCTTGCGCCTCTTCCCTTCAGGAGGCATTTATCTCCCTGACCTCAAGCTGCACTCCTCGTTGCGCTTGAAGGCCATGTCGCTCATTTCATTCACTGGATAAGGATATCCGTTGACTCACTTTGAAGGCATTGACCTAAACTGAGACACTGATCAACTATTAAGCTACTACTACATACTCGCTGGATCTATCGACATTCATTCAAACTAATATTAAATATTACCGAACTGCACTCATTCCTTTCCGATTACGAGGTGGCCCCTGAGCGCCTCCAGCCTACCATCCATGATGAATCGTTTCCGCAAACACAAGAAGGCCAAGGAGCCCGCGGAGGAGCAAGAAGCGACATCACCAGGATTCAGTCTGAAGCCATCGAAGAAGAAGGTGGCACCCGAACCCATCCCAGATTTCGACCTATCCGCCGCACTGCCCCCGACAGACAACTTCCGGACCAGTCTCCTAATGCCTAAGTTGTCCGCTCGATTTAGCATGCTGAAGGAACAGGATGACCCACTTTCCATGCTAGGCAAGGCCAGTGACGATAGCGTTTTGTTTCCCAAGCGCGCTTCGCGACTTAATTTGTTCGGCCACAACCCCGCCATGCTGGCCGATATCGACGAAGTTTGCTCCAATGAGGGTAGCCGACCATCCCTTGCACTCGACCGCACCGGTTCTTTCGCTTCCGGTGGGGATGGTTATGGTACAGACGATGACCGATCCCAGGCTGGCAGTATCATGAGCAGAGCCCGTCGCGCTGAGGGCAATAATCTGTTTGGAGGTCGCCAAAAGATTTACAAGATCCCGGTGAGATCGCCGGGAGCAACAACCCCCGACACGCCAGAGTCGGGTCGCTGGGAAATGGGAAAGCCGGTCTATGACCACGACATGAACCTATCTGCTTTCCAGCGGTTGCGCCTCAAGGAGAAGGAAGAGAGAGCGGCGGAGGCCGCCCGGGAATCTGGATATGCCGCCTCAACCGCCTCATCTACCAGTGCCACATACTCCTCCACCGCATCCGTGCCTCCATCAACAGTCCCAACATCAACCGCAGCAATATCGGCTGACGAGTCACCATCGAGCACATCCCAATCTCCAGCGACTAGTTATCCGTTCCCAGAAACACTTCCTGAGACCACTCGACCCGGTCCTACCCCCATGTCCGCCCCGCGCAATGGTTCAATTCGCAACCGTCGTCTCTACGGGCAAGGACTGAGCCAAGCTGCTCAGAGCCAGCAGAGCTCGACCTTGAACCGCCTGGAGAGTCTGAGTCGCCAGCGTGCCGGTACACCAGATCTCCCTTCTTTGAACCGTAACTACTCTAAAAGTGCCACCAACCTGCGGGACCGCCTGCAAAAGCTTGCAATTGTCGAGCCGGATTCTACCTCAGGAACGACTAGCCCTCCCTCATCTGCAACATCATCAAAGCCGCGCATGTCTGGAGAAGCCGCGCTCAAAGACCGTCTTTCGCCCACATCAGCAACGTTTGGCGCTCCTCCCTTGAGCCCGCCCACAAGCGAGAACGACGAGGCTTCCTCGCTGTTGGCTGCATCAATTCACCCAGAAGATTATGGAAAGGCTACCGCCATGGGCTTGTTCAACCGGCCTGCCACTGGGTTCGACGAACAGGCATTTTCTCGCCGCCAACTCCAAATGCACCAAGGACGAGAGACCCCGCCTCCACGCCGTGCATCACCCCCGCGCCGACCTCTACCCGCAGAACCCGTGGGACGTCCTCGGGGACTATCAAAGTCTAGCTATCGTTCTCGAGCAGAGTCCGCCTCATCTCACTATAGTAGTGATGCGCACCGTGGTATCGATCAGTCCGGTGTGTCCAGCGTTGAGGCTTCTCCCTTCAGACCTGGAGTGAAGACTTTCTATGCCCACTCAAGTGCCAGCGAGTCTGGTGACGAAGGAGAGAACCTCTCTTCGCAGGGACTCTCGTCTGCGGCTGAGTATGGTCCGCCGTTTCAGCACTCCAGCGTAGCATCTAACAAGCCAGCAACTCCCACGAAGGAGCATCTTGAGATGCTTCCCGAAGTGAGATACTCCGATCTAGGTGATCTTCGACCCATCGAAGAGAACGGCCTTGACTTCACAGTTTCTTCTCCTGGAACCAGCGATAACACACCCAAGAGACCTGACTCGCCAACCCTACGACTAGACCAAGGTCTCACTGGAGTGGGGGGAATGGTTAGATCCCACCTGCGCCAGGAAAGTGACATGTCTTCCATCCTTCCTCCTCCTTCACCTCGTTTTGCGCAGCAGCAGAATGATACGGATCTCCTTAAGACCGAGACACAGAAGTCGACTGCCCAGCCACCAGCCACTCTTCCCACGATAGCACAACCGAGCGAAGAAAGTCAGCCATCATCGACAACCTGCCCAGGAACTTCGAGCTCGCAATCTCCTTCTAGACATTCTGCGGAGGGCACAGTTTCTCGAAACAGTCAAGAGTCATCCGCATCTGGAACTATTCCTGACACGGCTTCTGTATCAAACGGCTCATCCTGGAGGGAGGAATTGGAACTTCATCATCGCCGTCATGGGAGCACTGAGACCCAAAGGGAGCGAGAGGAATTCGCTATCGAGCTGGCAGAAAGGCGTAGAAAGGTGCAGGAGAAGCTGCGAAGTGTAGCTGAGAGCGAAGGCAGGTCCAGCAGCCCCAACCCGGGCCGGTCAACTCCAGACTTTTCCCGGACTGGTAACGCATTTGCCATGTTGAAGCAAAAGTCTAGCAAACAAACAGCTAGCGCAAAACCGGATCAAAAGAAGTTGTTCGGTTATGTCGCTGGCAATGCCTCCACGCCTGCTCTCTCTTCAGATGACTCGTTGCGTGAAGAGGAGCGGCCCTCTCTCAACTTTGGCCGGCACTCCAACTCCAGCTCTCCCCATATTGGATCGGAGCGCTCGCTCAGGTCTCGTATGCCATCGCTCAGCCGCGACAACAGCTACGAAGGCTCGCGCGAGTCCAGCCGAAGCCGTGGCCACTCGCCTTTCAGAGACCAGAGAGATCGTGCAGGCTCGGATGCATCAGGCCGGTCCAAGAGTCGGACTAGACTTCGCGAACGGGATGACCTCCAAACTGTGGACGAGGGTTCCACCATTGCACATGACAATTCTGTTACTTCTGAGGGCTATGAACCTCCCGTGCCTGCCTCTCGCCCTACATCGAGTCGCCCATCCACAGAAATGTCTGACTCTGTGAACTTCGACCGCACTCCCTCTGCCGCTTCGGGCAGAATCCGCAGTGCCAGCCGATCCGGTACCCCAAGCTTCCAATACGAACGACCATTCCAGTTCTCGCAGTCCAACACCACGTCTATCATCGGTGCCTCGCCCCGGCCCCCACCCGCCGCCCCGGCCTACTCTGCCAATGCCACACCACCGCTGAACGAAATGCCGGCAGACGGCTCGTCTACATCCCTAGCTTCTTCATCCAGCAACTCGCAGATTCCCCAACGTGGCTTGGGACATGGCTCCCTCATGAAGCGTCCTGTGAACAAGAAGCAGATCTCCGAGCCTACCTTTGTCTCATCCACATCAAATGTCCCTCTCGTCGGTCTCCCACCCGGATCCACGCTTCCTTCACCCAGCGGCCCACCTCCAGTTCCACCTATGAACCCCCGCCGTCGCCGCGGTACCGCCACTCAAACCATCTTGGGTGCTTTTAAGAGCGACAAGAACGACTTGTCACGGGTCACTTCCCCTGTTCCGAGCGCCGGGGACGAACACAGTGCCTTCCCAGATGACGAAAAACGTCCGCGATCCCGCAACCGTCTCCGAAAGACCTCGAGCGAAGGTGTTAACCTGAACGCGCGCGCGCGCCAGGGGTCCGTCACGGGCAGTCCGCCGGCTATTCCTCAATACCCGCCTCCCCCTATCCCCGTTGATGGAGGCATGTTCTAAACCTAACTTCCCTTCCCACTCTTTATGCATTCACCTTGCCTCGAGCTAGGCTCTCCTTATTCCCTTGCTGTCTCATTTACGTACATCTACTCTCCACCGTTCCCTATGCACCCTTTTTCCGGGCCTTTTCTTCTCTTCTCTGTTTCATCCTTCCTCTCTGGACTGTCTTATCATTTCTACTATTGACGACTAGATACCACTTGGTGCATTTGAGCGTCTCATGTTACTTTCGATCTTTTCTTTCTTTTCCTTTTTGTTATCAACATCTTTGACGTGGATTTTCATCTTCCACGTTTGTACCTTATTTTGTCAATTTCAATAGATACACCACTCGCTATACTAGCTTTTTTTTGCGCTTGTAGGCTGCTCAAATTAGGCGTAGAGTTTTCTCTCGTGATATGTGGCTTCGGCTTGAATACGGCTATTTCTTCATACTCTCAAACAACCCCCTTTGGAGCTCCTTTTACGACACGGGGGATCGAAAATTGTAGACGTATTCACACACAACGAGGGAACTAGTTATAGTCAATGTCGAAGTTCAACATTGAGACTTACATGTATTTATTTCAGAGGTTGCACACGATTGAAAGCATGTTAAATGGTATATAATGCCTCATTTAATCTAGTATCATACATCTTCATTGCAATTCGTTCATTCTCTCTCCAGTGCCGTCTTGAGGTATCCCAATACCCTCTCAACAAGGAACTTCCGCGGCTCAGCTTGGTCATCATTACTCAAAGCGTGAGAAGCATTAGGAATAATGCCAGTGTGCTTCTGGTCCCAAATCTGATATTTGCCATCATGATCAGTAGCCTTCTGCCATCTAGCCAGCATCTTCTCCTTATCAACATAATCAGGAATCGATTGATCCTTCCCAGAGATCAACACCATCAGCTTATGATTCAACAATCCCTGCTGCTGAATCCTGCCAAAGGTAGTCGTAAAGTGATCATCACTCAGATCCGAGCTGAAAAGATCATCCTCTTGAGGCGCCTGGGGACTCTCAGGACTAACCAGACTCAAGAATCTGCGACAGCTAATCGGCGTATTGGCAGGATAAATCATGGAAGTCAACGAGAGAGGTAAGATGGTATCATGAGGTTTTCCCTCGGCAACAGCAGCCTTCGCCAGCGCCTCCATCTCATCATATACAGCACGAGCCTTCTCAGGCGTCGTATCACCAATACCCCACTTCAAGACGCAGAAAATAGCCTCGCGATCCGAAACAGGCGCTTGCATAATCGCGCCGTCCAGCACGGGCCGCTTGATGTGTTCGATACCGGCGTCGAAGGCTGGGAGCTTTGTGTGCGGGTTTGACTGAGATAGGTAGTGCAGGACGCACTGACTGCCCGTGGAATGACCCATCAGGGCGATCTTACCGCCGCCGAATTTATCCACCTTGTAGCTTTTGATGTACTCCAGACATTGGGCGATCTCGTTCGTATCTCGGTCGAGATGGCCAAGACCCCAGGATTGGTAGGAGGATGTGAGGTTCAGTGTGAAGAGAGACCATTCTGATTGCTGGAGTGCGCGCGCGAGATCGGCCATGTAGGATGTTGTTGCGAGGCCGTCGCCTAGTCCGCCCACGAAGAGGAGACTGTGAGGTTGGCGGACGGTGCTGGAGGCATATTCGAATGTGACGAGGGTTTCGGTCTGCATGTTGTGTTAGCAATTGTTAGGTGGAATTCGAAGATTATTATTATTTTTTTTATGGCGGTACAGAAACATACGTAGTGGTGTAGAATACCGGGGAGGCCTCCCTTAGGCCAGAACTTGGACATGTTGGTGAGTGAGTGTGTGGGAGAGTGTGTGGTGGGGTGGTTGTGTAGGTGCCAATTGAAGGGGAAAACTTTCTAAGTGCTAGAGATGGCCTCTGGGACAGGGTATTTTCTTTAATCAATAAATTGCCGAAATCGGGCTTCGTGTCCTTCCACCATGACGGAATGTGGACAATTTATGCCGGTTAGTTTGAACGGAATGACTCGATCCACAGGGTGAACTGTTTCCGGTGATCTTATCAATCTGATTATACCGCGTCAAGCCGAAATATTAGGTAATGGGTCTTTCATCCATGGAATTCTAACGCTAAGGTCCAACCTTGCTACGGAGTACAGAGGGGAAAGACAACCTTTTGAGAAAATTATATTGATGTCTTGGACCAGGTATTTCAGTGTACATGTTTTAAGTAATACCACATAACATAAACAGCAGTATGTTACCGTACGCGTATATGTATTGAATACTCTGATACGTATTTCATATTAACGGTAAATACAGCGATGGAAGTTGTGTCTCGCCTAGTACGGTCGTAATTACACTAAGCTGTGGGACCCATGCAGGCTAGTCGGCACTAGCCAGTATTGGTAAGATCAACGGATCTGATTAGATTGATTGGCTGGAAAGGAGAATCTGATTAGATTGCCCCTCTTTAGAAAACTCTACCTCACGTGCAGTCTCGGAGTAAATTCGTCAACACCTGCATCTCAATACAAGACTTTTCTAAGATTCTTAGGGATTCTTGATCAACTCAATAGTCAGCCTTACCTGATTTCATATTTGAAGATCCTTGCCTGAAGAGGTACTCTCTATATCTCGGTATTGTGCAAATCTGAGACTAAAGTATGTACTTCGTATGCAGTTACAGCCTTCATAGGATCACAAAGGTAATAATATAAACGAGTGGATTGACATGTTGTGGCGTTTGAAAGAATCCATTTAAAAGCTTTCTACAAGCGAGCCAAGAAATCGACTATGGAACGTGCGTGATAGAGAGGCCTTCTCGTCTATGTTTTTTTTACTGTTACACGGTTGTTGCGGGAGGCGGGAGGTGCAAGTGGATATTATTATTAACTATTATTATTATTGATGGGTGTGTTCGGAGCATTCTATATTGGTACAATGTGAAAAGTGTACACGACACACATTCGCGTGTATACGATCTTTAAGGTGGGTCTCGGAATTACAAAATGTCGCAAACCCTCCGTTCCTCGCTTCCGTTGTACATCGGGCTCTACTGCTTGAGACGCACAATGATGGGTCCCCTGAACAGTTGGCCTTCGAGACCTCGGAGAACGATTCCTTCTCAGTTTGGAGTAAGACTTGATGTGTTTCAGAATAGGTTGATCATATTCATGCTGCCTTCCTCATAGTCTACAACATGGGTTCTTTGAATTTCTGCCTTGATGATGAGCAATAGCCTAACTGGAAATAGTATTGATGTAGCATTTCTTTTATTTCTCATTTTTCCCCTTCTTTTTCTCTCATGTGGAGCCTGTGGATACGTTTTGTATTATACAGTATTTTATGTAGCCTTAAGCTCTCAAATCACATACATGGTATGGGCCCAATCGCTTAGGAAAGATGAAACGGCCACATGCTTCGGCTTGGTATCATTTTGCCTTCCAGAACAGGTGTGTGTCGAATAATCCACCCACCCCGCAATAGCCGATCTCGGTGATGAAATGCACAATAACTGCAGGGTACTCTGTACAGCCAGGATACTTCGGAGCTCTCAAGCCTTGAGGTGGAGCATAATGCAGCATAACCGTGGGTAGTTGGCTATATAGTCACACATTTCCGTCAAATTGACCTGCGCAAAGGCTTAGGGTTTGATAGTTAACCTCCAATCCATTCCTTACGTCCATCCGAGGGTAATAAGACCAGCTGTGCTGGTCTGCCGTCAGAATGGGCTTCATACCTCTTGATGATGCATATAGCCACAATCCGCCAAATGGAATTGAAAAAGCGCCGCCAACAGACGTAAATGGCCCATTTACCTCATTTCAAGTCGCGCATCTTGCCTCTGAACAAATCACCACTCCGACCGGCATGAAGGAAGAGATTGTGCTATTGTCATGGCTCATCGTCCTATTGCGCAGCCGGGAAGACAGCCAGATATCATACGACTGGTCCTACAAATATTCCACAAATGCCGCTGAACCTGAATCAGTGAACACACTATCGATGAATGAAGTAATGAAAGGATTACAAAGTAATGTGGGAGAAGTTGCGACTGCGATCTCTCGGAATATCTCCACGGGAGCCTCAAGTCCCGCATCACTCGTTTTGAGCACCAGCTCTCTTTCGCAAACATCTGAGGAAGCCAAGGATGAAGTAAGTGAACAACTAAAACCATAGTCACTCAGTCATAGCTAACCGTAATTGGAAAGGGTATGCTTCATCTCGAAGTTCGCTTCAATAATGCCCACCTCGAGATTCGCCCATTGTGGCACACTGAGAATATGTTGCCGTACACGGTGAACCACCATGTCGAGGCACTTGCCGATACTGTCAGTGTATGCCTCACAAACCCCGAAGCGACCATTGAACAGTGCCTTCGCCCAACTGCAAGTGACCTGAACGATATATGGGGATGGAACCACGAATTGCCTCCCACCTACAACTTCTGCATGCAAGATATGGTCACTGAAAGAGCTCGCGAATACCCGGACAAAGTCGCCATTGACTCTTGGGATGGAAGCTTGACCTATAGCCAAATTGACCAGTGGTCCACTTCCGTGGCGTGCTCGCTCAAAGAAATGGGCGTCGAGCTGCACGATGTCCTCCCTGTGTGTTTTGAGAAGTCTAGGTGGACGATTGTCGCCGTGCTCGGAGTGATGAAAGCAGGCGCAACCCTTGCGCTCATGGACCCAACTCTTCCGCTTGCCCGTCTTCAAAATATGGCAGAGCAGGTTGGCGCAAAGTCGATGGTTGCGTCCCGCAAGCAGTATGAGCTGTCACTGACGATCATGCCAACTGGAAAACACTTCGTCGTTGAGGAAGCTACTTTCACGAATTCATCAATCTCCCCACCAATCTCCGACTTACCTGCTGTACCATCCTCTGCTCTAATGTACATAATCTTCACCTCTGGCAGCACGGGCACTCCAAAGGGAGTGAAGATCTCCCACGAGACCTACACGAGCAGTGCCATTCCTCGAGCAAAGGCAGTTGGATACACGCCAGAGTCCAGAGTTCTTGACTTTGCATCATACGCTTTCGACGTCAGCATCGACAGTATGCTTTTAACGCTCGGAAACGGTGGTTGTCTTTGCATTCCATCTGACGAGGATCGACTTAATGATATCAACCAAGTTATTCGCACAATGCGGATTAATTATGCAGGTCTGACTCCATCAGTGGGCCGGATTCTGGACGCAGATGTCATCGCATCGCTCAGCGGTCTCGGTCTCGGAGGTGAAGCAGTCTCGGCAAGAGACGCCAACCACTGGGGTAAAGAAACCAGAATCATCATTGGTTACGGTCCCTGCGAATGCACTATTGGATGTACAGTCAACGCCAGCGCTGCTACTGGCAGAGATTACCTCTCCATTGGACCAGGCAACGGCGCCGCCATGTGGATTGCCAACCCGAATGATCACAACGAGCTTGTGCCAGTCGGTGCTGTCGGGGAGCTGCTCGTCGAGGGCCCGATCGTCGGCCAGGGTTACCTAAATGACCCCGAGAAGACTGCTGCTTCTTTCATTAATGACCCACCTTGGTTGGTCGCAGGCCACAAGGAACACGCTGGTCGTCGGGGCCGTCTGTACAAGACTGGAGATCTTGGAAGGTATGACCCTGATGGCCTTGGCGGTATCGTTTTCGTCGGACGAAAGGATACTCAAGTCAAGCTGCGCGGGCAGCGTGTCGAATTGGGCGAAATTGAGAGTCAGCTAAAGGCTGTTCTACCCTCAGAAGCCAATGTCATTGCTGAGGTGATTACACCCAAGGATTATGGAGGCCAGCCAATGCTAGTCGCGTTCGTTGCCTTCCAACCAAAGGGACATGGACAGGCCGAGCTTGCCTTGGACGAGATCTCAAGCGAGTTGAGCGGCATATTGACAAAGGCCAATGCGGACGTGGCGAAAACTTTGCCGCGATACATGGTGCCGACCACATATATCCCAGTTAATCTTATGCCGGTATTGATTTCAGGCAAGACTGATCGCAAACAACTCCGAGCATTTGGTGCGACAGTTGATATGCGCCAGCTAGATCAAGGAGCTGCAAGCACCGCTTCTCGGGCACTGAATGAGCTTGAAAAACGCCTGCGACAGGCCTGGGCTGAAACTCTCAAACTCGACGTAGAAGGCATTCGTCCCGATGACAACTTCTTTGCGCTGGGTGGTGACTCCTTGGCAGCGATGAGACTTGTGTCTGTCTGCAGAGCGCAAGACCTCGATCTTTCTGTTATCAGCACTTTCGGAAACCCTACACTCTCGGCGATGGCCACCGTCGCTCAGCCTGGCAGCTCTCAAGCGCAGGAAGAGATCCCAGCATTCTCTTTGATCTCCCAATCCGTTGAGAGCGCCCGCCTTGAAGCAGCACAAGCTTGCGGAGTAGATCAAGAAGAGGTGCAAGATATCTACCTGTGCACACCCACACAGGAGTCATTGTTCACCTTCTCGCTCAAATCCACAAAGGCATACATTGCTCAGAGAGTCGCGTGTATTCCGTCGCATATCAGCCTAGATGCTTGGAAGAAGGCCTGGGAAGATGTCGTTGCAGCAAGCCCTATCCTGCGATCTCGTCTGGCTCCGCTCCAAGACCCAGGCCTTCAGCAAATTGTTGTGAAGGAAAGCGTCTCCTGGAGGTACTCCACCGACCTGGACCAATATCTTGAGAATGATCGAAGCGAAAGGATGAACCTTGGACAGAGTCTGGCTCGATACGGCCTTGTCAGCAACGCAAATGACGACAAGCGGTATATGGTCTGGACTGTCCACCACGTTCTTTACGACGGATGGTCAGAGCCAATCGTTCTCAAGCAAGTCAGCGATGCCTTGCAGAACCAATCCGTCGAAACCCAGACACAGATGCGGAACTTTGTCAAGTACGTACGTGATACAGATGAGACCGCCATGCATGACTTCTGGCGACGGGAGTTGAAGGGCGCTGTCGGGCCTCAATTCCCTCGCCTCCCCTCTCGCGACTTCATGCCAACTCCTAATGGCTTAATCGAACATCAGATTACCCTCGAGACAGGTGCCGGATCACCTTTCACGGTGGCCACATTGGTCCGCGGCGCGTGGGCCCTCGTCGCGTCCCAATACACTGGAAGCGACGATGTCGTGTTTGGTGAGACGCTCACGGGTCGTGATATTGCGCTGCCTGGTGTGGAGAGCATTGTCGGACCACTGATTGCAACAATTCCCATCCGCATCCAGGTCCGCCGATCCAGCTCAGTCGAATCGTACTTGCAGACAGTACAACAAACTGTCTTGGCTCGTACGCCTTATCAGCACATGGGAATGCAAAACATCAGAAAGGTCAGCCAAGATGCACAGTATGCATGCGAAGCTGGTACCGGACTGGTCATCCAGCCCGACCCCGAGTATGTGGGTAGTGACCTTGGATTTGAGCTTGGAGATGTTGTCCGTGAGGCGCTTCATTTCAACCCATACCCGCTCATGATTGCCTTTGGAATCCGCAAGGGTGGTCTCAGAGTTTGCGCCAGTTTCGACAGCAGCCTGATCGAGGGCTCGCAAATGCAGCGCATCCTTGCACAGCTGGAAACCGCTTGCCTGCAGTTGTCCAAGGGCCTTGACAAGCGCATTGGTGAGATATCTTGCCTTCCCGAGACAGAAGTCAACCAGATTTGGCAATGGAACCAGACTCCTCCTCTCTCCGTTGACGAAGCCTCTGGCAACCTTCGCGCCCATGCGAGCACCAAACAAGGATCAGCCTATCCTCGTCCTGTCATTCCTTGGGTGTGTGATGCTCGTAACCCGGATTTGTTGTCGCCTATCGGCAGTGTTGGCGAGCTCTGGCTGGAAGGAGGCTGCCTCTCTGGAGAAACAGTCGAGTCCCCAGCTTGGCTGGTGGCTGGAAGCTCTGGATGCGCTGGGCGGTCAGGAAAGGTGCAGCCTACAGGCGACATGGTCCAGCTTCAGGATGATGGAAGTCTGGTATTTGTTGGCCGCAAGGAAAATGTTGTACCCCTTCAAGGACATGCAGTGGATATTGCAGACCTTGAGTCACATTTTGCGAAACATCTCCCATCAACAACTCGTGCTGCTGTATCTGTGTTCCAGCCATTGAAAGAAGGCAACCAGAAAGTCACAGAGCAAGAGCTGGCTGTCTTCATAGAGAACCAGCCGTCTCAAGAAGACAGTGTAAGAGTCATGCAGGCGAAATACGAGGTCGGTGAGGAGACAACTGTCTGCGACACTATTTCAGTTACACTTGCTGTGTCATTAAAGAAGCTCGACAAATTTATCCGAGACTCACTACCGTCCTACATGGCCCCCTCTGCGTACGTTGTAGTTGACAAGTTGCCCGTCGGACTGGAGCAACTTGATCACACGCTACTCAACCAATTGGCCTCGAAGATTCCTCAAAGCGTTCTCGAACAGCTTCGTGGAGGCTTCAAAGAGGCATGGACCAAAGGCTTGGCACAGACAAAACTATCACCGACAGAGAAGATCCTGCAATTCGCGTGGGCTAAGATTCTCCGACTGACCCCAGAGCAGATCGATGTCGACGATAACTTCTTCCGCCTTGGAGGTGACTCTGTCTTGGCAATGAAATTGGTGTCAAGTCTCCGCACACAGGGACACAGCTTGTCAGTGGCCGATATCTTCCAACACATGCGTCTTGGTGATGCAGCCAAGGTGCTGAAAGTGGACCAAGCGAAGGAAACCGCTCAGCCATACAAGCCTTTCTCTGCGCTGAGCAATTTGGATGTCAAGATGTTCCTGGCCTCAACTGTCCGGCCCAAGCTTGCCAACCCAGGCTGGCCCATCCTGGATGTGTCTCCGGTCACAGATTCGCAAGCACTCGATATTAGAGGAACCATTGGAGCGCCACGTACTTCCATCCAATACACCATGTTGTACTTCGATCAAAACATAAACCGCGAGCAATTGCTACGCGCCTGTACTGATCTGGTCAAGACCCACGATATTCTGCGCACTGTTTTCATTGAGCATGAATCATCCTTCCTTCAAATCGTCCTCCAAGACGCACATGTCCCTGTGATCATGCACCAAGCCGACAAGAAGATTGAGCAATACGTCACCGAGCTCTGCACAGCAGATATTGAGTCAAATTTCGAGCTTGGATCGCCGTTCCTCAAGTTCTTCCATGTCCAAGGCACTGACGAAAAGCACTGCCTCGTGCTAGGCCTTTCGCACGCCCAGTACGACGGCGTTTCCCTCCCTAGACTGCTCCAAGACTTGGAGACCCTATATACCGGAGGCCAAATTGTAGACTTTGAGCCATTCATCTCGTATGTGGCACGAGTTTTCGATGGACGTCTCCAAACTCAGGCAATCAACTACTGGAGTAGTCTGCTCAAGGGCTCGACACTATCTGTCCTCGACGGGGCCTCAAGCCAGCCCACAGACAAAGCCATCTTCCACGAGAAGGTGGTTAAAGAATTCCAGCCCGTGCAGGAAATCACAACGGCAAGCGTGCTCACCGCAGCATGGGCATTGGTTCTCGCCCGTCGTTTGGGCAAACCTGATGTGACATTCGGCACGGTGACCTCAGGCCGAACTATCGACCTAGCAAACGTAGAGAACGTCATGGGTCCATGCTATCAACTCACTCCTGTCAGGGTGAAGTTCGAGTCACAGTGGACGGCGATGGATCTGTTGCGCTTTGTGCAGCAGCAGAGTGCCGAGTCTGCGACGCACGATTTCCTCGGATTCGAGAAGATTTCGAAGCAGTGCGCGCAGTGGTCACCGGAGGCACAAACCTTTGACTCGATCGTCCACCACCAGGACTGGGATGATTTCGATGATATGCCATTCGCTGGATCTTCTTGCAAGGTTGATATCTCAAACCCACATGGCGATGCTGCTTATCCCTTGAAGGCTGTCTCGTTTGTGCGTGATGGGATGATGCATGTTGGACTTGTTGGAAGTGAAAGAGACACGGCGTTTGTGGATGCCACTCTTGATGAATTGGCTGCTGCTGTGCAGGAGTTGTCGGGTTGTCGCTCTAATCCTCTGCTACTTGGTACCGGGATATGATATATGATTCTTTTTTACAAAGCAGATAGATTAGATATGGTTTGGAATTTGATGTTATTATTTTTTTTTTATATTTTAACATATTTATTTTCTACAGAAGCAATGGCCTTATATATCCAACTCCTGGATTTACGATCTCATAACGTGCCTAATGTCTTTCACTTGGATGCGAAAAGATAGATGCCAGCCATTTCTACTAATAACGGATCACATAAGAGAACTGTTCAAAGATCAACAATTGGGATATATATTAAATAAGTACTAGAAATTTAAATCGAATCTATAAGTTTTTTTCAAGTCGCCACTGTCTGGTGCATGACATTAGCCCGGTAGCTGTCGGACCGCTCAAGCAGTTCGTCATGAGATCCAGAATCAGTGCATACACCACCGTCAATCAAGAAAATGACATCAGCCTTTCGGATAGTGTGAAGACGGTGAGCAATAGCAATGACAGTAATTCCCCGTGCGGCCTTCTCCAGACCATCCTGCAAGAGCTTCTCGGATTCAGCGTCCAGAGCACTAGTCGATTCATCAAGAATAAGAAGCTTGGGCTTGCGAACGAGAGCACGGGCAATGGACAATCTCTGCTTCTGGCCTCCAGAGAACTGGTTACCATTCGGTCCACAGAGGGTCTGGTAGCCATCGGGCAATGAAGTGATAACGTCGTGGATGTTTGCGAGCTTGCAAGCCTCTTGGATTTCCTCAAGAGTCACATTGTGGCCAGGACGGGCACCGAGACCAATATTGAACTCGATGCTTCCCTCGAAGAGGACGCTGTCTTGGGGCACTAGGGAGATCCAGTCACGGAAGGAGACATCCGAAGTCTTGGTCACGTCGACGCCGTCAATAATAATAGAACCAGACTCGGGTGTATACAGGCGTTCGACCAGGGAGATGATGGTAGATTTACCGGCACCACTGGGTCCAACTAGAGCGCAGAACTTGCCGGGGCGAATATTAACATTCAAACCTTTCAGCACCTTCATATCTGGCCGGGCAGGGTAGCAGAAGTGAACATCGCGGAGCTGTACACTGGAGGCCGAGCTGCTAGAGTTGTAGGTGGGCTTTTCTTCAATTGCCTCGACATCCTTGTTGGATGGGGTGAGCTGGGAATTCATCTTGTCCTTGCCGATCTCAATCAGGCCAAGGATTCTGGACATTGCCGATCGTGCGGCAGAAAGCTCGGGCGCGAGCGCGAACATCTGACTCCAAAGTAGGGCACTGACGAGGAGGGAGAAGACAACAATCAGGAACTGGGTCTGAGTGTAGTTGCCGTTGATGATCTGCTTGGAACCCCACCAGTATGCCAATGCATTCACCATGTTACCCAAGAAGTAGGTCATGGCTTGCCAAAAGCTTGCCTGCACTGTAACCATGAATGTCTCCTTGCGAGGACCTTTTAGGGATTGTCGGTAGGTCTGTAAAGTGTTTTCTTCAAGGGAAAGAGACGCAACTGTCTTGATGGAGGTAACTGCTTCCACACCGATGTCGACAGACTTGGTATAGGCATTCTCATGACGCTCTTCAAATTTGCCGAGGATCATCAGCTCCATTAGACCAGCTCCAAGCAGGAGCGGGACAAGGGCTAGGCAGACTAAGGCAATTCTCCAGGCAATAATGTGGGTCAGAATAATGGCGGCGATGAGGTTAACGGTGATAGAGAACAGGGTGCCAATGACAGATCCGCTCATACCGGCAAGGGCATTACCATCTCTGGTGATGTAGGACAAAAGTAGGGCAGGCGATCGGCCATTAGACTGATGCCACTGGAGATCTTGTTGAAACAGGGACCGGAATGACAAGACTCGCACTTTGTAGACTATCTTCTCGGAGACGAGACCGAATCCTCCCCAGCTGACAATGTTTGCGAAGAACTCGATGATCGCAAGGACGAAAAACATAAGGCCGTAGAAGTTACCCCGTTCGCTGATACTGGCTGCACTGAAACAGGGGTTTAAACTTCCGACAGTGTTTCCGAAAATGACGGCTTCACCAGAGAAGGCTCCCCCAACCATGCTAGAACCGAAAAGAGCAGCGAAGATGACAAGCAAATGGGGCTTGAGAGCTGGTGCGTAACCCTTGCAAAGAGCCCAGACGGACTTTTCCGGCGTTTCAAGTTCTTGCTCTTCTTCCTCCTCGGAATCACCGGTTGGTGCTTCAGTGGTTGAGACACGGGTTTCCTTTGTGGGTTCAAGTTTGTTTGAAAGACTGTCCTTGTCATTTTCGACGTCAGTAATCGAGGTAGAATCGGACTTGCTGATGCTATCAATGCTAGCGGTAGTATCAGTCTTGCTGGATGCGGATGCGGCTCCGAGAGTCTGCAATTTGACCAGCTCAGAGTAAGGTCCATTCGCAGCCATCAAGTCCGAGTGACTTCCCTCCTCCAAGATATCTCCCTTGTGCATACAGACAATCTTATCAGCATTTGTAATTGTTGACAGACGATGAGCGATAGTGATGACAGTTCGACCAGCTGAAATGTTGTTGATGGCCCGCTGGATACGCTGCTCACTGCGTGAATCCAGAGCAGCGGTGGCTTCGTCCAAAATGAGAACCGCGGGATCCTTGACAAGGGCACGGGCAAGAGAGACCCGTTGCTTTTGACCACCACTGATGAGTCGACCACTGGAGCCAACCAACGTGGCGTATCCATACTGCAATGCTTCGATAAACCCATCCGCATCGGCAAGCGCAGCAGCTTTCCGGGCCAGCTGAACGATTTCGACGATTTCTGGGCCCCGCTTCCCTGCTGCAGTCATAAGATCCTGGCCATCCCTAACTTCGGTGGCTAGATCACTTAGGTCGGTTCCGAGAAGTGCGGTCTTCAGGTGTGCATGGGCGGGTTTGCTCGAGTTCACCAAGCCGTGTGCGATGTTCTCCAAAAGAGACCGGTCGAGAAGGGAGGGCTCCTGCTGCACAAGACTGAGGAATCCTCTCAGGTCACGGGTGTTGACATCGCGGATATTCTGGCCATCGAAAGTGATCTCACCTTCGGTGGCATCATACAAGCGGATAACCAAACCTGCGATGGTGGACTTTCCACTTCCAGAAAGGCCAACAAGAGCTGTGTGCTTCTTGGGAGCAATGGAGAGATTGATCTTGTTAAGCACGGTGATTTCGGGCCTTGAGGGGTAAATGAAAGAGACGTCTTTGAATTCAAATCCGCCCTCTGCCTGGGTGAGGCGAATACCCGCATCAGAGGATCCATCAATCAAGGACTGACGGTCAATATCATCACGCAGCTTGTGATAACAAGCAACAGCCTGTGTAAACAAGTGAATGAAAGGTGCAACTTGGCTCAGAAGCAGGGTAGCTATCGTTAAGGTTAGTAAAATATTCCACAAGATATCAATAAGATATCAATCGGACTCACCTTCAACCAAGACAAAGATAACAGTGAAAACAGATCCAACAGTGGCACCCGCGGAGTCAGTGCGCACAGCTGCGGCGATCTGCTTACTTCCTTGCCAGAATGCAAGACCGTTCGCACCATATGCGACGAAATACAAGACACCAGCTTGAATACCAGTGGCAGTGGCCTTCTTCAATCCTTCGGTTTCCGAGTCCTTGAGTGCCTTTGAGAACTTCTCCTCCAGACGACCGTTCGCACCAAAGGCATGCACCACAACAATGTTGTTGAGCGCTTCGGAAGCAATCGACGCAGCGGAGGCCGCAAAATCCGACATGCGCCCGGTGTATTTCTCGATATAATAACTTCCAACAAATGACATGATAAAGTATGCGGGGATCAAGGAAAGCAGCATCGCGGCAAGTACGGAGTCTTTGATAAATGCAACAACGTATGCAGTAACGAAAAAGGAGAAACTTGAGATACAGATTCCGACCTTCTCAGCTGTGCCGGAGCGAATGGTTTGGATATCGGTGTTAAGTCTGGAAGCAACTTCTCCAGCAGGCAGGTTATCAAAGAAAGAGGGTTCTTGTCGGAGCAGGTTCTGGAGATATCTTTCGCGGAGTCGCTGCGCCAGGCGCGCACCGGTCATCGTCCAGCATAGTAGGTGAAGGTAGATTAAAACGAATTGAGCAATACCCAGGTACACAATCAGCAGAATTTTGCTGTTGATGTCAGACTGATCGCTAGAATCCCCTCCCGAGGATTTACCAGTTTCCTCGCAAGTCACTGCGTTAAAATCGTCGATAAGTTGACCGAATATGATACCAATGATGGGAAAAGGGACACCAGATGCAATTGCAGACGCCAGGCCAACAAAAAGTGTTCCCACTTCGAGTTGCGAGGGATTGGCAGCCACAAGCAGCCTTGGGTAGTCTGCAAGGTTCCCGAAACCCATGGTGACTCGAAATTGGCGTTCGACGCTGGGATTCTCGTTTGAGTGTTGGAGAAGCGAAGTTCTCACAAGCAATCAATTTATCGCTTTCCTAGTTTGAAAGTGGCGTCACCATGAAAATTGCACCCACTCATTAGCATACATCCATTCGGTGAAGCGACTTTAAATGGGTTGCGACTAAGACCCAAAGAAAGTTGTATGCCAAGTGTGAAGATGGAAATTTCCAGGGGATTATCGGATGTTTAACATGCCGATTTGATTTTTCAATCAGCCGACATCGGTTTTGACGGTTGGATCCAAAGATGCAATCCACTTGGGGGCATGAAGAATTCCCAATTATACGAACGGGGGTTATCAGATCAAAATGGAGCATGTGTATTATTGTGGTTCCACATTACCGTCCATACGTGTATGGGTATGTTCCGGTATATATGGCTGTATTGTGTATGTTATTTCCAGTGTATTTTACTTCCCTAGAAGACACGCTGTGTACTCCGTATTTTAAATATAGATATTTTGGACTCTTTGCTTTGGGTGGAAAACTATTTGAACCGTCTCCAAACTCTCTCTCAGAGTTAGCAACATTGAAGTACGTCCTATTAGTTGATTTTTTTCATTTAGTTTTTGGTAGCGTTATGCATATTAGGTTGATATCTTGTATATTAAATGTGCAAAAATAATTTCCCATAAGAATAAATGTAGTATACATAAGATCATTATTATTCCGAGGTCATTTATTACATGTAAGGTACAAGACGACGCAGTCAAGTGGGTCTCGTCACAACATGCAATTTAAAAAAAAACTTTCGAAAGATTATCTGATTGATTGGGGCAAAGCGGAGTAGACAACGCGTTACTGGAAGGAACTGCCCTAACAAGGAAGCTGGATGTGGAGCGACACGAGCTACCCCCACTTGTCTCGGGATGATGACGGCAAACGAAAAAAAAAATATGTCATGAAATTTTGTACATTGAAAGTGTTTTGCCGATTAGTGCCAAAAAATGGTCAAGAAAGCTCGAGCAAATTTACAATTTGGCATTCCACGCGGCGCGATCAGCAGATTCCAAAGGTCGCTCGCGCCCATCCCAGAATAGAGGACACAACTGGAACCACTTTTCGCGACTGCAAATCGAGTGCACCGATCGCTTATGTCCGAGGTCAACGTACTTGCCAATTGTGAGTCCCTGCGCGTTCTCGTAGGACAAGATGGTCGCGCCGGTGGCCTTGGGCTCGCCAACAGCATTAGCGGTCCGGGGATCGTCCAAGAAGACATAGTGGATGCAGCTCGAGTACCAGGCATTCACACGGTGTGCACCTCGGAAGCTGGCATCGCCGACAAGAGAGTGACGGCCGCGATCGTAGTCTCCAGCATCGTAGTGCGCGCCGTAGTGGTCCTCCTATAGAAAAGGTGTCAGTGTCAATGCCAGGCTAAAGCGCGAATGAGTCAGTGGATTTACTTTCGACCAGTACAACTCATAGTACGAAAAGCGGGTATCATCGAAGCGTCCGAATAAGCACAGAACATGGGGATCGAAGTGCAGTTTGCGCAGATACTGGGTGTGCTGCTCGATAGTTCCAGTCTCATTCCAGCCTGCGGCTACACGCGGGTCATTTTGCCACTTATTAAACAGCTGGACATGCTCCGCACTCTCCCAGTCAACGACTTCGAGTGAGAAGTGCTCGTTGATCTCGGGGATGTAGCGACTGTAAGCAATGGATCCGGGTTGCGGCTTGGGGCGGCGAGTCGGGTGGCGGGTATATACAGGCTCCTCGGGGAACTTGTTCGTCATTTGGTAGTTCTCCGGCATGATGGGATACTGAGACAAAGGCTCCCGCATGGGGCCGTCTGTGCCGTCTCCCACCACCCAGATGGGACGAGGGCCCAGTGGGGAAGCAGCACCTTGCCAGAAGGCGCTTCGGAGGATCAGTAAATCATCGACCTGCAAAGCCTTGTTTTCTCTGTCCCGCAGGTTCCTCGGGTGATTGATTGCCAATCCGGTGGTAAGAAGCTCGTTGTGGATGACTTCCTGCCCTTCGCCGGACAGAGTCAGTCTGAAATACTCGATTGTTGGGTGGCCGAGGTAAATGGCATGAATCACGTTCCAAATTTGGCCCAAAGAAGGGGCACTGTTCCCTGACCACTGGAAGACAGTCTGGGGACTACGACGCGCGCGTCCCCAGGGAGTGTTATCTGAGATAGGTGGCTGTTCGGCTTTCGGAATGAATGTCAAGTCAAGCCATGAAAGCGAGTCTGAGTGTAGCTGTTGAGGCAAAGGTCGGCCCTTTGTGGGCTGCTCATCGAGTATCAAGTTGTGCTCAGCCGGTGTCGATCCAGCGATGGTATTCACACGATATGCGGTCAGATAAGGGTGCGGTAGCTTGACCAAAGGATACTGGTGTGATTTTAAGGTCATTGTTGTAGATTTCTTGATCGTCAAGGGTAGGACCAAGAATTTCGAAGGAATTGGAGTTTCGGGGTAAGGAAAAAAGAGAGCTCCCCGCCCTGCACAATCAGATTATATGCAAGTGAGACCCTAAAAAGGCTAAAGATTGTCAAGCAAGGACATAGTAACCGAGGTCGAATCCTTCAGGTTTCTCATCTGTAACGACTTAAGTCCTAAAGCGGGATTTTTGTTTCGGAGATTGCCCTATGGGTCTGTTATTTTCAAATATGTACGTCGTATGTACAATATTTGTACTCCGTATATTGTACGGAATACCGATATCGCCTGCTTATGAGTAAAGTTCCGATGTTCCGTGGAAGATTTCTGCGACCGTCCCCTTACGAATGACAATACATAACCCGTAGCCCGACCTGAGAGAAAATATAAAGTCGAAGCCTAGAGTTGAATTAGTCACAATACTGTGCATATTGTACTTCACAATTCATCATGTCTTTACGATCAGGACCCTTGAATCATGAGAATTTCTACATCTCTTTCCCGCATGAGCGGGTTGTCCAGGTCACAATCAATAGACCGGATAAGCTAAATTGCATTGACAAGACTACAAGTCGAGAGATTGCCAAGGTCTGGGAGCTGTTTGATGAAGATGAAAGCTTATGGGTCGCCATCATCACCGGTGTCGGGCGAGCCTTCTGTACAGGGGCTGATCTCGGAGGTGGGTTTCTTCTCTATCATCACCCCCAAAATACCAGGACTGACTTCAAAGTGAACAGAATGGAACTCTATGAACAAAGCTGGTGTCATCAATGATATGTCCGCACCGGGCCTGGCCGGATTGCCTCGCCGCACTGGCAAAAAGCCGATCATTGCTGCTGTAAACGGCATTTGCATGGGTGGAGGCTTCGAGATGGTAGCGAATTGCGATCTTATCTTAGCCTCATCCTCAGCCATTTTCTCCCTTCCGGAAGCGAAGCGTGGGATTGTACCAGTGGCCGGGTGTTTGCCGCGATTGACCCGCACCATTGGGCTGCAACGCACCATGGATCTCGTGCTTACTGGGAGGAACGTGAGTGCTGCCACACTACATGACTGGGGTCTCGTCAGTCAAGTCGTGGATTCATCGGCCGATGTTGTCCGAGCAGCTGTCGCAGTTGCCGAGGTCATGTGCAAAAACAGCCCTGATTCCCTTATTGTTGGCCGGCTGGGTGTTCGGATGAGTTGGGAAGCTGGCAGTGTGGAGGATACCGTATCAGATCTGGCGGATCAGTGGTATCCTCGGTTGGTTGGGGGTCCTAACTTTGCCGAAGGCATCCAGGCTTTTGTGGAGAAACGGTCACCAAACTGGAAGAATTCGAAGCTGTGAGAGGGAAAAAAGTCCACTCACACTACTCTGTAATCAGATTGGTGGCGCAAGCTGTGCCATGGTTGATAGTGGGGCATGTACTTATCTGATTAACTGTAACCCGAAGTAATGAAATAATTTTTTCTTGGAATGTTCAGGTCCAAAACAAAACACACGTAGTAAGCACTTCAAACTAGAGGAAGAAGTGTGCATCTACTAAAAGACCTAGGTAAATAACTAGAGAAGTCTACCACTAATCTAGATAATTCTAAACAATCTTAAAAATCAGCTCTTGCTTCTTTCATCAGAATGCGTATAATTCCACGTATGTTACCCCATACCGCTAGTACGTATGGAGTACAATCTACCCACGGGCACTTCCTACGTATCGTGTAATGTACTCCGTACGGAGCGTAGTACGACGCGGTTAGCAGCTTTTAGTGCTGGCGCACGACGCCCAAACACATCGGCCCAATATTATTCATTAATAATATTTCTTATTTCTTATTTCTTCTTCCGGCTGTCACGGTGGGACAGTTCAATTATGAGTGCCAAGATATGCCAAGCTCGTCTCACGTATTAATTGCCTCAAACAGGAGCCATTCACGAGCTACACGGAGCTTCAAGAGGTTCCATCCCCGGTTAACATTGCCTCCGCTGCATCTATCTAGTATACGAAACCCATCGTCCCTGCAATCTGATTAGATTCTGTCTTCGGAATATCCCATTCTGGCAAAGGCCCTAAGTGGGCTAACCACACATGGCCTGCGCAAAGCAGCCCTATTGAGGAGAAAAAAATGTTGTTTACTTGATAACCCAGCGAATGAACGCTAATGAATCGCCAAGACTCTTCCTACTGGTTCATTTCTCGTGTCATGGCGTGCATTAGCCTTCCAAGATTGTATCCGTCTGCCGACTTCGGTATTTTTTATTAAGCGCTGGGTCTGAAGCACCGATAACCAGAGATTATATTTACTATAAGGGCAAGGATTTCCCTTGGGCTCTCTGTTTTCTTTGAATTCCTCCAACCTACTTTTTATATTCAAGATCCCCAGATCAACGACATGGGTGTTTCCAGGTTCCGATCTGCCTTCCGGCGGTCATCGACCCAGGAGTCTGTTACTCAAGTTGCTGTAGCCGCTGATGGCGAAAAAAAGAGCGAAATTCCCACCGAGGCCGTTGCTGTGCCCAACAAGGAAAACCCTGAAGTTCCCACCGAAGATCTACAGCAAGGTGTCAGAGATGTCGAGGCTGTGACTTTGAGCTGGACGAGGACCATGCTGATTGCCGTATTTGCAAAGTAAGCTCTTATCTTTTTACCTCGACGGGCGATCGACCTGTGAAAATTAGCCTGTTCACTAATATGAATCTTCAATAGCATCTGGTTCTTGTACTTCGTCAATGCTATGCAATCCTCGATTAACTACAGTTTGCTCAGCTATGTCACCAGTGACTTTGAGAGCCACTCCCTACTGAATGTCATCTACATTGTTGCAGACGCCATGACAGCCGCGGTGTATATCCCCACTGCCAAGGTTATGGACGTTTGGGGCCGTGCAGAAGGTTTCCTTGCCATGACCGTTTTTGCTACACTCGGTCTGGTTCTCATGGCTGTGTGCCACAATCTTCCCACGTTCTGCGCTGCCTATGTTTTCTACAGCATTGGATTTGGAGGAATGACATACTGTGTCGATGTCATCACCGCCGACATTTCCAAGCTCAAGAATCGAGGTTTGGCTTACGCTTTCACCTCCTCGCCATACATCATCACAGCGTTCGCTGGCCCCAAGGCTGCGGAGGGCTTCTACGAAGACATTAGCTGGCGATGGGCCTTTGGTGCATTCTCCATCATCTTCCCCATTGTTGCCTCCCCTCTTTACTTTATCTTGAAAGCCAACCTGAGGAAGGCCGAGCAGAATGGTCTCATAGTCAAGGAGTCTAGCGGCCGGACTTTCCTCCAAAGCGTTTGGCACTATATCAAGGAGTTTGATTGTGAGTAAAGAGCTTTCCAAAGCGTTGGACTTACAAAATACTAACTTGCATAGTGCTTGGTGTTATCGTGTTCTCCATCGGCCTTACAATCTTCCTCCTTCCATTCAGCATTTCTACTTACGCCCCTAACGGTTGGGCATCGGGCTACATCATTGCCATGATCGTGCTCGGATTTGTTATGCTTGGCGTCTTCCTTGTTTGGGAGTTCCGCTTTGCTCCCACGCCAATGTTCAACTTCAGTCTGTTGACTGATCGAACTATCATTGGTGCATGCTTGCTCGACGCGAACTATCAGCTCTCCTACTACTGCTGGAACAACTACTATACATCCTTTTTGCAGGTTGTCAATGACCTCAGCATCGCCGAGGCTGGTTATGTTAGCAACACTTTCGACGTTGTCTCCGGCTTCCTTTTGCTTGGAGTCGGTTTCGTCATTCGCAGAACTGGCCGCTTCAAGTGGACTCTCTACATTGCGGTCCCGCTGTACATCTTTGCTCAGGGATTGATGATTCACTTCCGCCGTCCTAACCAATCTGTTGGTTATCTTGTCATGTGTCAGATTTTCATCTCTATTGGTGGATCTGTCTTCATCATTGTTGAGCAGCTTGCTATCTTGGCTGCCGCTGACCACCAGCACGTCGCAACTGTCCTTGCTCTGCTGAACGTCGTGGGTACTGTCGGGAATGCTGCCGGTTCTACCATTTGCGCCGCAATCTGGACCAACACATTCTACAAAGCCCTCGAGACGAGGCTTCCAGAGTCTGTGATGGGAGACATCGATTTGATTTACGAGGATCTTGCACAGCAGATTTCTTACCCCATCGGATCCGCCGCGAGACTGGCTATTCAGGAAGCTTATGCCTATTCTCAGACAAGAATGCTTGCTGTTGGTACCGGTCTCATGGGTCTGTGCATCTTCTGGTCCCTCATGATTCGAGACATCGACCTAAAGAAGGTTGCCCAGGTCAAGGGTACCGTCTTCTAAGATGTTTTTTACCTTCAAGTTTGGAGATAATTCTCGACAATGACACTGTTGATGATCCATTTCCTGTTATATCCAAAATACGACTAGCTGCCCCCAGGCAGTTCTCGACCGGCTTTCCTCTTTGTAACTTATTTAATTATATTCACATGACGATCTGAACGCAGTATGCAGAATGTTATGACTATCCGAACCAATGTTTTTATTCTTGAAATCTGTATTTTGTAGAGCCTGACAACGACCTTTTAAGATATTAATAGTATCAACCTTGCAACGCCATACGGCACAGTAGTTAGCTTGATTACCATTATACGAGCATCAGATGTTAATTCTACTCCTGGCATCATACGCCAAGAATCGCAGAAGCCCACGGCGAGTTTACAGCGACCTGCAGCTCGCTTACCGTTTGTTCTCAGTTACCAAAAGAACAGCGGTGTGGTACGTAATAATGTAATAAAGTACAGTGTATGGTACTTTCGCTACGGTACAGAAATACATATACCGCTAGTAAATATACGGGTAATACAAGTATCTAACGAAATAAATACTGTCTCCCTGTGCTTCAAAATAAATTTTGTGGGACTTAGGCAATACATGCACATAGCTACCTCCCGTACCTACCTCAATAGTCTACAAAGCCCGGTGTCATTTGAACGGATCCACGTATGACTAGAGCTCATCCACTGTAAAGTGGAACCGGGGACCAAAAGGATCTGATAACTTTTTCCAGGCGCGCCTTTGCCGTCTCTGCATGGCATCCGAGAGACCCCCTTCCTTTCGGCTTAAACCGCCCTGATCACGCATAGCTGAAGATCTCGATCTACAGTGTTTCAATTAGCAAAGCAGTAATTTCAGGCATCCGCGTTCAGAGTGATCTCCCGGGGATATTTCCCCCTATGGAAAAGCAAGCCGAACGTTGCTGAGTGGATATGACCGCGTTGTCTTAGGTATAGTCGGATCCTTCTCGGTTCATTCTCCCTGGAAACATTCCGAATTATCTGATTAGATTGGCCTGTTAGTCTAGGTTCTTTAGCTTGATGTGGCGCTTTTATCTGATCCGAAGACCTTCGGTGGATAGTTAGACACAGAACCCGCTAAACGGTAGCTGATAGTCCCCTGTGGATGTCCGGATTCGGCCCACTTCATCTCAAGCAACTTCCTAGCTATTACGTACTTTAAAAGCACTAGCCCGTTAGCACGAGTTTGACTGCCTAGTTGAAATAATAGAGCCTTGCTAGATGACTTCTCGGATGATTCCTCGGATATAATTCCTAAGGTGCTTATCTCGACAACGGCTTGCAGTCCATGGGATTCAAACACGTGTACTTGGCTTGGAAGACGTCAGGAACAGATATGGTTCTCTAGTGATCTAGCTCTGCAACCTAGGCCTTCTTTTGCATATTAAGTGACCACTTTACTTGTGTAATGTACCTCTAGCCACGCCTCTCTCACGACAACATCCGTTATAAAAGAAAGGCATGGTATAAGGACCCTGTATAGAAGGCTTAGAGGATATCACGTATCCCTGAGAAACACCTAAGATATTTATTTGTAGAGGCACTGGTGATATTGATGCCGGGTATTTCTACTAATGATATAGTTTTGTCTCTACCTTGCCTAGGATTAATCCTCGATGACCTAATGATATACCATGTAGTCGTCCCACGTGATCGCAAAGCCCTCAAATGTTGATCTCAGAGTTGAGAGGGAAACACCAATGCATATATCTAGCCACCATGCTAGGTAATGGGACCCTATTCGAGCTTTTTTATGGAAAAATTGTGACTTGGAAATTTGTAGTGTCATCTAATATGCTGGCATAATTGTCGTCACATCTGATTCCCTCCTCTTTTATTCTCGCTTCTCACTGCTCTTTTCTCCTGTCTCTCGTCTCCCGTCTCTTTTGTCTCTTTTCTGTTTCACACTCTATCCCTACCCGAAGCATTCTACAATTTTGCAACACTACTTGATCAGACGAAAAATCTGCGCCGACTTTATTAAGTGCGTGCATTTTCGTGTCTCTATGCTTCTGCTGTGTGCTTTACCTTCTGTGTGGCTCTTCACGTTCATGATTCACTAAGCCTCCTCTTAGCGAAATTCCCTTCAGGCCGAATATTGTTTGATAAGACAGCACAGTCAGAGCGGGTTAGTAAATAGTCTCATCGACCCTCCGAGTCCTTGGGTATATAGCGGGGTGGGCAGCTTAAGGGATGGAAGAATGGCTATATCCACGGAGCAGAGGAGTCTATGTAATAAGTGATAAAACCATAGCCGTTGTATAGTTCAAGCATCCAGTATTATTCATGAAATCATAAATCTTCCATTTTGGTATCTTTCATCGTAAAACGCAAACGCACCGACCCTCTATACATATAGCAAGTCCCTCAACCATTCTTCCAGGTATAAAGAAAGCTTACTGCTTATCGGGGAAGCCGAAGTTGACCCCGAACGGAGGGTAGACAAAGCGCTGAAGCTTACCCTCGGCCTGAAGGTCATCGCTGTACTTGCGGAGGGAAGCAATATCCTCAGCGTCCAAGTGGATCAAGTCGGCACGGTTGGCCTCGATGCGGGCAGGGGTGACGGACTTGGCCAAGACTGAAGAGCCACGGGCAACTAGGAGGAAAATTTATTAGTACGCTATATCTGGTATAGAATGCATAATCTTGAGGAATACTTACTGTGCCAGCTGAGCAGAACAGTAGCCGGAGTAACTCCGCGCTTCTCGGCAACGGCCACGATGGGCTCAGCAGTGAACAGCGGGCTGCCGGTACTTCCCAGTGGGCTGTAAGCGGTGATGTGGATTCCAGCCTTGTTGCAGAAGTCAACAATCTCCTGCTGGGGGAGCAAGGGGTGGTTCTCAATCTGGTTGGCAGCGGGGACAATGGTGGCCTGGGGCAGGAGTTCCTCGAGGAACTTAACACTGTAGTTGGAAACACCGATGGCCTTGACCTTACCGGTGCCGACAAGCTTCTCCATACTCTTCCAGGTAGTGACGTGAGAGTGGCTGTGGATAATATCCCTCGAGCCATCAGCGAGCTTAGGGAAGAGGTTGTGGTTTCCTGCAGTGGGAGTGGTCAGCGTCTCGAGTTTGCATATATGGAGAGATTCAACTCACCCTTGGGGTTCATTGCCAGGGGCCAGTGCATCAGATAGAGGTCAACATAGTCAAGTCCGAGATCTGTCAGACTCTGCTGGAGGCCCTCCTCAACACGAGTGTGGTACGAGCACCACAGCTTAGTAGTCACGAAGAGATCCTCGCGCTTAACAATGCCGGCATCAATGGCCTCCTTGATACCCTGGCCAACTTCGTTCTCATTGCCGTAGCAAAGAGCGGCATCAATGTGACGGTATCCCACCTTAATGGCGTGGAATACGGCGCGCGCAACCTCGCCGGGCTGGGATTGCCATGTTCCTAGGCCGAGTGCGGGGATCTCTGCGCCGGTGTTGAGCTTGAAACGGGCATCGTTGGCAGCCATTGTGAATTTATAGGGTATCAAAAGAGACAAAGAAGATTATTTACATAGAATAAGGAATATAAACGGATTGAAGTTGAAAGATTTAAGAGATTTAAGAAGAGACAGACGTGGGGGTTCGGTTTACTAAGGATAACAATACCCCGCGGTTATCGGGGGCTTTTCCGTTCCTGGGCAAGAGAATTCTTTTTTCCATCAATCACCTTGATCAATGATCATCTTCTGCGATATTCGACGCTCTCTGGAATGTTCTCTTAGGTGGCATATTATCTCTATCTGCATCTTGAAGGGATCTCCATCAACCTCGAAAAGAAAAAGCATTCCTTCACAATAACCGTCAGATCAAAATCCAGATGATAAATCAGCAGATCTGCGGAAACCGTCTTCCAGTTCGACTAATTCATCTCCACTTAACATCACAGCAACTCCACATGGTTGGCTTATGGTTGGCTTGCGCTCGTGGGGTCACTGTGGCTGCCAATCATCGTTGTCCGTTTGAAGAGCAACCCAGATCTTTCATCGGCGCGGAAGCCAGAATCCGTGATGTTTCATTTTTCGTCCAACAGATGTTGTACATCGATGTCATGACAAATCAGGGAAAAGGATCTGGGGAGAATCCTCGCACAACCGCTGGCATCGGAAATCTGCACGCGACAGTCCCTATAGTAAAATTTCTAGCCTGACCCTATATATACACTCAGTGCCCTAGGGTCTATATCTCTTTCATCCAGACTTTCCGATTTGATAATTGCAATCTCATTTGGCAAATATTGAGCCTCAATCTTCCATATTATAAAAATCAAGAGACTCTACTCCTTCCATACAGTCGAAATGGCACCAGTCGCCATCTCCCCCCAGGCCTCCCCTGTCTTCAAGAAACGGGATGGCCAGGCACTCGAGGAGCTCTCCGATGCTATTGATGAAATCAATGTTCTCAAAGATATGAAGAAGCGCGAGGCCGAGAAGAAAGAGGTCGAAGAGAAGGGTCTATACGAAGAGTCCGAGTTCGACAAGGAAAAAGACAAGACCAATTTCCGCCAGTACGAAGACGCCAGCGACCGAGTCAAGAACTTCTACAAGGAACAACACACCAAGCAAACCGTTGCATACAACCTGAAGGCCCGCCACGACTTCCACAGCAAGACGCGCGCCGAGATGACCGTCTGGGAAGCCATGGAGAAACTCAACACCCTGATCGACGAGTCTGACCCGGACACCAGCCTTTCCCAGATCGAGCATCTGCTCCAGTCCGCCGAGGCCATTCGCCGCGACGGCAAGCCCCGCTGGATGCAGCTGACCGGTCTGATCCACGACCTGGGCAAGCTCCTCTTTTTCTTCGATGCCGAAGGCCAATGGGATGTTGTCGGTGACACGTTCCCCGTCGGCTGTGGCTTCGACGATAGAATCGTCTACGGCCGCGACTCGTTCCGTGATAACGAGGATTTCGGTCACAAGATTTACGATACTAAGTTTGGTATCTACACACCTGGCTGTGGGCTTGATAAGGTCATGCTCTCTTGGGGCCACGATGAGTACCTCTACCACCTCGCTAAGGAGCAGTCGACCCTTCCCGATGAGGCGCTCGCTATGATCCGCTATCACTCGTTCTATCCCTGGCACAGCGCCGGTGCGTACCACGAGTTGATGAATGACCACGACCGTGATATGCTGCGTGCTGTTAAGGCTTTCAATCCTTATGACTTGTACAGCAAGAGTGATGGAATTCCCAGTATTGAGGAGTTGAAGGTATGTTTTGCTTCTGCTGATGATTTGTGAATTCGACGCTGACTTGTTTCTTTCTAGCCATACTACCTGGAGCTCATCGACGAGTACTTCCCCACCAAGGTCCTGAAGTGGTAGACTGCTTTGGATGCGTCTTCATTCTACACACTTTGTTTCATGATTCCCCTTCTTTTTCCTTTTTCAGTTCGATGAAATAATCACGACACATGCCATCACATTCAATTAGCGTTAGAAATCACACTTTGCCGATCGTTCCAGACAACAAAGTCCAGACATTAGATTGATAGAGACGGAAGTAATCAGCCCTTCAACGTACTATATTATAGACTACAAAGTTGTTGAGGCAGCCTTGCTGTCCAAGGCGGATAAGACCTCTACGTACTTTACTCCTCACCTCCAGGGCTGAACTGGTCTTCCTCTTTTCCTCTCTCCCAGCCACCAGGCCAATTCAATCTATGGTTCCTTTCTCATCCTGCCTTGTCTACAAAGGTAAGTGAATAGGCTAGCCTTAGGTTTCAAAGCGTATCAAGGTTCACTAACATCAGTCGACGCTACTGTACCAAAGACAGCCCGCTTACCTACGTGCGTATAATGAAGTTACTAAATAGTTTCCTTCGATATTGTTATAGGGTTAGATGAGTCTACTTTGAACCGAAATACAAGATTGTCAAATTGAAAGTCATATATCGTCTTATTTGTGAAAGGGTATTTATGCTATGTAACAACATTGAATGTATATGGTGTATATTTTGGAACCCCCAAAATATACGTTATTCACAAATTAGCCAACTCAGTCCGGTTCCCATCCTCATCGAAGAAAATCTTCTTCTCAGTAATCAACGACTCCTGCAATGCAGCCCCAATGCGAACAGCCTTAACAGCATTGTTAAGATCAATAGGCAGCGGCGTGTTATCAAGACAAGCAGCAGTGAACTCATTCGCCTCAGTAACGAACGCATACTCAAAGCGATCATAGTAGTTCTGTGGAATCTCCCTCCTGATACCAGACTCATCATAGATATTAACGTGGTTCAGCGCCGGTTGAGTGTTAACTGTCAGTTTTCCCTTGGTGCCAATAATCTCCGTAGTATCTTCCTGGCCAGCAGCCATCATCCGGGAAGCATAGAAGTAGGCAATTCGACCGTCATAGAACTCGACCAAGCCGACGGCGTTGTCGCGGTCATTGTGCTTGCGCAGATCGGGCTCGACGGCTGTGATGCCTACCGCCGATACGGACTTCACTTTGCACTGATCGCCGAAGAACCAGAGTGTGAGGTCGATGTCGTGGATGGAGCAGTCGACGAAGATGCCGCCGGAGAACTCTGCGTATGCGACGAAGAACCCGGTCGGATCGAGTTTGTCGCAGGTTTGGCTGCGGAGCACGGATGCGGTGCCGATTACTCCGGACTGCATCTTTTCGTATGCATCTCGGTAGGACTTGTCGAAGCGGCGGGAGAAACCGCACATCACTTTGAGGTGTGGCTTCTTGGCTGCTGCATCGACGACAGATTGGGACTGTATAAGAGGTTGATTGTTAGTTGCTTTGTATATGGTAGGATGGACTGAATTGAGGTTGAGATGGATTCAAAACACAACCAACTTACCACTTCGGGACTTGTTGAGATGGGCTTCTCGCAAAGAGTGTGCTTGTCTGCTTCAATTGCCTTGATTGCTTGCTCGGCATGCACTGCAGTCGCCGATGCAATCACCACAGCAACCAGACCTTCATGCTTGAGCATGTCGTCGTAGTTCTGGTACAGCGTTACGCCATAGGGTTCGAGGTGAATCTTGGCCCATTCGAGTTCGACAGGGTCGGGGGAGCTGGCAGCCACAAGCTCAGCTCGGGGAGTACGCTCCAAGAAGTTTAGGGCATGGCGCTTGCCCATACGGCCAAGACCAGCACAGCCGATCTTCAATCTTTGGGCAGTCATTGTGTATAAAAATGTAGAGATTAAGGAAGTGAAGAAAAAATAATAATCAATTGCTAGTAAAGGGGGAATTAATAAAACTTAGCTGGGACTTATAAAGTCCCCGGGGAACTAAATGCGGAGGCCAGTCTCCGAAGATCTTCTCCGCAAATGTGGGGTCGGAAAGTGAATTCCACACCGATGAACTCCAAATGTGATATCGGGACATAAAAAAGAGGCTATTAACTGGTTAATTCATTTCCGTCGGGTTTCTTCGATTCCCGTCGCAATTTGCGTTTCGCAATATCCACTGGATCTACTAATCCATCACCTCTCAGCCAGGCCAGAGCTTTACGCAGTCCACCGCCCTGCACGGCCTCCGGGTGCCCCTCAAGGATTGACCCGAGAAGTGCCCAGGACAGAACAAACACCAATAGCTCACCGCCTCTTCGGCCCTTCCATAGTCCGCGCTTGACCCCTGTCTTATATGCCGAATCAAGAGCGGCCCGGAAGACCAAGAGGAATTGGCTACGGCTGTTGCCCAGGAACAAAAATGGCAGACCGCCCAATGCTCCACTGAGGAAAAACCGCTTGGTAGGAAGCGTTGTTCGGGGCAACTTGTTGTTCAGGAGACACACACTACCCCAGGCTGAGCCAATTGCGGCAGAGAGAACCGCTGTCATGGTGATAATGCGCTTTGAAATGGTGTTCACTGATGAAATAGGCTGAAGGAGAATGCTCTTGTATTGGGGGATCGAAAGCGCCAGAGTAACGGTCGTAAGGAACCGTGCAAGCGGCGGCACGGAGAGGAGAATGTGATGTAAGAACGCCGTGCTACAGTTCGGCAGATTTGGGTGCAAGAGAGCGCATGATAGACTTGAAATTGCAGGGTGTGCCGGTCCAGTGATTGGGGAGATGGAAGCCACTGGTGACGGCAAGGCGTTGGGGTCGCCTGGGTGTAGAATTGGAGAAACGAATGCCCTGTGTCATATTAGCGACCACTATACTCTTGAACAGATTCAACTTCAAACATACGGCCAGCGGAGATCAGCAATAGAGGCAAGAGAGTTCACAATCTCTTCCTTCTCGGGCCAGGCGACGCTAATCGGGAGCGACTCCGGTCGGCCTTGGATGTAGCTCGGCGAGAGCTTAAGAATGACATTTCCAAACCACTATAGCATCAAATTAGCGACCGTCGTTCAAATATAAAAGAATCTCAACCACAAACATTAGGTGTAGTCTCGCGATCAAACACGAAAGCATGGAAGAGCTGCGCAAATGAAATGGGCATCAACAGCCAGCTGCCGAACCACCACGGGCGCTTATCCAGCCAGCCTTTAGAGTCTAGGACATTGAACAAGAACTCCAAACTCCTGGTGCCTGTGTAAATCGCCGCAGTGAGCCGGAGCTGGTCTTGCGGGCAGATTCCCAGGGCGAAACCCGCCAAACTCGCGCCGATCGCTGGCGCAAAGCGCGAGGTCAGCGCCCGCGAGATGGTCGGGTTGCGCTCTCTGAATGGCTTCGCATCGTCGGTACGCAGGTTGGCTCGTAGTCGGATGAGGAAGCGGTAGAGAAGGCGATGAATGAGAAGGAGGAGGGAGAGTGAGATAGAGAGACGGAATTTGGGAGACCGTAGAAGGGGAGTTCGGGTCTTTTTCCTGTTGATTAAAGCCAGCGTTAATGCATATTCCTGAGAGAGGAAAGGCTCTTAGTAGGTTAAATTGATCTTACTGTGGAGCGCCTCGGAACCGAGTAATCAACAGATCCGCCAACTTCAACGCGATTCCGGAGCCGACAAAGACTCGCAGCGATGAGCGGATAGCGGCTTCACTGTACCTGTTATTTGGGCGAGCGATGGCATCGTAGCGAGATGGAGATAGGAGCTTGCTTTGGACGGCAGGGGCGCGTTTGATTACTGATTCATGGAGGAACCGGTATTCTTTGGCGCTGAGACACACGCGGAGGACGTCGCGCAAGGCGCGAGGTGGAAGACCTAGGGTATCCCCTGGGACTGGAGGATTGTCCGGGGCGGACATGTTGTTGTTGACACCAAGTTAAGAGTATAACCGTGAAGTCCGGAGATGGGAAGGAATGGGTAGGCGCGGAGAAGCCTGACCTCGGCAATTCTCAGATGGTCTAATGGTCTCACGGTCTGAAAAAGATATGGATATTTTCCATCTGTATTTATATAATATATGGGTATATATTACTCCGTGCATATGTATCTTCTTGGAATATACAACCTTTAGATGCTACACTGAATTGGGAACCAGCTTAGACACATTTTTCACCTTTTCCCAATAACTCCGCCTCGATATCCATCAGCTCACCCCGACAAGGTGCCCTATGTTTAAATGGCCCGTCCTCAAACCCATTGACTAAATCTGCAATAAAATCATCGATCATATCCCCAGACCGAGGGGATACGAAAACACCCGGGTTGAAACTGTAGGCCAAGTTCGCCCCAGATGAATAATTAGGATAATGTTTCCAACATAATAAGGGAAACCTAGGGGAAACCTAAGAGAGACCCCTCAATTTCTTCCGAAATGTGCCTATTTAGTTAACTTTTTCAGGAATATGGAATTATATGCTCTCTTGTCATTGGCTTCTTTGCACCTGTTTCATATTCGTGACCAGTAACATCATCCCCGACCAGTTTCAGCGAACGGATCCTCCGGAAGAACGATGGGATAATTTTGCAGCAATGACCGATATAACTCTGCAAGCTGTTTTGGATTTTGCAAAATCGGTTTGTCGGCTTTGAACCCAATATCGGAGTTTCCATCCCTGAAGAATTCGCTCGATGCAGGATCAATGGCGAGTTTAATTCTCCCACTCTACCCAGCAAGAGAGACGGCTTCGACCAGGTCTAATGCCTCGTGGGCTGGGAAATCGGTGGTGCAAACCCCTCTTCGTCCCCAACACCGATGGCTTGAACGAGATTTCATCAGTGATGGCTTTATATGATATTCTGAAATGTGACTAACCAGATATCCCAAGCTTCGCAATGATGACCGGGCTTCGACTTGTTGTTCGTACCATCTGGATTCTTAAGAAACCAGTCAATCGTTTTCTGGTGTATATCAACCTTGGGCCAGCTCTGTACTAGAGTAGGAATAATGACCAGTCCAATGTTCGAAACAGCTTTCTGGACGCCTTAGCCGCCATATGCAGAACTATCCCTATCTCGCGGCTCAATGGCTTCATTCGTACCTCTAGACGCACTAGAAGGCACGATGGCTCGGAAGGTACCTGCAACAGTGTAAGAAGCGAGTTTAGTTATCGCTAGTACTCTCTTACCTCTGTCTATAGTGAGATCAGTTTGAACAGTAAGGTGACCCTGTGAATCCAAGCGCTGAGAGCCTGGATTAACCTAATCATCGTGAATTCAAGATGACCTAACTTAGTGAGTTGATATGTTAAAAGATGAGACGATCATCGTTTCTATTCATCATCTATTATCAAACTGAGTATTCAGGGTACAGTATAGAGTAGCTATAAACTAGTCGGTGACTAGTGAGCAGATGACAGTTGATCCCATATATATATATAATGAGATCTAGTCTAAATCAACCCCTTTCTTTATTGTACCCTTCTAGCTCCGATATATTATCCAGCAACATGAACAAATCGAGATAACTGATCATGAAATAACTTGGTAAGTAGAAGACGGTTACGATTTTGGGTATTATAGCCTATCTCACGGAAACTTTTGCCGCACCTTTCGGATCCATTCCAGTATTCCCCCCAAAAGAAGGAAGAAATAAAAGAGAATAGTCAAAGTACTATAAAATATCTATTACATAGTATGTCGCATACATTGCTTGCTAGATAAAACAGATCGAGCAACCATTCACATGGCTTATATTGTTTGACAACGTCTGAGGATTCATACTCAAGCGGATCGTGGCACAATCTTGAATCCTCCAAGATCGTCCCCAAGATATCTGTCTGAGTCTACGAGTCATATTACAGTTCTGCCCAACTTGTTGAAAGCATCGAGAGCCGGTGGCAGGGCTGTCTCGCTTTATTGTTAGTTCCGATAGTTCATGTCAAATCAGTTACCTAGCTGTAGTACAACATAGGAGGATCACCACCTTGGTTCTACCACATCCTGTACCGAGCCAAAGCGGATAATCTTCGTTCGACCCTACCACGTTAAATCAGACGTAAGAGCAACTCGACTATTACATCGTTATCCCATCGTGCTCGGCCCATAAAAAGACTTTCCTGTCCTTAATCAAATTCAGCGTGCTTGAATAGGAGGCATATGGATGATTACTTGCTGGGGTCTGGGATAGGTAACTATGTTGTAGGCAGGTACCAATATTCATCGAATAATGCCTTTCTTTTGCTGTTTCAGTGCTTACATCTTGTCGCTTTTTTGATCACTGAGTCAAACTGAGCTGAGTACCCTGACTCAACATGATCTGCTCACTGATCATCGCCTGAGCACCCTGATTCATCATTTACCCTATGACTCATTACAATCTATATTAACCCGCCAAAATTCCCAAACATGCGTGAAACTACTACGCCTACAATTGCCCGCTGTTCAAAGCCTTCATCTGTACACTGGACGCAGCCGACGTCAACGCCATGATATCAAAATGGCGAGCCACAAATCCCCTCCACGGGATCCGAGCCATAGTTGGGGGCCAAGGCCCCCCTTTGATTCTCGTACCAGGCTGGCCACAAACAGCAGAGGCGTTTAGCGATATCTTCGAGTCACTTTCAAAACATTATCAGTTTTTCGCGCTCGACCCCCCGGGCTTGGGTGATTCGCTTCCTCCCCTCAATGGCTATGATACTGCGAACGTGAGCAAAGTCATGGCCGAAGCTATTCACGATACCTTAAAAGAAAGACCGTACCATCTAGTTGGTCATGATGTGGGTGGATGGATTGCTTATCCTTGGGCCGCTCAATTCCAATCGAGAATCAAATCCCTCAGTATCCTAGACGCGGCAGTGCCGGGTTTCATGCCCCAGCTTCAGTTTCCGTTGTCTCACCCGACCAACCTGCGTCTTTGGCAATTCTCATTCAACGCGCTTCCTGAATTACCAGAAATTCTGACTCAGGGTCGTGAGCGGGAGCTATTGACCTGGTTCTTTAATTTGAAGACGGTTCATCCAGATGGTTTATCTAAAGATCATTTTGAACGCTATATCCAAGCCTATGCAAGACCGGGAGCAATGAGCCGGGGGTTCGAGTATTATCGAGCTTTTGGAACAAGTGCAAAACAGAATCTAGAATATGCAAAGATACCACCTGATATCCCTGTCTTAGCTTTAGGTGGAGCTAGCTCCGTCGGTTCGGAGATGATTTATTTGGTCCGGAACTTCGCGACCAACGTTTCCGGGGGCGCTATTCATGATTGTGGACACTTTCTCCCCGAAGAGCAACCATCTGCTGTCGCGCAGAAACTGCTGGAGTTTTTAGAGGCAAACGAAACACAGTGAAATTCTTTGCACGAGCCTTCCAACATATAGTGATTGCCAAGTTTTCACTGGCTATCATTCGCTCTAGATATCTAAAAATCTTCAAGTGGTCATATATACCCTTCAAAATGTTCCTTCCACTCGCTTTTTTAGGGTCCACTTCCAATATATATATATATCACTTACCCTCTATACGGAGTACAAAAGCACCATTTATTAATCTGGAGTATTAGTTATAGTTAGTTAGTTAGTTAATTAATTTGACAGGATGCTTAATAATAGTACAATAGAATCCTACAACATAGCATTCTGGTGCTACGACCTTACCTATTTTGGTTAGATAATTTCCTAAATAGGAAGTTAATCAACAGCTTGGCGCCAAGGCGGCATCAAAACTAGCGCCTTGGCAAAGAATTACTGTCTTGGCAGCACCAACAGCACCATTTTGTCAAGGCCTAGTTGATAGATACTAGTTGGTAGTAGCACTTGGCTATTTATAGGTCAACGGTTGCTAGCGTGCCTTTCCAAAATATCTACTTACATAGGTACTATTTTATTAGTTAAAAATAGGGGGGACGGCTAGTTTTTTCCCCCGATTTTCTAGCTTTTTACCTTCCGAATAGCGCTTAAGTATGTTAAAGATTATACGAGAGTAGCCGAAATCGGCAGTGAACTTAACCTACGTCGCGCCACTCTTATGAGCGCGCACAATAGCCGATCTTTACACTATAGCAAGCTGCGCCGTTTTGTTATTTTTTGGGTTTAGTTCCTATTGCTATCGGAGCAATATGGAAGTTGTAGAACGAAAAATAAACGGTGGGTTCGTGGGCCAATATAGTGGGGCGGAGCGGGAAGGAACATTTGACTAATATCTGTACGGAGTAGTCCGTACTCCGTACAAAAGTTATCAATGCTACAACAATATCTTTTGGCAGCAAGTACGAAGTAGCGGTCAAATAGTCCTCATCATGAAAGCCACATCGCACCTCAAAAAACTTGCCATCCATGTAAGGAGAGCAAGACAGTGAAAGGAGTGAAAAGGAAATGGTTTATTTCAATAAATCTTCTCTAGATTGTGAACATCCATACATAGTATTTTATGATGACTCATCAAGGGTTTATTGGTATGTTTGTTGCAGAGGTAAAGTGGTGCGGAAATATGGCCTAAGTTGGGATAGTACACTTTCAGTATGGCAACACCTGCATAAGCGTCCTCGTCTATAGTGCATTTTTTGTCTCATTTTTGCCCATCTCGATAGGGCACCAATCAAACAAAAGATATCGTAAATAAGAGGGGTTTGTTTCAGCGCCACAAAATATCCTGGTTGTACCACCTTGGCAGCCCTACATGAATAATTCTTATTAAGTACTTGGCGTGAAACACAAGCTTAACAGAGCCCCACATTGTTTGCAGACATCAATCCTCATCAATCCTGCCCAGGTGTAGATTATTGTATCCCGATTGGACAATAACCGGTTATCTCTCGGTCCGTTTACCCGAAGAAATTCCGCGTATTAATTATTCCAGCAATAAGCTAATTCAGCAGGGGCTCTAGACTCGGGAGGACGTTTCGGAGAATTGCCAGGTTAGGTTTAGCTGGCCCTAATAGATTAATCCAATGGAGCACCTAACAATGAATGCAACCCTGGATCTCGCTTTCTAATGGCTCCGACTAAAAAAGGGTCAACATCATGGCACATGGTGAGAGTCCCGTTTCATAATGATACTAGCCCAGGGGTCATCAGGAGGACATTGTGCAGACGAAGCATTTAAATATCGAGGCCAAGCACGACAGAATAGCTTATTCAAACCAATCCATTCTTTCTTTCTTCATTTCCTTCCGCATCTACATCGGCTAGTCCCGAACATCTACACTCTTTTTCACTTGTCTGTTGATCGGACATTTACTTCAAAATGCGTACATCTGTTCTTGCTATGCTGGCGCTGGGTGCCGCCTCCGTGTCCGCTGCCCCAGCTGCTTCTGTTACCGATCTGGTTGAGCGTGGCTCCTCGAGCTGCACCTTCACCTCGGCCGCCGCCGCCAAGTCTGGCAAGGGGTCCTGCTCCACCATTGTGCTGGACAGCATCAAGGTCCCTGCCGGCGAAACCCTCGACCTTTCCGGCCTGAAGAGCGGCACTAAGGTATATCGCTCCGTTATTCAAGCACCACGAACCAAAAAAATCTAATAGCTGCTGTATAGGTCATCTTCAAGGGCGAAACCTCCTTCGGATACAAGGAGTGGACCGGTCCCCTCATCCGCTTCTCTGGAAGTAACATCGACGTCTCCGGCGCATCTGGCCATGTCATCAACGGTGGAGGTGCCAGCTGGTGGGACGGTAAGGGAACCAACGGTGGAAAGAAGAAGCCCAAGTTCTTCTACGCCCACTCCCTGGACGACTCGACCATCACCGGTCTGAACGTCAAGAACACCCCCGTTCAGGGTTTCAGTATCCAGTCCAACAACCTGGTCCTCGACCACATCACCATCGACAACAGCGATGGTGATTCCAAGGGTGGCCACAACACCGATGCCTTCGACGTTGGCTCCAGTGACCAAATCACTATCAGCAACGCCAACATCAAGAACCAGGACGACTGCCTGGCTATCAACTCTGGCTCGGTAAGTCAAAAGATACCTCTACCATAAAATAGCCAAACCAACTAACTCTGTTGTCCCCTAGAACATCAAGTTCATCGGCGGCACCTGCTCCGGCGGCCACGGTATCTCCATCGGTTCCGTTGGCTTGCGCGACAACAACATTGTGAAGGACGTCACCATCTCCGACTCTACCGTCGTCAACTCCGACAACGGTATCCGCGTTAAGACCATCTACAAGGCCACTGGTGCTGTCTCCGGCGTCACTTTCTCCAACATCAAGCTGTCCAACATTGCCAAGTACGGTATCGTCATCGAGCAGGATTACGAAAACGGCAGCCCTACCGGCACCCCCACCACCGGTGTCCCCATTACCGGCCTCACTGTCGAGAAGGTTACCGGCACCGTTAAGAGCAGCGCTACTGACGTCTACATCCTTTGCGGTAGCGGTAGCTGCAAGAACTGGACCTGGTCTGGAAACTCTGTCACTGGTGGCAAGAAGAGCACCAAGTGCTCTGGTGTTCCTTCCGGCGCTTCTTGCTAGATTGCCAATGATCGAATGGTAATCACTTAAAGGCCTGACACCAACCAGGCAGAGACAGGGCTATCTTCAGGACGAATTAACTGGATGGCCCAGAGTATCAAAAGGTCAAATATACTGTTAGTCGCACTGCGATATTCATTGCACTTGTATATAGCCATCTATAGATGGATTTAGATTGAAGGGTTTCCAACCTATCTAATATAATGTTGGTTTACAATGACTATACTATAAAGCACACCTGAGACAAATCCAATTTACTCCTAGATCCAATTTGTATACATCCATCAATTTCTATGTACAACATTTGTTCCCAATTATAAATCAACGCCAAGCTCACAGAAATGCATTGCGATGACGCAACGAGTTCATTCCCCGAGGTCCCCAATCACAGAAACACCAACTCTCTAACATATTCACGCACACATACACACACCCAAGAATACATCCAAATAATACCCAAAAATGCATGTCCTTCTACTCGGCGGTCACGGTAAAGTCGCCCTCCACCTCACTCCGCTCCTCCTCAAACGGGCCTGGAACGTAACCAGCGTTATCCGCAACCCCGCGCATGAAAGCGAGATTCTAGCTCTAGGCCAAGGTCTCAAGGGCACCCTCAACGTGCTACTCTCGAGTCTAGAGGATGTGAAGAGTCCCACAGACGCCCAAAAAATCATCGACACAGTTACGCCGGACTATGTCGTCTGGTCGGCTGGTATGGCACCCCCTCACCCCTCACCCCGCACTGACTTTTATTCGCTGTATCCCAACGCACAACACCCAACATAGGCCATCGCCGAGCAAAAGAAAACATAAACCACATAGACATTTATCACTCACTGTGCAAAACCCATAAATCCTCAAACCACAAACTAACACACGACCCCAGGCGCCGGCGGCAAAGGCGGTCCGGCACGCACAATTGCAATCGACCAAGAAGCCGCGAAGCACTTCCTAACAGCATCCTTCGCATCACCAGGCATAAGCAAATTCCTCATGGTGTCTTATCTAGGCAGTCGACGCAAGCAGCCTAGCTGGATGCCCGACGACGAATGGGCGGGTATAGTAAAGGCGAACACGGAAGTGCTTCCTACGTACGCTCAAGCCAAACAAGAAGCCGACGAGTACATGACAGCGCTTGCTGCGCAGCGAAAGCGCGAGTCTGGACCCGCACGCCCATTCCAGGCTATTAATCTGCGGCCTGGGCTTCTGACTGACAAGCCTGCGACGCGGAAGGTCGAGCTGGGAATCACGCCTAAGGGTCGCGGAAGTGTTACTCGGGAGGATGTGGCTATTGTGGCGGATTTGTTGCTTGCTAGGGCTGATACGGAGGGGTGGTTTGATCTTGTTAATGGGGAGGAGGGAGTTGAGGGGGCTGTTGAGAGGGTTGTGAGGGAGAAGGTTGATGCTGTTGTTGGGGAAGATGTTGAGGGGATGGTTAAGAGGTTTTTCCCTTAGAGCATGATCGGGGCCAGCCTTTGAATTTCTAGGTTTCTGTGCTAGGAGAGAGCTGAAGGTTGGATATGGATACGAGATGCTATTCAGGTCTTGCATACGTCTTTCAATGATGAAAACGAATATGAACATAGACATGAGCAGATACAAATGTATATTGAATGCCATTTACAGCTTGGCTTTGGGTGCTTCAGCTACCCCCTTAAACTTCTGCTTGAGAATCCGACGCAGGATCTTCCCACTGGGATTCTTGGGGATCTCATCCACAAACCGCACACCACCACGCAGACGTTTATGGCTGGCGACCTTACTATCCAGCCATTTGATAATTCTCGCTGCTTCATCCTTCGCGCTTGTTCCAGAAGACTTGCTCTTCGCGCTGCGAACGACACAAGCCATAGGAACTTCGGAACCGTGTGCCTCACTCTCAATACCAATGACAGCAACATCATCAATAGCATCGTTGTCAACCAGATATCCTTCCAACTCAGCAGGAGGCACCTGGAAGCCCTTATACTTAATGAGCTCCTTGACACGATCGGTAATGTAGAAATTGCCCTTGGCATCCTGGTACCCAACGTCACCAGTCTGGAACCACCCGTCCTCAGACAAACAGCCCTTAGTAGCCTCTGGGTTCTCGTGATACCCCAGGAAAACGTTAGGTCCACTCAAGTACAATTCGCCTACCTCGCCCGCGGCAACCTCCTTAGGTTCGGATCCGTCTTCAGGCATAGTCATATACTTGGCTTGCATATTAGGCATCAAGCGGCCAACGGAACCTATGGCTTCGCGCCAGTCCTCCCAACGCTGGGAGTGTGTAGTTGGGCTGGTCTCGCTAAGTCCGTAACCCTGCTTGATACCAACCTTGATGCGGGAGTATACTGCCTCTACCAGCTCTTGCGTGAGCGGTGCGGCGCCGGAGTTCATCATGCGCAGACTTGAAAGGTCGTATTTGTCGACCACCGGATGCTTGCCTAGCAATAGCACCACAGGAGGGACGATATAACTGAATGAGCAGTGGTAGTTCTGTACGTGGGCGCACCACTTTTCAATGTCGAATTTTGACATGACGATCAAGTGATAACCCTTGTATAAAGCCTGAGTGATTAAGCAGGTCAATCCTAGTGACTCATAGTTAGCGTCTTGTTCATCCGATCATCTGCGCAATTGAAAGCCATACCATATATATGATAGAATGGCAAAAATGCCAGGACCCGATCACCCTTCCCATCATAACCACCATCCCAACTCAGCATTCCACCCTCACCAATAAACTGCTGTCTAATATTGGCGACGATATTCCGATGCGACAACATGACACCCTTAGGCACACCCGTCGTCCCAGACGAATAAACCAAGAACGCCACATCCTTTGCAGGAATGATATTCTGCTGACGGTATCGGGTAGCCCCAGAGATATTGCGCACAGAGCTGAAATGCTTGATCCGCGCATCTGGATCCCGCTGGTCTCCAATCAGAATAATGCGGTCCTCGGATAAGCCGACTTTCTTCGCAGCTTCCCGTGCAACAGACAACGCCGAAGCTTGCGTTACAAGCCCCTTGGCATTGGAATTCTTGAGCTGGAAAGCCAACTCGGCAACCGTGTAGCCCGGGTTCGCAGGCGAGATAATCCCGCCGGCCCAAAGTGTGCCCCACATCACCACGGGTGTGTCGATGCTGTTTGGTGTGAAGAGGGCCAGTACATCGCCCTTACGCCACTCATACAGGGCTTTCAGGCCCTTGCCAAAATCTAGGGAGGCATCGCGTAGCGACTTGTATGTGTAATGGCGTTGGGTCTCGGCATCTTGGTAGATAACTGGTGGGAGTCAGTGTGAAGAAGACTCAAGAGAAACGCAAATACCGTGTTCAACAACGTAGCATTGGAGTTCTCATTGGATATCACGCACTCTTATCATCTGGGTAGGCTCTATCTTTACGCTCAAATAAGAATGTCCAGAGGTCCACTTCTGGGATGTCGACCGGAGGGTAGTTGGAGGAGACGGGCATTGTGGGGAAAGAGAGCTAAGTAGCCGGATCTGGGGAATGCGATAGAGGCTCAATGGGACTGTTAAATATAAGACGAAAGGAATACACTTGAGTAAAGTACTTAAAGAGATGGGTCCTTCTCCGCAATTTCGGCTCGCGGCTTGCCTCGGCCCCCATTGGATTAGCACAGTAGTACTCAACCCAATACCTAACCTCAAGCCCACCCCGATTTAAAATTGCTGATTTGTTTGAATTTTCAATATTAGAGTGAAAATATCCAATTTGATACTATGCGCTGCCGAGTTGGATTGAAATAGTCATCTGCTCTGTTGGGGTTCATGCTGTATAACCGTTGAGATGGTTGAGATCGGCACGGATATCTCGGCAGTTTGATGGCCTCCGCAAATATACAGTGGCCTTACTGAGCGGACGAAAGACAACATTTAGAGCAGAAGCGTAAATATATACGGTAATGTATCTCAAATGGAACGTTGATATGCGAAGTATAAGATCTGGTGAATGTAGGATGTGAGATGTGGGGAGCGATATGACATCACAAAGTGTCCTCCATGAATCAAAACCTCCCAATTTGATACCTAAGGATCGAGTTTCATTCCTTAGAAATCAGGTAATTTTAATTTTATAGTGAGATGAAACGGGTTTAAGGTAATCAGTGCAGTAAATCTAACGACCTAGAATGGCCGACTCATTTTGGATGGGGCTGTTCAAAAATATATATCTATGTAGCCATAGACATGGGTGTTCTATTTATGGCTAGATGCAAATAGAGAATACACACGAGCTCACATTCCACTAGAGATATGCGGTCAATTGTTGCTAGTTCATATTCAATATCACATTTACACATAATGAGTTTCAGAAAACCCACCTGATAAATCCAGTGACACGATCCCGCTTCCCCAGAGTAAAGGTAGCGGAGTCCAATTTGTGGAGCAGTTCACAGTACACGACGGGGTGGTTTTAATGAACTTAATGACCTAGACTCAGGGAACATGAGACGGGGTTGCCCAGGGCTGTCTAGTGTGGTGCCTTTGGGTTACTGGTTTACGATGTGGTCTACGATGTGCCTGGAAATGAAATTTGTAGTGTCGTTAAGATTTAGACTCCCTCCCCGTTGACACAAAGCGAGACCAGGAAGGGAGTATCCTTTTTACCTCGCCAGATTCGGCGAGGGACTAAATCCAGATCTCAAGATGATTTCATGCCGAGAAGATCTTAAATTGAGTTGGAAACAGCTGACCCGCACTGGAAATACATGCTGAAAAAAAGAGCCCAGTTGAGAGTTTTGCTGAATTCCGTTTTTGCTTTCCCAGCACCATTTCCTCCACACGCCACTCCGAGGGGAATCGTTTGAAATCGTTTACTTGAGGGGAATGAAACGGGAAGAGTGGGTGGCACCGATACCGGGACGACCGTGCTTGACGGGCTTGCTGGGAGGTTGTTAGTACCCCGGTATGAATGGTGGGAGCAAATATTGGGAGCACATACTAAGAGATGGAGAACTCAGCCAGGTAGTGGCCAACCATCTCAGGCTTGATCTCAACCTGGTTGAACTCCTTACCGGAGTAGATACCGATAACGGAGCCGATCATCTCGGGGACGACGATCATGTCACGGAGGTGGGTCTTGACGAGATCGGGCTTCTCGTTGGGCTTGGCCTCCTGCTTGGCCTTGCGGAGCTTCTTAATGAGACCCATGGGCTTGCGCTTCAGGCCGCGGTTGAAACGTCTGCGGGCACGGGCGTGAACGACATCACGGAGCTGCTCGGAGGAAAGGTCGAGGAGCCTGTAAAGGATTTAGTCAAACCAATGTCCTTGCAAATTTTGGGTGCTTGGTCTCCATTCGCAACGCAGCGCCAAAGAGGCGAGAACCAAAGTGCCACATGTGGTGCATCCAGTATGGTTGTTGATATGGTAGATGACCACCTTGAGTTTCGTCTCAAGAGGCACTGGCTGCGAATAGATGTCCAAGGGTTCGATGATTGGTAATGGGGACGTACTGGTCGAGGTCAATGCCGCGGTAAGAGAACTTGCGGAACTGTCTTCTCTTCTTGATCTCTGTTTGGCGAAGGCTCAGTCAGCGTCTGCGATCTTGTTGTGCGTGTCTCCCTCCCAGGTCCATGTCGTTCCCCGCCAACATATATTTATTCAATGATCCTCGTATAGTCGATCGTAATGCGCGCTCTCTCCTCTCATTCGATTATGCTGTCAAGGGCGATGGGTAGGGATGGGGTTGATTCTTCATAACGTACCGGCAGCCTCCTCGGCGTTCTAGATGAAAACTCCATGTTAGTGTATCGCACGGGCGTAAGAGCGAGAGAAAAAAAAAACTCACGTATTCGATGTCAGCCATTTTTGCAGATATTCCTGTAAACCGCCTTTCGACCGTATCTCGAAAAGCGAAGGAAGATGGGTTGTCGGAAATTGTCGTGTCGCTAAGCGGTCGGGCTGCTAACACACAGGCTGTAGGAGGTGGGCAGCACTCGTTAAGCGACGGGTAGGTTCCAAGCCCTAGACGCTATACCAATTTCGGCCATGTGTAATTTTTTATTAAAACATCGGTTATTACGTTGTAATAAGATTCTTTGTAATATTTATTTCCTCGACTTTGCCTGGGGAACAAGACCTCTTGTACTCATAACTGTAATTTATTTGTATCATGATTACCCAAAGCGCTCCCAGGGCTGACGTCCCATGTCGTATCAGAATCGGAGGTTGTTGATGGCCCTTATCAGAGTACAATCTGAGTACGTACATGTAATTACCATGACGTGGATGATTGAATCTCTAGTTCTGCAAGGGAATTTAACGACACGCTATTGCCGAAACGCTGGGCGGGGCCCGGCGATCTTTCAAGGACTACATATACGCATTAAAAAAATTGTAGTCAAGACCAGACGAATTGTATTGGCTATAAGCTTATTCCAGCTCATATGAAAAGTCGCAACTGTATTAAAACAGTCTCAACACAACACACTTGAGAAGCCAACCGGCGCAAATCTTGCCCGGACTGACGAACCAATCAAACATCTGTTCCCCAGAACCATGATTTTTAGGCTTTGGATTAAAGCGCTTAATCGAAGAGACCGAAGCCCATATCCTCATCGGACTCCTCCTCCTTCTCCTCAACCTTCTCCTCAGCGGGAGCGGCGGCACCACCGGCAGCGGCAGCGGCAGGGGCAGCGGCACCAGCACCGCCGGAGGGGACGGAAGCGAGCTTGGCAGAGCCCTCGGAGATCAGCTATTGTAAAGAGTCAGCATGCAGTTCACGTCGGATATATGCGCGTGCGAGTGTCACTAACCTCCTGGAGGTTCTTGCCCTGGAGCTCGGAGATGACCTTCTCGAGACGGTCACCCTCAGCGTCAATGCCGACGGAGGAGAGGACGGCCTTGATGTCGTCGGAGGAGGGGGCCTCGTTGCCGGCAAGGGCGAGGAGAAGGTAGGCAGCGAGATACTTCATTTTGAAAGGACTAGACAAAAAATCTTCATCAGTATCGCGAATTCAAGACCGGATGTGGTCGCACTTCTCAAGCCGTCAAATCGACTGAGAGCCACGAAAAACGAAGTGTACATACCGTTGATGATTATTATCTGAACAAGAGAAACAATCGATTTAACCGCGAATTGGGCGGAGACTGCAACGTCGAGTTCTGGTGGAAAGAGGTTGGTTGACGAAGGATTAACCGAGCGATCAAAATCTTGAAAAAAGGTGGTGCGAGTGGGTGTGGCTAGTGCTGGCGGGACTTCTAAGCGAGCGCTGTGGCGCATCGTTTGCTATCACGTGACCCTTGCATATCCGGCCTTGATAATCGTATGCTGGCCAGAAACCTGTCTACCTTTCCTACTCGTCTACGGAGTATATACCTCTTACTCGGAAAGCTCTTGGGCCAAGTCAGGCGTGGCCTCTACTTGTGATAGTTCTGTTATATTGGAATAACAGAAACTTCGGAGCGAGCCAAGCCAGAGATCTATTCTCATGCTATCGGGCTCGGAGTCATGAAGTTACTTAGTCGTACCAAACATCGACGGTGAGCGACTTCTTCTTTGTACCACTCTTCAACTACACACCTTTCGGGTCATTCCCACTGAGTCAAAATGAGTGTATGCTACATATCCCTCTCTTCATTTCATCTCATTTTGACTGACATAGCGTAGTTCCTCGATTCTGTTCTCTCGTCTCTCCAGACGGGTAAGCCTTCTCAACCCCCACTGACCCAGGCGCCTACCTCGCCTGCACCTGCTTCAGTCCCTAAAAAAGAGGATCGAAAACCGACAGTTGTGCGACGGTTGCCACCGACCAGTGGGAATGTCACTGGAGGGATCAAGCGTAAAGCTGAGGACCAGCTGCCTCGCCCACCAAAACCTGAAAGCAAGGCGACAAATAACCCCACTACGTTCGCCACGAGGCCAGCGGTATCATCAGCGCCACCCAGAGTTGTTTCCAAGCCAGTCCCGATTACCACTTCTCGGCCAGCCATGCCAAAGCCCACCCTCAAACCCAGCTTATCTGCGGCTCCGAAAGTAACAACCTCACGGAAGGAGCCCGCACCCAAACTCACATCGACAGGCGTTGCCACCACCTCGAAGCCGCCACCAAAGGGATCATTTGCGGAGATCATGGCGCAGGCAAAGGCTAAGCAGGAGACGGCACCTGTGGGAGTAGGCTTGCTACGACACCAAGCCGGTCCCAAAGAAAGACTTACCAAAGTGGAGCGTAAGCGGCGCATGATGGAACTCCAGGCCAAAGAAAAAGAAGCGCGTTTAGGAAGGAAGGCTGGCCCGGGGGTTTCTGCCAAGGGCAAGCCTGCTGTCCGGCAACGTGATTCCGAGGGGCCCTCATACAAGGGCACTGCCAAACCGACGCAGGCCCCCGAGCTACCTGCCTACCGTGGAACTGCGGGCCTACCGTCAAACCGTGGTGGAAGTGACCGTCGACACCAATCTCGCAATTCCCGACAGAACGAATATCTCGCGACTGACGAAGAAGATGAGGGTGACTTCGGTGGCTACGACGATTACTATTCCGATGCATCGTCCGACATGGAGGCTGGACTTGATGATATGGACCGCGAAGAGGCGGCTGCATTGGCATTTGCCAAACGGGAGGACGAGAAAGAGCTGCGACAAGAAATGGCGGCTAAGAAAGAGAAGCTGGAGCGCCAGCGGAAGTTGGCTGCTCTTGCTTCTAGGAGCAAGCGTTAAAGTTTGGCCATCTTTATACTGTCAAATTCTCACTCCTTTACTTCCCACCATTTTCACAATCTCTTTTGTTTTGGGAAGGACTACATATTAACTCCGCATTATGAGCGTTCGGGTTGCCCATAGACGGGGATGCCTTATATTTTATTTTTATTTTTTGCTTTGAAGCACCATCAATAGCGAGCGCTATTTCAATACCAATTTTCTTTTTCTTTATTTACCTGTTGTGTATATTGTAGTCATCATTCCATATTGAAGTCATTTGATATCGCAACTCCAAACAAGCTTGTCTAGGCCCCACTTGGCGGGTGACATCACTCCTGTTCACCTCCAGGGCTCCGGCGTAACCTTCAAAGTTATCTTCTACAATTTCACATTTTCACGATTTCCCATATTCACCATGGAGTCCGTTCATCATGTCTCGGTCTCATCAAAGATCCTCTTTGGCAAGGTGCGCAAGATTGTGCCTCCAATGCTTGAAAAGTTTCACAAAGGTCTGTTGATTAGGTCGATTGGAGTAATCGACGCTATCTACCACGAATGAACCTCCCCGCTGACTACTAAATTAGGACAGCTCGGCCGTGTAGCTGTTATTGGAGGCTGCGTCGAGTAGGTTCTCTGTCTAGTTGACTGGTATTCTACTAACTGGCTTAAGCTACACTGGCGCTCCATACTTTTCAGCCATGGCCTCTGCAAGGCTTGGTATGTTCCCTAAACAGGCCCATGCTCTCTACCAAATATACTGACTCTCGAATTGTAGGATGTGATATGGTATGTTCGAAATGTCCGAAATATGGCATATCTTCTCCAAACGACTAACAACCACCAGAGCCATGTACTATGCGAACGATCTGCAGCACCAGTAAGCTACCATCCGGTCTAGATTGAACCCACTCTAAACATGTAATGCAACAGGTTATCAAGGGTTACTCTCCAAATTTGATGGTACACCCATTACTACCAAGCAGCGACACTGTCAAGGATCCCGGCTCAATTGATGCACCATCACTAGCGGGTCCGATCATTGAAATGCTATCTCGCCTGCATGCACTCGTGATTGGGCCGGGTCTCGGTCGTGACGGTGTGACGCTAAAGGTAGTCGCCGAAGTGATCAGAGAGGCACGGTCACGATCGATCCCTTTTGTGCTAGACGCAGACGGATTGCTGATTGTGACGCAAGACCCAAGCCTGGTCAAAGGCTACAAGGAGTGCATTCTCACACCAAATGTGGTAGAGTTTAGCCGTCTAGCCAAAGCGCTAGGTGTCAAGGTCGCCAGCCAAGTGGAGATTGCGCAAGGCGGAAACGGCGACACCACTAGCAAAGCATCAGATGCGTGTGAGCAGCTATCCCAAGCCCTCGGTGGTGTCACGATTCTTCAAAAGGGTCCTCAGGATGTGATCTCCAACGGGGTTACTAGTATCATCTCTGATACCAAGGGTGGCTTGAAGCGTAGCGGCGGTCAAGGGGACACTCTGACCGGATCACTGGGCACATTCCTTGCCTGGCGAGCGGCTTATCATGACAAATTGTGGGACTCTGGCGAGCAGGACAATGAGAAGGAGGCACAGAGCAAGGAAGACGTTCAGGCAGAGCTCGATTCTGAGAACAAGCGCATGTCCCCAACAACGACTCTGCTACTGGCAGCTTGGGCGGGAAGCAGCATTACACGAGAGTGCTCGCGACGAGCCTTTGCAGCTAAGGGACGGAGCCTGCAGGCCAGTGATTTGACTGGTGAGGTTCACGGGGCATTTTTAAGGCTGATTGGAGAGCCAGATGGGTCTAAGACGCACCTCTAGGCTACCGTGTTAAAGGCTCATAGCCATGCATCTATGTACGAGAAAGACAGTGGATCTGTTAAATACACCGGAGTATATCTCCATGTCTAAGTAAGCTGCATGAAAACCCCGCCAATTAAACATGTTTCGTCCACTTTTATGACGGTTCTCACAAGCTGTGTCTACACCAAAAAGAGGTCTCGAACCATGCATTTCATACTCAAAAATCTTGCTCCGACATTGCAATCTCAACTGCACTGACTGATGTAAGTGGTCTTAGGTGGTAGCATTAGGGAACTTTTGTTCCATTTCACCTGAGATAAAGAAATAACTCATAGTATGTGAATTTCAGCTTTCAATAACCCATTGATCAGCATGGTCAACCCCCGTCTTTCGGTGCTTCCAAGGTTACTCTTGAGACTCTGGCCTTCGGCCAGTCCCGATTACCGACTATTAGGTGGAAATATAACATTGTCAGCCAATAAGGGTTGTCTGACAACATGATATCATTATATAGACTCGGGGTATTGGGTTTGATCGGGTCCAACAATGCAAAAAGTGTGCCCTGAATGGGTACCTTAGACCCCTACCCTTGATGGCATGCAGAGTAAATAGGAACCGAAAGCACCGTGTCACAGCCCCTACCTCAATCTCGAGTAACCGGTGCCCAACCTTTGCGGTCTCGTTTGTTCTCACCTGCCTTTCGTTATGTTCCGAGAGCCTGCAGAAGAGGAAGTCATTTGCATAAGCCTGACCAAATCAAAGAATATCCAGCTCGTAACCATAAACCTTCAAGCTGTGTGAGACGTCTCCGTTGGCAAGTCAAAGCCTCCGCATTTTTATACAGCTGTTGACGTCGAGATCCGAATATGGCCAAGGGGAGAGAGGCTGAGACATGCACCTTGCCCCATATTTTCTGCTGAATCGACATTCTAAAAGCTGAATAGGCTCAGGCGTGCTGCTCAAAGGTGATTTTGAGCCAAGAAACCATACACATCACCTTGCTCAGTAAGCATTGGTGGTGTTTTGAGGTATTGTTCTAGATCTCGTATTCACAGCCACGGTTGGTTTCACCTCCCCGTCCTATCCGATCATAGGACATCAGATAAAGATCCTATACGAGATCCTATACAGGATTGCAGAAGTCAGCCGGTGACATTTCAATAATTTAACAGTGGTACCGTGTATGGGTATCGTCTCCTTCGTAGACCAGGCTACAGAGTATACCGGGAAACCCAGGCTGAAACTGGCCTCGTGATGCATCACAACCCTGAGGGGCCCAGGGAATAGAATGAATAACATCTTCCCAAGCAAAGCACTGCCAAACCTAATGATTCACATAAACATATACCATGGGAGACGAGTATATAAGATGGCGAATCTCCCAGCAGAACATAACGCCATCAGAAACCAATCCCCAGACAGAAGACACCTACTCCAAGTCTATACTCAATCCAACCATCTATCAAGATGCATTTCTCCATCGTTGCCTTGATCATCACCAGCGCCTCCCTGGTGGTCGCTGACCCAACACCATGGCCTCAGTGCGGCGCCTGCAACCCTATTTCAGGCGAGAACTGGTGTGACCCCTCGACCTCGTGTATTAACACTGGAACATCTTTCCACTGCGCCTGTCGTGCTGGCTTCAAGGCGTCTAAGTACAATGATGACTTGTACCACCAGTTCCGCCTACCAATGCCGAACTATGAGTTCCTTGTTTTCGTTCCTGAAGACACGGCTTGCAACACCCCATGTGATGACTTGTATGCTGCTCCTTCTGATCTTTGCAAGGAGGTCAAACTTCAACACCAGTGCGAGGCTTAGACGGATCTGGGGTTGGAGTGGGTTTACTAGGTAGTACTTGGAGGAAGAGGGAAGAAGAGGGGCTTTAAGCAAGGTATGGGGATAGTGCAATAAGCTCAAAGGACGAAGTTGGATGCACAGCACAAGATATTCTGTCGGATTGCACGTGTACATGTGTCATTCCTTAATTGAAATTGTTTTTCGTGGAAAATTATGATGCGAATGTAAATTAAACAAGTAGATTGGGAAGATCTTCTTAATTGACCCTATGAAATCGTAAGTACCAGCTCCATTGACCCAAGAATACAAGAATACACCCAAACACCCGTCGCCTTATTTCAGCCAGTTTCACATGCATCTTCCACACGTACAAAAAGCACGATCAACATCTAAGAAGAGAAAAATAGAATGGGAGACATTCACAATTACATGTCCATATCGCCGTCAACTTCAGTGAAGAGCAGACGTGTGCCGTTGCCAGTGACTTGCCAGAGCTGTAGAGGATGTTAGTAAAAAAGCACAGTAGACTTCTGGAGTTATCACAACTTACGTTCATCTCGGCATATTCATCGATAGTCATGGTGAGGTTATCCTCGGTGAAGCCTCGGGCTAGCACACGCTCACGAATACGTCTCATGCTCATCTCACCTTCCTCGCCATCTCCAACGGCGGCGGCACCACTCTCCTTCATGCTGCGGATCAAGTTGTAGATCTTGGTGGACGGGGTGTTGTCGGCGCCCTGCTCGCCATCATTGTACAGAGAAGCCTTACTGATCTCAATGAGACGCAGAGCCTCATCGACATCCTCGCGAACAACCTCCTCACTGAAGCGAAGACGAGCAAGTGCCTGCGAAAGACGAACTATACCGAGCAGAGTACGGGGAGTGACGTGAGAGAATTGCCTCTTCTTGGACTCATCGATCTTTTGTCTCTTGCGCATGGCCACATAAGCACCGACCATATAGTCAGAAACATTGGTAGGCACAATAGGACGGTATGTGCGTGCCTTGGCAACGTACTGACGGACCTCGTGGGGAGTGAACAACACGCCGGCTTCTTCGCTCTCAGGGTGCTTGTTGTGCATGTGGACGTAGGTGACGTGATGGGCCAGCTCCTCGTCGCCCTCGCGGGACGGGGTATCCAGAAGCAGGAACATGACATCGAAACGAGAGAGCAAAGCGGCGGGCAGATTAATGTTCTCCACGGGTGACACCCGAGGGTTGTAGCGACCGTATAGCGGGTTGGCCGCTGCCAGGATGGAAGTACGGGCGTTGAGTGTAGTTGTAATACCAGCCTTGGAGATGGAAATAGTCTGCTGTTCCATCACTTCGTGAATAGCTGTCCGGTCCGAGTCCTCCATCTTGTCGAACTCATCAATACAGCAGATACCGTTGTCGGCAAGAACAAGGGCACCTCCCTCCAGCACCATCTCGTCTGTGACAGGATCTCTCATGACTGCGGCGGTGAGACCGACACCACTGCTTCCTCGTCCGGTGGTGTACACGCCACGAGGAGCAACCTTGGTAATGTATCGAAGAAGCTGCGACTTGGCAACACCAGGATCACCCATTAAGCAGATATTGATATCTCCACGGATGTGCATGCCGTCACCCATCTCTTTCGTGACACCGCCAATCAGGAGCAATAGCAATGCCTTCTTGACATCAAGATGTCCGTAAATTTCGGGCGCAATCGACCGAGAAAGGTACTCATACATGTTACCAGAACGCTGGTGCTGCTCGATCTTGCGAAGAGTACGGCTGTCCATACCCATCTCATTGTATGACTTCTTGTGCTGGGTGATGTGCTGGGCCTCCAAGTATGTGTCAGTCAGCAGGCCAGCGCGAATAGCCCGGAAACCAGTGTAGGGAGTGGGTAAAAAGATGCCGGCGATGTCGACAACGTCACCGGGGTTCAGTTGGCGAGTCAGAGCGCCGTGGCAGTGAACGGTCAAAGTGCGAGGAATGTGGCCCACAGGAACTTGGTCGGCCATTTCCTGGATCTTCACCTCCTGGAAGGGAACAAACTTTGATGCACGAGTTGACAGGAAGAGCTGACCCTTCGAGTTGTTCTTTTTGCATTCCTCTGACAGACACTCGGTCAAGGGGAGGAATTGCTTGGTGGTGATGGGCTGGAACACTTCGCAACCACAGCGATCACAAGTATAGGCGTTGATCTGTACAGCCGGCTTGACATCTGAAACACGGGTGGTGATACCGCGGACTGTAATCAAGCTACCCAGGTGCTCACCACGCACATAACGGACGGCGAGGGCTTTGGAATCGCGCTCGGCGCTAGATCCAGAAGGTGTGATGGGCTTGAAGTTGAGAGTATATCTGCGGGTGAGCTCTGGAGGGAACATCGATGGGGCAGTCGCAGCAGCTTCCATGTCGGCCTCCATTGCAGTTTCCATAGTCTCATTTCGCTTCTCGCGCTGAGACATGATCACATCAAGCACATCATCTTTGAATCTGCACAATAATTAGTTTAGCAGCCAGTGTATTCGCATAGAGGCAGGTTTGACATACGTGATATCCTTTGTCTCCCTAGGCATAACCTCATCGACCGCTTGAGAGATAACATCGATATAACGTTTTGTGTTCTTTTCGATAGATTCGACGAGCTTCAGGTTTTGTCCCTCGGGCATAGATTTCTCAAACTATTACCACCATTGTGAGCTAGAATTTAGCGAGACGGGCCCATATTTGATACTTACAATAGACAGGTCATCCAACTCGATCAAGATGTTAGATGTGTCTCGGTTTGCGATATCCTGCAGAATTTGCATGTACTTGAGCTTCGGCTCCCGGTGCCTCCTTGCTCCTCGGGCGTTTGCCCCGTTGGTCTCATCGGCATCGTCCATGAAATCATATTCATCACTAGTCTGGCCGTCGTCAATGTTCAAATCCTCCAACGCCTCGGTCGCAGCGGCTTCTGAGGACGATTGGAAGGTCTTGAACCCCTTCAAGAAATCTTTGAAGCCATTTAGTTGCGCGGAATAATCCACGGGTGGGGGATATTGAAGGAGAGACATAATAACAAAGTGCGCTCAATTGAAGCGCAAAGAATCGATAGTGGGATCGGGAGAGAAATAGAGAAGAGGGTCCGTCCAGTGACTTCCGAGCCCCTACCAAATTCGCAGGTAAAACGCGAACGCGAGGTCGGGACGCGCTCAAAAAATGGGACTAACGCAATTAGGAAAAGTATCAATTATCACGGATTATATATTTATCCGTTTATCCGTTTATCCACTATCGAGGTATGAATCACATGACTTGTCATCGGGCCGAGGCGAAAGAGAGATGTAGTGTGGAGTCCGGGGTCGTGTCTCTCCGGGTTCACAGTTCCCCCTCCTCCTTGTCTTTCCGGTGTTCACGATCGTTGAGCGCTTTAAAATGGCGCCCAAGAAGCCTGCTGCGACGGCCGAAGTTGCTCTCACCCCACTCAAGAACTGTCTCGTTAACCTACCGCCGTCGCTGGTCGCTTTGCTGGTCAATGCAAACACGGTTAGTTACTAGTTATTGTATCTCCATGAGCTATTTTTGGCTAACGTCTAGCTATATCAGACCGCGCAGAATGTTATTATCGAATTACAATATAAATCAACCTCTGGAAAGGCCAATGGAGCCCCTCCGCAGCAATCATGCTTCCTCGGTTGGACGGGTATGCCGAGCAAGCGCAGGCTTGCGCCTGTCGTTGGGAGAGACGGTATCAACAGTGGGTATTCCAGGGAACAGGAAATATCCACCGTTGAGCTTGATACTACTTTCGGTCGGCTTCTCGGTCTCACAGAAGGACAGAAGGTAATACCTTCCCAGTGCGTCATTACCCCCGTGGGGCACTAACACTTGCAGGTCGGATTGTTTATTCACCTTGATCCACCCGTTGCACATACGATAAACATTGAGCCATTGACACCGGAAGACTGGGAGAGTATGTTGAAATCATCAACAGCTATAATAGAACAGGCACTAACTCGACGCTAGTTATTGAACTCCATGCCACATTCCTGGAACTTAACCTTTTGTCACAAATCCGCGCTTTACCCAACCCTACATACAATGCAACGCAATCAGTGCATATGCACCCACTCGCATTGCATCTATCTCCCACATCTACCGCCAATATTGTCGTCACTTCTCTTACACCCGCTCCCTCAGACACCTCCCCCTTTGCCAAAATCGCGCCGGATGCAGAAGTCATAGTGGCCCCCAAAGTTCGATCCAAAACAAGCAAAAGCTCTCGGGCTGACAGCCGCAGTGCTGCTGGTAGTAGCAGGAAGAGTGCTGGGGGCAGGAGTGCTTCAAGCACTGTACGCCAAAAGAGTAGTGGGTCCGACTCCAGCACACGAGGCTCCCTCTACTTGAGAGGTGTGGACCGCTCAGCGGCCACTCAATACTTTGATGGGGAAGTAGAAGACGATGCAAATGAGGGCCTCCGTGTTTGGGTTGATCCGGACTTGCTGGCTAGCCATGAGCTGCGCGGAGCGACTTGGGCATGCGTGTCGGTTGTCCAGCCATCCGGTCTCAAACCCCCACCAGATCCCCAACAGCAACTTGTTCAAGCTGAACAGCAAAAGTCCAATGACACCGGTACTCCTACAACCAAGATCGTGGCTAAATTGCTTCCGTGGGAGGAGGCTCCGGACAATCGGCATGTGGCAATGTCCACCTTGTTGTGCACGGCCCTTGGTGTGGAGAATATGGTTGGAGGAATCCTCCGAGTCGAAGCAGCACCCCCACAGCTGCATCGCTCGGCAGTCAAGACTCTCAAAGTTTATCCTTTCATAGGCGATGCTTCAAAGAAGAAGGACGGGCTGAAGTTCGGTGCTGACACTACGGCGTCTCGGGATGCCCTAGCTGAGCGCCTTAGAGTCATCTATGGAAGCACTGGTTCCGACACCGGGCTGTTCTCGGGGCCTTTGACTGATGGAATGATTATACCTAGATCCGAGCATCATCCTTCAGTCTCTTTGTTCGATGGTGCCATTCTTCGCTTTGACCCCCCTTTGAAGGGGACTTCTGATGAAACAAAGTCAATGTTCGGATGGTTGCTGGGCTCAGAAGCGAAGCTGAACCTTGAAGTCCAAGCTGAAATCCCCAAACCATTTGACCCTAGTTTATCGACGCTACCTATGGAAGATGCTCTCCCAGAAACTGCTCCTCAATTGGTAGGGATTGATTCTATCATTGAACGGTCATTGAACAACCTAAGAAAATCCTCGTCTATCTTGCTTACCGGTGGTCTTGGTGCTGGCAAAACAGCGCTTACCCATCTACTGGCTCATCGCCTTAGACGAGATCATCTGTTCAATGTCAAGTATTTCTCCTGCCGTAAACTTGTCACAGATGAGACACGCATTTCCAACATCAAAGAGACCCTGAACCGCCTCTTCATGTCCGCATCATGGTGTGCGCGTCTTGGTGGTCAGTCAGTTGTGATCCTTGAAGATCTAGACAAGCTCTGCCCAGCGGAAACTGAATTGCAGGTGGGTGGCGACAATGGCCGCAGTCGCCAAAACAGCGAGGTTATCTGCTCTATGGTTCGAGAATATTGCGCGCTGAATTCCTCCGTTGTGCTACTGGCGACTGCCCAGGCCAAGGAGTCCCTCAATAATGTTATCATCGGCGGCCATGTCGTCCGTGAGATCATCAATATGAGAGCCCCTGACAAGGAAGGACGCCGAAGAGTTTTGGAAAAACTCACTAGCGAAGACACATCTACAGAAAGCTCAAACGGACGTGTGAGGGCCACAAGCTCCTCAACTCAAGGCTCATGGTTAGACCCTTCAAATCCAGGAAGCAGACCAAGTTCTTCTGGCGGTGACGGGTTTGTTATTGGAAGGGATGTCGAGTATCTAGAGCTAGCCGGAAAAACCGATGGGTATATGCCCGGTGATCTTGTGCTGCTCGTTGCTCGTGCGCGCAATGAGGCCCTCATTCGCTCTGTCTCAGATCTGACAGCAACATCGAAGATGATCACTCTCGGCTTAGAAGACTTTGAAAGTGCCCTGAAAGATTTCACTCCAGCATCTCTTCGCAACGTCACTCTTACCTCGTCATCAACTACATTTTCCTCTGTTGGCGGTTTGTTCGAAACTCGCAAGATGCTGTTGGAAACTTTGCAATATCCTACAAAGTATGCTCCGATCTTCGCACAGTGCCCATTGCGACTGCGGTCTGGTTTACTTCTCTATGGATATCCTGGTTGCGGTAAGACGATGTTGGCCAGTGCAGTGGCTGGCGAGTGTGGATTGAACTTCATCAGTGTAAAGGGTCCCGAGATTTTGAACAAATACATCGGAGCCAGTGAAAAGAGTGTGCGCGATTTGTTCGAGCGAGCCCAAGCCGCTCGCCCTTGCGTACTATTCTTTGATGAGTTCGACAGTATCGCACCCAAGCGTGGTCACGACTCCACCGGCGTCACGGACCGTGTTGTCAACCAGTTGTTGACACAAATGGACGGGGCAGAAGGTCTCTCCGGCGTTTATGTGTTGGCAGCAACGTCACGACCCGACTTGATCGATCCTGCCCTCCTGCGTCCTGGCCGTCTCGACAAGTCCCTACTTTGTGGCATGCCCAACCACGAAGACCGTGTTGATATCATCCGCTCAGTGAGTGAAAAGCTCAAGATGAGTGACGAGGTCACGTCTCGCCTCAGTGATATTGCCGCCGCGACCGAAGGATTCTCCGGTGCGGATCTGCAGGCTGTCGTGTATAACGCCCATCTCGAGGCAGTTCATGACGCATTAGGTGATCGTTCTACCGATACAGCCAAGCCTAGTACCAAGGCCAACTCCGCTAGTGCTTCTAGCAAATCCTTCATCCAGTTCCTCTACTCCTCTTCGGAGGAAGCATCTGGGTCTGTTTCCATGCCAGCCCCGGCAGTGATCTCAGCCAAACTAGAGGCAATCAAGAATTCGCGTCGTCGCCAGCGCCAGCTCGAACAGGGACCTTCCGGTGCGCACGCCGCGGGCCCGGTGGCTAATGGTACTCAGCCTGATGCAAACGAGCTGCGTGAGGATATCATCGTCCGCTGGGAGCATGTTGAGCGCTCATTGGCTACCACGCGTGGTTCTCTTCCTCCCGCGGAGCGTAGACGTCTCCAGGGAATTTACCGTGAATTCGTCGCAGGCCGAAATGGCGAGATGCCTAACGGCGAGGCTGCCAATGAGATTGGAGGCCGAACAAGTCTAATGTGATATATTTTATGACTTGGGTTTTGTACACTGTATATATGAACATCCTTGCATGTTCGATTGATTATTTGCCTTCTATTCTTGTATTTATCAATATTGGTAAATGGACATGACTTTACACATTTGAATGTGGTCGTATAGAGTATTAGACGAGATAAGGATCAAGCTCATCTAGGCAATTAGTCACCAATCTTGGCTCGCTTGCGGCATTTATAAAGCTTTGCCTTGTAGAATGGTCCGTTTCACAAATAGTTCGAAGTATATCTCTTTGGTGGCAAAAACACAATTCTACAAGAGCAATGAAATTACACATTGGTCCATTTCCTACAGAAATTAGGACTTTTCACCTTCCAAGTTTGATGGAAATGCAATATGGAATGTACACAGCCAACACTGAACAAACCAGACTCATTTTCTATATTCAAAAATTACAAACAGAATAAACGGGAGATAATAGTATTTATATTGAGCGAGATAAATACAGAGACAGGAGATGTATATCATTAGAGCCTTGTCACCAACAGAGAAGTGCTTAGCCAAATGGAAGCCCATGAGGGCCGAACAGAAAGTATGGCTTTTACCTCCTGTAGACTCTCTTGTTTTGACCACACACTAGATTTGACCTCCTCAAAATGGATATTTAGAGGGAGAGGGGGTGGAAAATGTTCTTCGAGTCTGAAGTCGTCTTTCCAAAGGGGAGAGAGAATCAATCAAGATCTCGTGGCTTGTTCCACGTTGGAGTAGATGTGAGAATCCAGGTTCAGTAGCGCTGAAGATAGGCGACATTACGTGCGATGCTGCCGTGGAGATATTGTGGACTCCAAATGGTCGAGGGTTAAGTCGCTAGCGCTGGCACAAGGAAAGCAAAGTGGCTCATCTTCCACCTTCAATTGGGAGACAGGCAGACGGCCAGTCATATTGTGGTAGATGAACAGGAAGATGAGAGGGTCGGCCAAACGAACGTTGTCAAGCGGTAGGATCAGGTTCCCGTTGTTGTGGCATTTCACAATACCATACTACTCCTGGACCCCTGGCATTGATTTTTCACCAGGATCTACCGGAATTCGCGGTACTGAATGTTTTTCTTTCGTGCGTCATCGGATTCCCAGGTAGTGCCAGTGGCGTACGTGCTAATGATGTCGTGGCCTAGATCCTTGAATTCATTTGTGACCTCATTTGCACATTTGACTAGTTGGGAGACGGCTTCGAGCTGTGTTTGCAGCACTGGGTCGGTTGTTTTCGGGCTTGTTACCGCTAGCTTGGAAGGTCCTACCTGGGGTAGGATCGTGGCCTCTGCTGCTAGCTTGGTTGAGTGCCGGTGTATGGTAGGCCGTTTGCCCAAATAATCATTGGCGGATCTAGCGGAATACGAGAGGTGCGTATGTCGCCGTGTTGGTCAAAATCGGCCTGGAATCGCGAGCTTCGCTGGTGGGGTGTCATAGTGCAGAGACAATAGAAACTGTTCTCGTGTGGCGTAGCTTTGGTGCTGTGTACATCGATAAATTATCATTTGCAATCGAGCTATAGGTGAAAGAGATGGACTTACCACTTGACGAGCTCATACCCGGTGGTCAACCCGGGGAGCATACTTGAAGCAACTTGCCTATATTTCATAATGTTAGCATTCAGAATGAAGACGAAGTAAGAGAGAGACAAGTCTCACCAACGGGTAGCCAACCCCTCGAGAACCAACCTCCACACTACAGAAACCTCCCTTACCATCTTCACCGAAAGCACCAGCAGAAAGCTCCCCCAGACATAGTCCAAGTTTGCTCATTGGCTAGCTGCTGAGCTCTGGCTCCGGAAAAAGCACCAGCACGAGCGGCACCCAGGGACCCTATCAGAATTAAAAGTCAGCCGAGTCTAATCTAATTGAAGTAAAACAAATGCCATTTCAGATGGAACATCTAAAGTAAGAAAGAAGAAAAAAGTGAGAATACACCGAACTGAACTGAAATCGAACTGAAATCGAAACAAGAGAGGCTGTAAGAAGAACGAAATGGAATTGACTTACCAACATCGTCGGCGCGACAGAGGACCAGGCGCATGATCATAGATCACGATTGGGGCGGGGGTAGGCTTGCCCCGACGCTCCGCAATCGATCCCATGAGTGCGCGAGCCTCCTGCCGCTGACGGTGGGCGTCGTACCCTGGGATCTGCTGGTAACCAGGAGGAATCACCGGAGTCCTAAGGTCGGCAGTCCGGGGGGACGCAGCCCGACAGCTGGCCCCATAGTGGGAGGATCTACTGGTCTCGGGGGCAGCACGAACCTCATTGGTAGGCTGAGGGGTTGGAGGTGCATTCTCCATGGACCAGCGGCCCGACAAAGCAGCCATTTCCCAGGCATTCATTTTGGTAGTTGTTTGTGGCATTGAATGGCCTTTGTAGGCAATGAAAATGAATGCTAATTGGAGGGGAGGAGAAAGAAAGAGAAAAATAAGAGAAGAGAAATGGATTGGGGGCTGTTTATATAGTCCCCTGCCCGAAGAGGAAGGGTCGACCGGCATCAAAGGTAAAGCGGCGGCTATGTGTAGAGCCGGCATTAACCCCGGATCGTTCCTGCCATCTCCGGCATAAGATATGAGGGACCATTAAGCATGTGGGCACTACTATTTTGTTACATAAGGTGCCCAATCTATTCCGGTACGGCTAGCCAAGTTGCAGTTTGATTATTTTTTGGGCAAGATAAAAGGCTTCACTCTTTCTCTAGAGCCTTGTTGACAAGATGTTCAAGCTTGTTCCACTCAGAAGAGAGAACGGCCTTCATCTTGCTAGGATCAAGCCCATTGGCCTTGAACTCATTGTGAACTTGTACAAACTGATTTCCGACAAGCTTCCTGAAGCTAGGCACAGTGCAGCTCTCCGCCTGAGTACTGGTAAGTTCAGCTAGAACGTACCAGATCAAGTAGTGAAAGTTCAGCTTGAATTCATTAATCTGGACAGGGTCTTTGGGGTCAGGCTGGAAGCCCTCCTGAGAAATGAAGACAGTAAGCCTGACAAGGCTCCATGCATGGATGTGTCGAATGGGATGAGCCTTGTCGTAGACAACAGGATCAATTCGCAGGTATCGAATGGCAGCGTGGATGAATGCCCGTGTGAAGTTACCAGCCGTTAGGAGAGATATAATCAGCTTGTCGCGGAGAGAAGCATACGGCTGACGGGTAATGGGCCATAGTGCGGTTTCATGGAGCTTGTGCATAGCAGCTTCCAATTTCTCAATTGCCTCTGCTGGCTCCGTGCTAGTTGCAGTTGCTTTCTGCATGAGCTCTAGAGCTTCACGTTCTGCTGTCTCTAAGGGCGTCATGTCTTCAGGTGTAGACAAGAACCGGCCTTCAAGGGTTTCCGATCCCATCTGGCACTTAGTGCACTGACAGTCGAAGAAGTAGCGTTCTTTCAATTCATTGCGACGGATATCATATGGTGTTGTGGTGTCGATATAGGAGATGAAGATTTGCTCGCCCTTTTTGATGGGACGTATAGCCTTGACGTACAGTTCTTCACCGTCAAATCCAACAGTGGAGTTGTAGTCACAGCTGTGGTTAATCAGCCCGGCATATGGATGCATGTAGAGGCCAATACGGTCATACATGGAGGTGGTAAGGTTGAAGGAGTTGAGATCCAGCTATAAACGATAGTTAGATAAAAAGTCGGCAAGATGAGAGATGCAAGGCTGAAAGCAATTACCTTGGCAGCATAAGAAGCGACAGTTCCTTCATCCAGGTCCGTCTCTGAGTAGTTCTTGACAGCCCTTGCTGTCAGATTAATCCTATCAAGCTGGCCCTGGCTCTCTGAGATCTCATTGATGTGAGTCTCCAAGCCATCAAAAATCTTTAACTCTTCAGAATCGTACTTGTTACGTGAAGTGCGCAGCACTACACGTAGGAGAGCACGAGCATTGTTGGGAAGCACCATCGGCTTGACCTTTTTAAAGATGGAACATTCAAGAGAATGCACAAATTTCCAGTCCTTAGATTGACACATCTAGTAATCAAGTATCAGAAGAGCAAACCAGACATAATCTTTGGTAGGACGAGAATATGAGACAGCAAACGATCTATCGCCATAGCAACTCACCCGATCACAATACTTAACGACACGACATCCCGTGCAAGCCTTCAACTCATTTCCAGTTTCCATCTGTCGCTTTCCAAAGCAGCCAGCACATGTGTCCTCTAAACGTGGAGAATCAAGAACCGCCACAAATGGTGTTTTGATGTGCAAAACATCTTCACCGGGGTTGATGTCGGCTGTTGCAAACAGGCCATTCCCCATGCCATTCGAGGCAGGCTGTGGGACCGTCTTGGTTGTTACCGAAGGTAGTGCAGCTCTTGATGTCATTGTGGGTGATCTGAATATAGGAATAAGAATCGTTTGAAGATATAACAACCAGAGTGGATAGTCATCCACGTGGGCAGGGCGGTGAATATTCATCCATTGTGATTGAATCTCTTGGCATTAATGAAGATTGATAGATTCCCCCATATACCTCCCAAAGAGCAGTCTCATGAGAAGATCCTGAAATTTCTCTCGTGGCTCAAGTACACTAGTTAAGAGTTACTCGCCAAGCATTTTATTATTGTCACCTTGGTAACTAGCGTCCTACGTTATATAAGTAAGCTAAGTCGAATATAAGGGCAGAAAGAGAGGACATTGATTTAAACTGGATCTATGTATATGCAAAATGGTCACATGGATATGAATACCGGGAAAGAAATACTCCGTAGATACCTAGAAATCCTTCTCAGCAGAAATCCATCTTCGATCAAGACTCGAAGATTTGTAGCCAAAACGAGTCAGACTCGAAACAATGTTTGATGGATTATTAGATGTACATATGCATAGCTCATTCAAAGCGGGTAGACCCAGAGAATCAAGTCCCAATTAACTAAACATCAGACATGAACAAAAAGAACCGAACTCAAGACCTAGAGCATAGCCGCAAAAGCAACCGCAGCAGCAGCGCCCAACGGCGCACCAGTCATCAAAGGCTTGGCAGCAGCCGCAACACCACCAGTAGAAGCAGTAGGAGTGATCTTCACAGGCGAAGTTGAAGCCGTGGCATCAGCCTTGAAAGCGTATATGCCATCGGTGATAGTAAGAGGCTTATAGGTAACCAAAGACGACGGAATGGATTGTGTGCTAGAGGAGGAATCGGAAATGGTGACGCCACCCTGCATTCCGGTGTATGCAAGACTCCACGAGCAGACAGCAGATTCAGACACGCGGGTGAAGCTGCATGACTCAACAGCGGTTGCATGGGCCGTAGCACCGCTAGTAACCACAGTTGCTTCGAGGGAGACGCTGTAAGTGGCATCACCCTGGATTAGGGTTGCGGGATGGTGCAATGCGCACTTGGCTGCGCCTTTCATGCAGGCGATCTCATAGGTTGTGGCGTACTTGTCAATGCCAACGACTCGGGCTGCGGTGCTGGAGTAGGCACCGATATTGGCGCCGCCGGCATTGTCGATTGCGAAATAGCTGATGGTTGTTGTGCTGGGCTCAGCGGCTGTGGCCAGAGCTGCTAGGGCAGAGATGAGGAACCAAGATGAGCGCATGTTTGCAAGATTCAAAGATTAGGTAGGGGTTCCAAGGTTGTTGAAACAAAGAGAGTTGGGTTTGGGCAGAAGAAAAGAAGTAAGAAGAAAAGAAGTAAGAAAAAAAAATCAGCAAGACTGTTATGTATGCCTTATCACTAGCGTGCCCAATGGGCTCCCCGACAAGAGTCACGGAGGTCGGGAAGCCAAGCATCCTGTATATGGAGTACTAGCGCTTTACCATCATGCACTAAAAGCTGAAACTTGGCGATAGCAGGAAGTTTGGTCAAAGGGCTGTGACGAAAAACCGAAGGCAAGTTAGTGTAGAGCCTGCAGGCATCAGTCAAGAGCTAGGCTATCTAAGCTAGGCTATCTAAGTTGAAGGACAAGTTTAAGGTAACAAGCACAGAGGTGAAAGGATGATGCCATAAATTACCATTATTGGTCTCGAGAGTCGGCAAAAATTACCTGTCCCAAAGCAGACCCTTCCAAGTGAGACATCGAACTTGTTCTAATTGGCACCCACAGGAGGCTCAAGCCCCTCATGGCCCTAACGACGGATATTGTGGCGGAGCCCCTGAAATGAATAATATTTAGTGGAACCCTGAATATATGCAAAAGTACGGAGTACGGTGTACAGATAAGTGAGATCATAAAACACGGTCAAATTCGTATAAGATCAGGGGAATATGAGCACTACACAACTATATCCAACCTTGATTCACCGTAGAGTAGAGAGTAGAGAGTAGAGAGTAGAAAGTAGAAATGGGGAGCGATTCAACAATTCATGAACAAAAAAAAAAACTTCCAGTCCGAGAGTACAATAATTAAAAAAGGCCAAAAGCACAATGCACGCCATCTATCAACAATATTGCCCTACCCACTACACCATACAGAAAGTTTAGATCCTGTCCTATGTTCGAAAATCATGATGGGAGGACCCGGGGAGGCCATAGCGGTTATCGAGCGGAAAGAGATATTGACACCCTCTCTTTACCTCGACATGGTGGGGGCTTTTTTTTCTTCTCTTTTTCTGTCACTTTGTGCAAAAAATAGAGATTTACAGTGCCTTGCCGCCGACGAAGTTGGACCAGGTGCGGACCTCGGAGGGGATTCCCTCAACGCGGGGCAGCTTCTCATTCATGCACTGAGCGAAGAGCTGAGCAGTCTATAGAGGATTGGTTAGTGAATTGAATCATTATGGGCTTCAGCACTTCAAACATACCTTAGGCTCCATGAAGAGAGGCACGCTGAAATCGACAGCGTTGCGACGCATGACATAGTCCTCATCAAGCTGGGTCTTGCCACGGGTCTTGGCAAGGTTGAAGCAGCCACGGATGTCGTACTTCTGGAACACCTCACGGAGAGCACGCTTGTCCTTCTTGGGGAACTCAATCAGCTGCACGGAGACGTTGCCCTTGGCAGCAGACTCGAGGTGAGCCTTGACCGCGGGGTTGACAGCAAAGAACTTGTAGCCAAGAGGGCTCAGGTAATCGACAATCTTAGCTAGGTAGGGCTGGGTGATATCACCGCCGAGCAGGATACCCTCACCGGCCTCAGGCATGCGGAAGTTCATGGTGGACTGGAGGGAAGACCAGTAGGCCTCGACCAGATCCTTACCGAAGCAAGCAATTTCACCGGTGGAGGACATCTCGACGCCCAGGAAGGGGTCGGCACCAGCCAGACGGGTCCAGGAGAACTGGGGCACCTTGGTGGCGAGGTAGTCACGCTTGACCTTCATGAGGTCAACAGGCTCGGGGACATCACGGCCGACGAGTGCCTTCGTGGCGACGTCGATGAAGTTGGTACCCAGGACCTTGCTGACGAAGGGGAAGGAGCGGGAGGCGCGCAGGTTGCACTCAATAACCTTGAGTGCGGGTTCGGCACCCTCCTGGTCGGCCTTGATGATCTGCATGTTGAAGGGACCAGTAATGTTCCAGGCCTTGGCGACCTTCTCGGCGATCTCCTTGACGCGGGCCATGATGGGCTCCTCGAGGTTGGCAGGGGGCAGGACGAGGGTGGCATCACCGGAGTGAACACCAGCGGGCTCGACGTGCTCGGAGACGGCGTGGACAAGCAGCTTACCGTTGGAAGCCACCGCATCCACATCGATCTCCTCGGCACCCTCGATGAACTTAGTGATGACGACGGGGTGGTCGGGGGAAACGGCAGCGGCGTTCAGGAGCTTCTCCTTGAGCTCATCAACACCGTAGATGACGTTCATGGCGGCGCCGGACAGGACGTAACTGGGACGAACCAGGACAGGGTAACCAACAGTCTCGGCAAAGGCCTCAGCATCCGCGACAGAGGTCAGTTCCTTCCAGGCGGGCTGGTCGACACCAATGCTATCGAGGATAGAAGAGAACTTGTGACGGTCCTCAGCCTTGTCAATGTCCAGAGGGTTGGTACCCAGAATAGTAGCACCGCCACTCTCTTGCAGACGGAGGGCAATGTTCTGAGGCAGCTGACCACCGACGGAGACAACGACACCGCTAGCGGACTCCAGCTCGTAGATATCCATAACACGCTCGTAGCTGAGCTCCTCGAAGTACAGCTTGTCAGCAGTATCGAAGTCCGTGGAGTAAGTCTCGGGGTTGTAGTTGATCATAACGGTCTTCTTGCCCATCTCGCGGAGGGAGAGAGTGGCGTTAACAGCACACCAATCGAACTCAACGGAGCTACCAATACGGTACACACCGCTGCCCAGGATGATAGTTCCGTGGTCATCAAAGGTAACATCGTGGGAGGAAGCGTTGTAGGTGGTGTAGAGGTAGTTGGTGTCGGCAGGGAACTCAGCAGCAAGGGTATCGATCTTCTTAACCCAAGGGGTGATACCGAAGGACTTACGGCGGGCACGGACATCATCCTCGGTAGATCCAACAAGGAGAGAGATCTGCTTATCGGAGAAGCCGAGCTTCTTAGCCTTCAACAGGATCTCCTGCTTGAGGCCGAAGAGGCTGCCGATCTCCTTGAGCTCGTTGTTGCAATCCACGATGTTCTGGATCTTGTACAGGAACCACTTGTCGATCTTGGTCAGCTCGTGAACCTTGTCAACAGAGTAGTTCTCGTGGAGCATAGCCTGTCCAACGGCCAACCAGCGGCGATCAGTAGGGTTGCGTAGAGTCTCATCGAGGTCATCGAATTTATCACCCTGGAGACCAAGGTATTGAGGGTCAACCTGACGAATGGCCTTCTGCAAAGACTCCTCCCAGGTACGACCAATAGCCATAACCTCACCAACAGACTTCATGGCGGAGCCAATGTCGCGGTTGACGTGCTGGAATTTGCTCAAATCCCAGCGGGGAATCTTAGTGACAACGTAGTCGAGACTGGGCTCGAAGTTGGCGGTGGTGGTTTTGGTAACAGCGTTAGGGAGCTCGGGAAGAGTGTGTCCCAGACCAATCTTAGCCGCGGTGTAAGCAAGCGGGTAACCGGTGGCCTTGGAAGCCAGAGCGGACGAACGCGAAAGACGAGCGTTGACCTCAATGACACGGTAGTCGAGTCCATCGGGCTGCAGAGCATACTGGACATTGCACTCGCCAACGACGCCCAAGTGACGGACAATCTTGATGGCAGCAGTGCGGAGCATGTGGTACTCCTCATCAGACAGAGTCTGACTAGGGGCAACAACGATACTGTCACCAGTGTGAATTCCGAGAGGGTCGAAGTTCTCCATGTTGCAAACGGTAATACAGTTGTTGGCAGCATCACGGACAACCTCGTATTCAACCTCCTTCCAGCCCTTGAGGGACTTCTCAACCAGAATCTGGGGGGAGAGAGACAGAGAGCGCGAGGACAAGTCACGGAGCTCCTCGGGGTTGGAAGCGAAGCCAGAACCCAAACCGCCGAGGGCGTAAGCAGACCGGACGATGATGGGGTAGCCAACCTCTTCAGCAGCCTTGAGAGCATCCTCAACAGTCTCGACGGCAGTCGATTCAGCAATAGGAATATCAATCTCGTTCAAGGCCTGGGCGAAGAGGTCACGGTCCTCACTGGTCTCCAGGGTCTTGATGGGGGTACCGAGAACCTTGACACCGTAGCGTTCAAAGGTGCCCATGCGGTTCATCTGCACACCCAAGTTCAGGGCGGTCTGACCACCGAATGTGAGGAGAATACCATCAGGGCGCTCGCGCTCAATGACGTGGGTAACATATTCGGGGGTGACGGGGAGGTAGTAGACTTCGTCCGCAAGCTTGTGGTCGGTCTGGATAGTCGCAATGTTGGGGTTGATCAGGATAGAGTGAACGCCGGCTTCCTTGAGAGCCTTAAGAGCTTGAGAGCCTGTTTGGTCCCACAGTCAAAGGATTAGTTATGGTTCTCATTTGAATTAATTTTTTTTCTGATTTCTAGGGGTTTCCCCGCAGAAAAGTTTCCCATGAAGACCCCCATGGGGTACTGATGCGGTGATCTAATCGCGTGAAATTTTCATCCTCAAGTGGTTCCAACTTACCAGAATAATCGAATTCTCCAGCCTGTCCAATGCTCAAACCACCACTACCAATGACAAGGACCTTCTTGACATCAACGAGGTTGCTGCCACCGGTCGAGACCGCACCGCTAGCGAGGTAAGACTCGGCGGCCGGGGGCTGCTGAGCAGCCAGGCGGTTCAAGGTGCTGGAGAAAGAACGGAGTTGGTGAGATCGAGCCGTGGGGATCTTCTGCAGGCGTAGGATCGAGGCCGTCGAACGGACGGACTGAGATGAGAATGCGCGAAGAGAGAGTGCCGGGCGGGTTTCAGCAATGCAGCGCTGGCGCAGCAGGGCGGCGGCCTGCCCACATCGAGCAGCAAGAACCATTGCGCGAAGGTAATGTTTCAATTGCTGAGAGATGTGTTGAGGATGAGTCTACGCTCCGATGGGATTCTTTTTTTCCGCCACGAAGTCGCTAATTGGCTTGTTCCCTTCACCGTATACGGCTCCACTTTTGAAGAACAACGAAGGAAAGCTGGGGGATAATTGGGGATTATACCTAGATATAGGTATAGATCTGGAGGATCGAAGAATGAATGTTAATAAATTAAGAAAGAGGTTGGTTTTTGATTGATTTTTTGTACTTTCATTCTTCTTCCTTTTTTTTTTTTTTTTTTTATTTTCCTCTTTTTTCGACGGCGATGAGTCAAAACCTGGATGTGGAGACGTGGTTCTCTCGACAAATATCTTTCTTATGTATACCGAATCTTATACCCAGGTGTATACTAAATAGATTCTAGGTAATTCTCTACGGCCCATATATACATTTTCATTGATATAGAAGTTATAGAGTGTATAGCAGGCAATTGGGAGCTTCAAAGCAAGAATATCATGCGTATCACTCTGTGACGATCTACCAGTAAGCAGTGCCGATACCGGACCTCAACCCTATCTCTTATCTCTCAATTTCAAGCTACAATATTACACCACAACCTTACAATGACGGTAACTTGGCTACCGAAATAGCCCCCTTAACAGATCGATTTTCCTCTTTACCAGAATTTTAGTTATTCCAACATCACGTGTGTATTATCTTTGATCAGCAGTGCTCGTTGCTCAGTGAGCACTTAGGCAATTTGAGCTGCTTAGCGACTCACTCTTCACTCTGGATTGTTAAGGTAAGTATTAGATGATATGTGTGGTCATTATACTTTACGCTATTTGCACCCACTTGTAAGGTCCCAAATACATTCTCAAATAGAATCTCCAGAGTACTTGTCAGGACCAGACGTTGATATCTGAGCTTAGAAAGGCATAGACATTCATTAAATGCAAGGGCCATCATATATAAGTTGGCACCACCAACCAACCTAAATAGTGTTTAGGGTAGTAGACATGGATATATGAGCGAGATTTGGAGATGAGGCAGATGTTATAGAATGGCCGGACCTTTCTAGAATCGGTCTCTAAAACCATGCGGTTAAATATGAAGAGGGGTGTAATGGGGTACCAGCAATTATTATACAGAGGGAAAACCCACCATCTAGACTTATAAGAGTGCTATTTGCCAAATCAGGAAGTTGGCTTCGTTCTACTAGTAGTAGACATCCACGAACGGATCAATAGAAAGGTCACGCCCCGTCAATCCACGTCTTTCATCAGACTCGCGTAATTTCATTTAGGAAGGGAGAAATCTAACCTGCAGTGTAGGCCACGAACGGACTGCTACAATATGGAATTCATGATGTTCGATATTCGATCTCGAGGTTGTCTGACCGTGCTATAACATGCACAATGCAGGCAAAGCAGAGTGTTACCTACCTAGTATGTACCTGTATGTACTGGATTTTAGGCCACGGTCGCGAATTTCCCTATCGGGGTGCCGCCGCTTTTATGAGGGCGCTCATGCTCCTGCTCACTGAGTATTTCATAGCACAGGTGATCACTCCAGGGCTGTGATTACTTCCAACGGGGTTAGGGTTTGCTTAGTAATGTAAAAATCTCGACCTAGCGCTGGGTTCTAGGTTACTACCTTTAACCTAGACCTATACTGGGGCCCTAATTGGGTGATAAACAAGACAAATATACTAAGGAATCCTGACTATATAATTTATATAATCTCTTATTGTAATTTTAGGTATTTCTCTTATATCTTCTCTATATTAAGAGTGTGATCCCATAGTGTGGAGAACCACTGCAACTAAGTCAATTCTATTAATTGACTTGCTTATGACCTTTTGGTCTAATGGGTAACTGCTTGGAGTAGTGGCCAGCGGATCTCAATATTATGAAGATATACCCTTAGATATTATTAGTCTAAGAGTAATATTCGTTGAACTTTAGTCGACTAGCTTCGAGCGTATTAAATATCTATATCTTCCATAGAATACGCTTCTATCTAAGTTATTTTATCAGCTATTTAAGATACTTAAAAAGCGGGTTATATATATTCTAAAAGTGTATCTCTGTAAGTCTTGACCTCCATGCCACTTGTCTTTGGCGTTATCTCGGTTGCTTTGCAGAAGAACACTGTCTAAAATCACAGAAACCCTTCGGCTGCTCCTCGGCCACGATTCTACTGGTATCAACCTTGTTGACAAAACTGGATCCACGCCCCTGCACTATGCTGCTAGAAGCCACGCTAGATGCGGTTGCACCCAGTATGCTGAGCTTGCTATCCGCAATTTACTTGAATACAAGGCTGACCCTCGGATCCCCGATGGCTCGGGCCGTACTATCCTGCATCTACTAGGGTACCACTCCTATCAAGGCGACCCTATCAACACCACGCTGCTAAAATCAATCTTGTCACACGGTGCCAATATCAACCATACTGAGAACAACGGGAAAACAGCATTGCACGTCTTTGCTCAGAATCTGCGACAGGTCTCAGCGGCAAAGTTCTTAATTGAGCATGGAGCGGATTTCAGAGCTCGAAACACTCTTCGCGAAACGCCCTTCCATGCGGTAGCGCGAGGGTTTTTGAATGATCATGTATGCCGTGATAGGAGAGATACGGAAGTGACAGCCGCGAACAAGATCAGACTTCAGGATGAGATTATTCTTGCTCTGAACAATGCTGCTGGGGAAGATACCGCTATGTTGATGAACCAACCAAATGCTGAGGGTAAAACTCCGCGAGACTTGTTGGAGGAGACCAGAAGGATATGGGCTGCGGCGCAGCCCATATAGGAGCATGGCCATTTGTGGTGGTGCGACGATTGCCATCGTCAGGCAAAAGACGATTGGAGAGAACTTCTTTGCCGAGTCCGCTACTACATAGAGTGTAAGTGTTGAGGATATTGATAGCGTCACTCCATATATTGTGTGCCTTTAACTTCTTTGGTACATCCCTTCAGTCTTAAGGAAATGCTCCGCAAGGAAGCAAAATACAAAGGATCCCCCTGGGACTATAAGCTGGTCCATAAATGTATCCAACTACGTATTTTGCTGATTTTCAAAGAGCCTCCAGAGGTACAATCCGAGAATGATCATGCTAAGTCATTCGAAGGTCCCTTGTAAGGTTCCAAGGTTGGAGTCTAGAAAGTAAAAATCTCAGGGGAAGATATATACACTGATGCTTGTGATTGGCTTATACACTCCTTGAGAATCCACCTAATATGGATAGATCCATGGATGGGGCCTTTTCCCCTAAGGTTCTAAGGTTTAATGGCACGCTTATATAAGCCATGTTGATCACCTCATGGGCAGCCCTGGAGGTGCCCAGGACCGACATGTACTTTATTTTTGACGACTTTTGAGTCGCCCACTATTTCTGATAGTCCTCTTCTGTGCTACATTTTGGACCTCACTATGGACACGGAAACCTCTGCTTCCTCTTCTGTATCTACCTATGCAATGGATGACAAGCCTCATGGTCCTCTTGGTCTCCCAGAGCGCATGTTGCAAAGATGCGATTCTATCATCATCCGGTCTTATTCTGCTAAAATCAAATTGGATGTCATAATCTTCGAGAACCTTCGGCACCGTGGAAAGCGGACAACCCCCAACAACCTCAGAGCTACACGGAAGTACCAGCACACATGGCTGGAATAAGTTGAAATGAGCCGATAGAGTACATTACACATTAGGAGGACCTATTTCTTAATAAATACAACCCAGTACAATCATTCTACAACACCCACTCTCCCATTCAGACCTGACCAAGGACCACTCGGTTGTTTCTCAATTCGAGACCCACCACCCCTCGACATTCCCTTCGCAGAGCGAGCGTCGGAGGCCCGGGAATCTGACCCATCTTGGTTCTCCCGACCCTCTAGCATGACATCATCGAGGTCCTGATTCAGGGTTTTACATACACCGGCCAGAGTTTGTCGGGCGTCTCGCACAACTTCAGTGCCCAATGCGATCTTTTGCTGAACGAAGTCTCTTCCATTGGCAGCTGCTGCATTGGACGCAAATGCCCATGCTTTAGCAAGACCAACAACCTCATCTGGAGTCTGATTGGAGGTCTGGCTCTGGAGTCGCGAACTAAGAGCTGTAGCCCGCGGCTGGCGGGCGTGAATGGGGTATTCGGGGAGTAGGTGGGATTCGTCGCTTAGACGATTGAGAGCGCGGAGAGTCATGGACTTTTCTTTCGAGAGTAAGCCGGATAAATAGGATTTCTGGAGAGACAGCGACTTTTGACTCTTAAGTAGTGGGACCAGAGTTTCATTTGTGTATGACAGAACGTCGATCGGGTTGGGTGGTGGCATTTCTGCTATGGCAAGTTCGTTTTTGTTGGTTGGTCGTGACGGAGGCTTCTGGGTCACATTAACTGGTTGACAAGCTCTGGAGGCGGCGTCGAGGAGATCTCGCCGGGCTCGTAGATATGCGGCATATTGCTCCGTAATTTGTGTCTTGCGATCCTCTAGCCCCCGTTGGGCCTCTTCAATTTCCTCCGGAGGAAGTTCTTGGAGCAGACTCTCATCCGGATCCTCTTGACCGACCAGCCGTTCCTCCACCCATTGTACTAGCTCATCCCGGGTAATTTGTAATGCTTTTGCTTTGGCACCCGGAGTCTCAGCTCGGGAATCATGCTGTGCCTTGGCTTTCTCAAACAATTGCTTTTGGCGGTCCAATTGAGTTCTTGCGCGGACAACTGCTCTCTCAAGGCTATGCACTAGTTCATCCAAGTCCGTTTCAGAGCCATTGCGCCCCGCCTGTGTATCTACCTCCGGCAATAGCATTTGCTCCCCATCATTGGCAACGTCCTCCAAGCTACCCGCATCGCGCGTTTTAATTTCCTCGAGATAATTATGAAACACCTGCAGCTTGGTATGGCGGCGTCGATCGCGTAGGAGGGCAAGGTATTCACGAAGTTCGGTGCCGGGCTCTTGCAGATCCGCATCGTCAGAAGGGCGGCTCGGGGACGTCCTCTGGCGCCTTAACGAGGCGACATTCTCAGATGCCAAGGCAAACTCTTTGCGGGCTGCAATATTGGCCGCCAATGCCTTTAAGTAATCTTTTCTCGGCCCGGGCAGGTCGGCAGGGATACGTTTGACATCGGCAACACCATCGGTCGACGCACACAGGGAGAGGTGGGATTGAGCATGATCGCTTGACTGATCATCGAATTCAATAAATGAGCGCAGATAAGACGTCAGCGCCTGGCGAATTTGAAGGGTTTCCTGGCGCGACTTAACGTAAGGAGCGAGCCGTTTCAGAATGGGCGGAATGTGGGTAGCGTCAGGGGAGTTGGGTCGGGCCATGGTTTCATTGGGAGGGGGTTTGGAGTGGCCCAGGTGGCTATGTAAGCTTGGATATCTAGGAATACAAGCTAAGACCCCAGGCCTTGGAAGATTTCACTGCCGCAATCCACAGTTCTATCGTGAAAGTGAAGTTGTTCGGCGCCCGCAGGCGGCTCGCAGGCTTATGTAACATGCAGATCATCACCTGGGCAGGTTCCCCCGGGGCCGAAGTGGAGCTTATTGTTTTGCAGGGAAGTCTAGCATCTCCAAGGACCATGATATGTTGGAGCATGACGTTTCTTGGGGGCTTAGAGGAGGTTGAGGACGCCGATCAACAATGAATTGAGTCTACTATTGCTCAATCAACTGGATAGCTCCAATTGAGACATCCAATATGCCACAAAAGGGGCCTGAGCACCATGTCTACTCCGTACTATCTCCATCCATTTGTACAATTGTAGGTAGATCAGCAGATATATTGATGAATTGTATTATAAGACAGCTACCAGGTAGTAAGTAAGTACCTTGAGTGTGTGTTGGCTTTTTCCTACCTAGCTAAATAGTGTAGATATTGCTGTTCTGGAATGTCACCGTTTTTATCTCCAAAGCTACGATGTACATGTACATCCAATAGATGCGGATTACGTGCACGGCCCAATCAAAGCGACAAAGGATAAAACATCTCACGGCGAGAAGCCCAACTTCTCAGCTCTGTTTTCTTTGCCTTTCTCAATTCCCTTCCCGGAAGGAGACCTTTGATCCTTCCCCCTCCATAACTGGTATGTTTCAAGAACCTCCCTGGAATTGCATCAAGGGGTGTTTTGATTCATAGTTCTGGAAATCTGACTGTTACTGAGTATTTATGTATTCATCCGAAGGCTGAGACACATAGTTTAGCCCTCTCGACTCACATGCCAACTACAGGTGCGGAAAAACAAACTTGCCATTAAGCAATAGCATCGAACATATCTGATCGCCATGGCTCCCGACTTAAGCGCTGTTTCCAAGTCTACTTTGACACGAGCTCGTTCAGCAACATCGGCACCCGTTATGGCATCGCAGCCTCCAACACCCCGGCAACCAGTAAATGGTCCTCATATTTCTACAGCACTTCCGCCCTCAGGAAGCCCACCACTCGGAACGGGGGATTATGGCATCACAAGGACCGCTCAAGGTAAGTGCATAGTGGCAGAGGTCACTTTATTGAGCTCCCTGACTAACAGAGCAAGGGCCATTGCGTCATCCTCAGCCGCTGACGCCTTCGGATCTCCATCTAGTGCTTGAGAAAGAGCAAGAAGCAATGGTAAGCGGAATTCTAGAGCCCCAAAGTATACCTACCCCCTCATCTGTTAACGCATTAAAACTCCCCATAGGTAAATCGATTGACCCGAGAGCTATCTATTCTCCGCCAACAGACAGCATCCGTGGCATCGACAGCATCCTCTACCTCAACATTCAACGAGGGAGATCGCGCACAGGCATCACCCACCCTCAGTAGCTCAACCCCGTCTCACTCCGCGCGACGGAACCGGTCCAATTCGAGCCTTAGTTCTCACACTTCAGGAAACCAGGGCCCGCAGTCTGCAAGTGTCACTGGAATTGCTCCATCCCGAGAGATCCCTTATCGCCAGGTAGACCATTCTCGAACCGTACGCAGTCGCGAGCCATCCCTTACATCTCGCCGACCCTCTATCGGGTCACTATCCTCGTTCTCCCACAATAACAGCAGTGTATACCCACACCGGAACTCCACGTCACAGACCCAGCTAGGCCATTCACCGGGAGGCTCGCTATCGCGGTTCGAGGAGGCCACGCATCACAGGTTGGAGGCGGAATACATGAAGCGGGAGAATGAACAGCTCAGGAGGCGCGTGCGGGATCTGGAGCAGACTTTAAAGAGACAAAAAGAGGATTCGGCAAGTGAGGTTTCTGCAACACCGTCTTAGAGAATCATTGATGCCTGATTCAACTTCCATTTCAACCCATATCATTCTTTCGCATTGCCCCTGTAGAGGCAGTGCCCAATATTTTCATATGGGGAGGTTTGGCAGGCAAATACATTCAATAAAATCCTATTCTTGACATGTGAAACTCATTTTCTAGGCAGCTCTATTGAAAGCCAGTAGTCCAATTAAACAAAAGCCCAGCAAAACAAGAAACCAAAAAAAATTAGCTATGTGAGGCGGTGCAACAGCCCCGCTATACGTCACCACGTCACCTGTGGCGCAGTAGATCTTGTCTGATAAATAGTCGCATCCCACCTGGGAAATGGTGTGACATTTACATTTCTTTTGCAAGACTCTTCTTTCTTCTACCTAACATCATGTCTCACTCCACTGTTCATGTTTCTGGCATCTCGTCAACAACCTCCGAGAAGGAGGTTCGCGACTTCTTCAGCTTCTGGTATATTGTCGCAATTATTGATTTTTATTTGATAAATTACTAACTTAAATAGTGGAAAGATTGTCTCCCTCTCCATAACTCCTGTCTCTGGGGAAGCCGATGCTCAAAAGTCCGCCACTGTGACCTTTGAAAAGGAGGCGTAAGCTACCCCGCACCCATCACTTCCCGCAGCCCACGTGAAACCCTCAAAACTAACTCAATCCCTAAAAACAGCGCTGCCAAAACTGCCCTCCTCCTAGACCAGACCCAACTCGGCACTTCTGCCGTGCACGTTGAAGCAGCCCAAAACATCGAAGACCTAGCCGGAACCCAAGCCACCGGCGCAGGCACCGAGAAGGAAGAAGAGCACCACATCGCACAAGAAGACAAGCCCCGATCCCGCATTGTTGCAGAGTACCTGGCGCACGGGTATGTTGTGAGCGACCATGCGATTGAGAAGGCGATCGCGCTGGACCAGAAGCACGGAGTCTCGAACCGCTTCACGTCGGCCCTCGCAAACTTCGATAAAAAGTACAATGCCACCGAGCGCGCTAGGGGCATCGACGACAACTACAAGATCTCCACTAAGGCGGCTACTGGCTGGCGCGGCCTGAGCTCATACTTTGAGAAGGCTCTGGAGCACCCCTCCGGCCAGAAGCTGCGTGACTTTTACGTTCGGACCGATAAGCAGGTGCGCGATATTCACGCCGAGGCTCGTCGTCTGGCAGATCTGAAGCAGGGTAAGACTGGTGAGGCTGAGGGTACTGCTACCCCTACCCCTACCCCTACCCCTGCTACTACTGCTGCCCCTGCTGCTGTTGCTACCGAGACTGTTGCTGTTCCTTCTCAGCCCGAGGCTGCTGCTGCGCCTGTTGAGAAGTCGTAAGGGTTGCTTGGAATGAGGTCTTAAACTTAATGCGGAGATGAATATTTGCGCTGGGCGTGTCTCCTTTGTGTCTATTGCTTTATCCTTTCCCTTTTTATGTTGCCATGCCATGCTGTGTTCATAGTTTATTTTCTGCCTGTGTGATAACCTGATTTTTGGGCTCATGCTACAAGCGAGTCTTTGATAACTACGGGATAACTACGGGTCTCCCAATAAGCAAAGCAAATGGACATAAAAGATTGATTCAACTCCAGAGATTTATTTACTGATATTGTTTTACTAAGTACATACATAGCTCAAAGAGAGATAGTCATTTGAGCTGAATCTTCATGATTATATCCAAAATCCAAAAACAAGACACTTCCAAGAAATTCCTATCTCAATGTTGTTTTCCCTTGGAGAACTTCTCCGCCTCAATCTTCTCTAGCGGATGTTCGGGGTTGCTCGTCAGCACATTGTTCTTAAAGTCCTCTGACGATTGCTGTGAGAACTCGGGTGGTGGGTGTCTGCCGACGTTGGTCCTGCCAGAGCCGGGGGTATCCTGCTGCTGAGAACCGGATTGGCGCTCCGGAGGGGGGGATTGACGGCCGGAGTAGGGAGCAGACATTGTTGTGGATGTTTTGGATTTGGATTTAATATGCTAAAGAGAGGAATAAGTGTAAGTTTTCTTAATTGCAGAGGGAAAATGAAGTATGACATGATAGGGTGATCTTGATAGTACTAACCTTTCACTTGATCCAGCCTTCGTGATGAATGATATAGAGTATGTGTGTCTAAGCAGCAGAAGCGATGAAGGATTATGCTCTTTTTATTCTGGAAATCAACTGACGTTGCCAGCTAAACCGGTCATTAGGGTGAATCATGATGACGTGTTGGAGTGGCACTTGGAATAAGGCATGTGTCCATTCTACCGACGCACAACTACTAATGTAGGATGATATTGCAACTTTTAAATTACAATAAGGACTTGCGATGTGTCTTGAGGCTAGCCTATATAAGGATCTTCACCACTAGCTGTACTACAAGGCTGTATAGCCATAGATCCTTACTATACGCGTATCGGTACTGGACTATTTCGCCAAATTCTTTGCTTTACACCTATTATTTCTTCGAACTAGCATTTTTTATTTCATTTGTGATCGATTGTCCATTACCATCCATCGCATTGTTCGTTCTACCTGCCCGGTGACGTAGTATTGGAATAGAAAGTGGATGGAAATATCATGGCAGTAATGATGGACCCCAAAATGATTCTATCTCATCAATGGCTCTAGAGCTTGCCTTGGTTTATAACAGTTTATAACTTTAATACATGCGGGATCTTTAAGTTGACTCCAAAAGTAAGCTGCACCGACACGCGGATCTGATAATTGCCTCCAAGGCATATGACGTCATTTATCACGTTTGTTTTGACCTCACATTTTCTACACTATTAGCCAATCCTTTCCTACCTAGACTATACACTTTAGTAAATTGGATGTCTGTATGTATTGCTTCTCCTAGCAACAAAAGCACCTGCAGTTTCATCAGAACGAGACCGTTTCGGCTTGGTTGAATGAAACTTACTCGGAGCAATCCACCCGGCCTTTGGTGTGATTGGACCATCGACTGTAAAAAGGAGCCTGAGGAAAATCTCAAACCTCAGCTAGCGATAGCCGAGTTTAGATATCATCAATAGAGGTGCCATAGTGGTGTCTTGCTTTAACAAACAGCTTGACGGAGTACTTGGAGGTGATGGAGTGTCTACTCGGTGTACTGATCAGCGAACTCGGTTGATTCAGTCACAACACATTGTGTGGCATTCTCTATTTGCTACATGAGCTTAATACAATGTGTTTTATCACTTGATCCGATTTCTTCATCCAGTTGTATCGAGTGCTGACCACTTCGTGTATGGCTTTCCTCAGTACAGGCACAACTTATTAGTGAACGGGCAAGACACACGACTCGATGTTCATCACCTATCCCTTTTTGATAGTCCTTCATCCACTCAGACCAACCGGCATCTTGACATCCAGGCCAAACGTCATCACCAGCTCGAGAGTACTTAGCTTGGGGTTCATCCAGACAGATTGCCAGATAATGGGCTGGTATGACTACATCATGCCAGTGAGCTCCAGCACTCGGAACCTTCAAAAAGACCGAAAGCTTGTCTCGCGTCGACAAACAGGCCCGAAAGTGGGCCAAGGGTGTTGACCTAGAGATCAAAATTTACGGCCATATTCTTGGTGGAATCCTTCTTTTGTGTTTTGGGTGCGTTGGGCGTCCTCCAGAGCTTGTAGATACCTACATGGGTAATTTTGAAATGGTCTCGTAACAATGTGGATTCAGTTCCGAGTCCACCTATATGGCTGGTATCTACGGTACTACAGGTTCCAGGACTGGAATCCAACATCCGTAGCATGACTATATCATGAGGAAACAAGGGTGTCTTCGGGGGAATCTGTGCATCGAAGAGGATTAGAAAGAGGGGGAAGGGGAATACCCTCGAGCAGAATGTCCACGGGTAGGACTTTTAAGAGTACATCAGCGAGAGCAGGGCAGGAAAAGATATGACGAAAGAAACATGGAGGTACAGAGCAGACGGGGCATGATCTAAAGAAGCGGGAAAGACATGAAATGGGCATATGGTCTCGTGAGGAAAATGTGGAACGGGAAAGAAATAGAGACTAGACGTCTGAGGCATTGGAAATTCGAAGCTTTTTTTTTGTTTTCTCAATCCGTCTCGGTTATAGTCTCTTAGTTGCCGTTGGCCTGCATGCCCGCTGCGGCGGCAGCTTCTGCGTTGGCAGCGGCGACCATGGCCTTGGCGTCGGCTTCGTGGAAGACGCCTTGAATGACCTGCTGCTCTTCGGGGCCGAGAACCTTGGTCAGGCTCTCGTACAGCTGGGGCTGTTCTTGCTGAAGGCCTGAAATTGAGGTTAGCGGGTGATATGTAAAGGGGATACTTCCCCCGAGGTCGTAAAGATCACTTACTCAGCAGGACATGCTTGAACATGCCATATGGCTCCACCTTGTCCAGAGGGGTCTCCAAAAGACTTTCCTCGTCCATATCATCATCGTCGTCGTCGGTGTAGGAGCCGAACTTTTGAGCCTCCTGGTTGAGGAAGTCGAGGTAAGCAGCACTCTCGTCGTGCACGTCGTCTTCATCAAGAGCAGCTTCAACTTCGTTTTCGTCCCACTCAACATCTCCATCCCAGTCATTGTCCTCGTCATCCTCATCATCCTCATCATCGAGGGTGAAGTCGGACTCCCTGGTAGCATCCTCTCGTTCTGAAGAAATCATTAGCCTTGGAGGAACACGATGGGATATTTGGGGGAACATACGCTTGATAGCCGCAGGCAGGGTCTGGAAGAGTCTTGTCACACCCTGCAACAGTCTTGGCCATCCCTGCTGGACACTGACCGGAACATCGGTAGCTTTCAGAGTAAGCAGCGAGCTGATTGCGGCAATTGACAGCTTCTTGTCGTGCACACGTCTGAAGTTGTCGATGTTAGCGAACCAAGTGCTGAAGAACTTGTTGGTCCAGCCCTTGGCCTCCATAACCTGAAGACTAAGCGCCGAGTTGTAGTAGATGGCGTTGATGACCATCTCCATCAAGTGGATGCGGTACGACTTGGTGCGTGCCTCGCCAGCATCGATAACCAGCATAGCCATCTCAATGAACATGGGGATATACTGGTCAATATGACCCCGAAGGTTGAGCATCAGGGTTTCAGCAAGCTTGCACCCGCAGATGCGGTCAACGCCGCCAACCTTTTCGTCAGAGAAGATATCCTGCACCATACCGACCATAGCTTCCAGGTAAACTGGGTTCTGAACTAGCATATCAGAGCCATAAGCGACATAGTTGTCAAGAGCGGGGAGCATGTCTATACGCAGAAAAGTCAATAGAAGTTCAAAATCGCGCGTATTGATGTGAACCTCTTACCTTCAAGATACAGCTCAGCACCAGCCTTGAACGTCTTGTGAATCAGCTCGAAGGCTTGCCACATGGACGGGGAAATAGTCTTGGACGCGAATGTGCAGCTGTCAATGATCTCGAAAATTTCGTTATAGAGATCTAAAAAAAACAATTAGAGTTGTGTATACGCTTAGTAGATGAAAACATACCATAAAGCTTGTTCTCCAGAGTGATGCTGATGACAGGCATCAAGATGGTCTCAAGGTGCAGAAGCACGTCAGGGGTGCTCTCGAGTGTGAGAATGAGGGTGCCGATAGTCTGCAACACGCCCAGAGCGGTGATACTCTTGTCGTCCAAGAAATCGCCGTAGCCATCTTCGTCACCACCCTTGGAGGCATTGCGCTCCAAAAGCTCACCAACAATACGCATGTAGGTATCGCGGAGCTGCTCGCTCAGCGCCACAGCGAAGGGAGTAAGCTCAGCAGAGAAGACCTCAACAAAGTCCTCCATGACGTTGGCCAGAGCATCGACATCGACCTCATTGGCCAACTTGAGAAGCTGCTGCATAATCTGGGGGATGTTCTGCTGCATCGATGTACGAATGACATCGTGGCGGATAAGGGGCTGCAGAGCAAGGGCGGCCTCAACGCGCACGGGAAGTTCGGAGTCGGTCATGGACTCGAGGATGTTTCGGTAGATAACCATGAGGTTGTTCGGGTCCTTGAAGTCGAGCTGCTCGAACTTCTCCAGAGTATCGCAAGCACGAGCACGGAGGAAGCCGTGGGGACTGCGGAATTCGGGGAAAACATGACGGACGAAGAAGTACTCGACCTGGTCAGCAATCGGGCTTTTCTTGCCCAAGATGACGGAAGCAAGGGAGCCAATCATTCTCAAAGCGCCCTCCTTTTCCCTGGGCTTCTTCTGCTCCTCCGGCTCAGACTCATACTTGCTAACAATACTGTTCACGAAAGTGAGAATCGAGAAAGTCTGCTTCTTGCGGTTCTTGGTGAGGGAAACCAAGAAGTTTGTGGCGGCAACATCAGGAGCGGACACTTCCTCATAAAAGTTCAACTTGCGGTGGAGATACTCAGATGGGTCATCCTCGAAAAGCTCAATGTCCTCGTCGGACTGGCACAAGATAGGGAAAACGAAGTGGGCAATCAGGTTGTCCATGTGCGGCTTCAAGTGTTCCCACATGGCCTTTGGCTTGACACACTCCTCCATGAAGACCAAAGTGTATGAAAGTGCGGAGTTGCTGAGCCATTGAGTCTTGGACACCCACTTGTCAATCTCTGTCAGATATCCCTTGAGAATTTCGGGGGCGAAAGTGCTAATGAAGGTCTTCGCATACGGTGTGTAGTCGGGGGTAGAGGATTTTGTGATCGTGGTGGGGTTGCCATATCTGATGAAGAGGCGGTTCAGGTTGGCGTATGACCACTTCTTGCACTTCCACCAGTGGTTCATCTCCCTCTCCTCCTTCGAATCTCCCATTGAGCTTGCGGGGGGTGTCTTCGAGATAATGCGCAGGAATAGTGTGCACCAGTCCACAGTTGCCTGGTGGGTTTGTAGACACGGAGAAAGCTCGAACTAAATTCGCAACAAGTCAGTGTAAACGGCCAGGCCACGCGCAGACTAGAATCAGGGTAACCAACGTAAATTGCGTGCTTGAAAGCTTTCACCACAATACGGAGCATCTCCGCAGCTTCCAAACTTTCCTCGTCAATAAGCTTAGATCCGATGCTGAGAAGCTGGGGGAATGAATGCTCCACAATCTTATCAAACTCCTCTCTCTTCTCGCCAGCCTTAAACCTGTAAACCCGACAGACCGCCAAAAGACACTGGAGACCCGCATAGACCGTACTTGCGTCATTGGTGCCGAGGAGCTGCAGAGTAAGATCCAAGAAACCGGGCCACTGATCGGGGAAGTCGTTTTGGAGAATCTTCTGGAGGAGGGGAACCAGTTGATTGCGAACATTGGGAGGCGTCGAGGCCAAAGCAGGGATAAGTCTCTCCCTGAAACTGGGCTTCTCAGCTTCAGGAATTGGCGTACGCTGTGGACTTTCTTCGACGGGGGCCCATCCACGGGTAATACGGTTCTTCAGGTAAACACCAGCTATAAGAAAGAGCGGGGTCAGTAAGAGACAACGAAGTTCCTTTGTGAACCAATATGGGCACCCTAAAACTTACCAGAGAGCTGGACTGCGTTGTTCTGCTCGCCCTGCAAGATATCCAAGAGTCCATTGATAAATCCGGGTTGCGTCTCAGCCTAGATATATCAACCACGTGTGAGCCTGACGTTCGGTGCCCCGCCAGTCGATCCAGCACATACATATTTCAAATCAAGCTCCGCTTGCCTGCGAATATCCGCATTCGCGTCTAGAGTAGACTGAATGCGGTCTCGGAGGGCTGTGACATCCATCGCGCAACAAATCCCCCAACACCAGAAAGTCAAAAAATCTCCAAATAAACTGAGAACCCCGAGGGGAGACGTGGACCGGCGCCGATGAAGGACAGGCGAGGGGAAAGAGTCAAAGATTGAAAGGACGCGAATGTCCTAAATAGATCGTATGGATCTTGAGGAGAAGGGGGGAGAAGATGTTGTTCTTCAAGAGGAGGGGGATTTTTTTCGATTTTCCCGACTCTCGGGAGGCGGTCGCCCCGCAGCTAATCAGAGGCCGCACACACCGATTTTCTAACTATGAACTCCTGCACTACTATGGGCTTGGGTAACAACTTGGGGTTGATTCATTACTATTTATTATTATTGATTACTATTTATTTGTTTATTTATTACTTTCTACAAAATATTTATAGTTGTCTATTGATTTCAATGGAATTTGATAGTTTCATATTCATTTCTTCCTCTCGGTTTACATACATTGTGGTTGAATCCTCCAGTGGTAAGAGAGGTTCATGACTACTGACTACCCAATAGGGGCCCGGGTATTAAACCATATGTTCCCTGAGGATTGGGTATCTTCACATGTAAAGAGAGGCCGCGAAGATGACATCGCGCTTGATCAACTCCTGAGCTTGCTGCATCTTAGTGTAAAGTGCTGGATCACCGACCAGTTTGGCCGCGTTCTTCACTTCGCGACAAGTCTCGTCCAGTCTAGTGATCACCCGAACAATGGTCCCTTCCATCACGTCTGTGAGGTCTGTAATGCGATTGAAAGACATTCCCTTGGCCCACTCATAGACAACTTCAGCGAGACCAAAACGGGGCTTACTGGCAAAGTCATTGGAATCCTCACTAGACAGAATGACTTGGTGCAGGATCTGGAAATTATTGACTCTCTCGGCGATACGAACGATCGCCTCCTGACCCTTCTCCAGACGGGGAGTGAGGGTGGGGGTGCTCTCTGTCTTCTCTTGGAACACAAATGCAGAGAGGAGTGCAACAATCTCCTCCGGTTCGTATTCAGCAAGAACGTTCTCGAGAACCAATTCGGTCAGTACCAGCTCGTCGGCGGAGTGAATCTCGCATGCCACCTTACCCTTCAGTTGTACACGGGATTGTTCGTCAACAAAGCCGAGCTCCCTCAGCACGTGAATGCGCTGCTCATAATCCGGAAGTAGCTGAAGGTTCTGGTCGGACATCAGTTGTTTCAGCTCCGAGATGTTTTCTTTAACTTGCCACTCGTCGTGTTGCATTTCGAACTATCCGACATTAGTACAGGGTTGAGATGAATAGAAATAAATAAATAAATACTCACGTGGTTCACGAAATCAGGGCATTGTAGACAGTGGCATGACTGAGCAATCTCTGCCTGAGCTTGTCGTTTATCGAGGATATCGCGGATCTCCATCTCCTTGATACGTTGCCAGTCAATTTCGTCCCAGGCTGGATCGATCCAAGAGTTGGTGAACTGGCACAGCTCCTTTTCGGCCCACTTGATGGACTCTGTTCATGAATTAGTCTTTTTTGATAACGGTAAGTAAAAGAAATTAGCAAATATGGCGTTACCTTTCTTAATGTTCAAATACCACATTGGTTTTGTGATCTTAACCTGGGTGTTTGTCACGCACTCGAGATCGGATAATGGGACCTTGCATACTCTAAGGCTCATGCCATCGACGCGGTTAGGGAGTGCTTGAAAGTAGGGTCGTAACATAGGCAAGAATGGAAGAATGTCGGTGGGGTGCCGCTTGCTACTCAAGGTTCCGATCTCAAGTACTTGAATACAGGGTACAGCACCGACGACTCCCGCAGAAACTCCGTCGCGCGTAATAACACCAGCAGTACGGAGTCCGTCCTATCGATCATATCAGCATTGTACCAAACACGTAACCCCCCAAAGAACATGTGAACTCACCTTGCGGTACACAACCAGCCTCTTCGTTGTGAAAAGACGTTTGCCGACAGGCGATGATAGCAGCTCGGTGTGGAACTCAGCTGTGAGCTTTCGATATTCCATAGCGGCGTTGTGACAGGCCAGCAAATCTAGGTCACAAATCTCGCATGGTGTTCGTTTGATTTTCGCGAGACTGGCCTCAGATACCTGGACCTGCTTCTCGTGTTCCGGTAAGAGAGCTTGTGTTGCGTTTTCACTGAAGCTCCGCTTGATCATTTCCTCAATCTTCAGGGCTTCCACGCGCAATAGATTTAGTATCATGTTGTATGTGAGTCGGAATTGCGACCTGAGCTTTGTGGGGTCCCCAAGAATCATCTGTTTCAGCGAGGCAGCAGATGGGGCCTCGTCTCTTCCGCTGTTGGTCACAATAACATACCCCACCGTGTCAAGACCTCTACGACCAGCACGTCCCGCCATTTGCGTATACTCGCCGGGCAGGAGATCACGGAAGCTTTTGCCGTCGTGCTTGCGGAACCCGGAGAATACAACAGTTCGGGTGGGAAGATTCAAACCCATTGCGAAGGTTTCTGTGGCAAAGAGAACCTTGACAAGAGACCTAGCGAAGAGAATCTCAACAACTTCCTTCATAATGGGGAGGAGACCACCATGGTGTACAGCGATTCCTCGGCTTAATAGCTCGCGAAGGCGAAGAATTTGCGGCAGTGTGCGGTCTTCAGGCTTCAATCGGGTAAGTGACTTCTCAATGAACATGTGTATCAAGCTCTTCTCGCTAGCATTACTGAAGTCTTGATTTGACAGTGAATCCGCGTTCTCCTCGCATCGCTTCTTAGAAAAGACGAAGATACATCCCGGCAGTAAGTCTTCTTGGCGGAGATGCGAAACAAGATGCACCCAGGTGTTTTTGTCTTGGGCCGCACTTGTACGACCACCACCACGGCCTGTGCGAGCAATGTTCCCCGTTCCTCGGTTGGAGTACTGTCCGCCGCCCTGTCCCCGACCTCGTTGCGGACCTCCTCGTTGCGGACCTCCTCGTTGCGAACCTCCACGCTGTGGGCCGCCGCGACCACCTCTGATATTGGCTGGCTGACCGCGTCCCCGGCCCTGAGGGCCTGCTGCTTTAGCTTGTGCCGACTGCGCCTGGGCTTCAGCCTCCTTCTTGGCTTTGGCCTTATCTTTGCCAGACAGAATATCATCCGCTTCCTTCCAGCCGCCCTCAAGGAATCTTTTATTGGAGTCGACGATCTTGTGCTTGCTCTTCCCAGCCCAGAGATAGTGCTCCAGCGGGACAGGTCGCTTATGGGTTGAAATTACATAAATGTCCTTCTTCTTTGTACGGCCAACCCAGGATGCAAATTCGCGGGTATTGGGCACAGTGGCAGAAAGAAGAATCAATGTGACATGCTCTGGAAGCATAATGATGACTTCTTCCCATACCACTCCTCGTTCGAGGTCGTTCACATAATGCACCTCGTCAAAAATGACAAATTCAACGTCGCGGATGAGATCAGCGCCTCGGTACAGCATACTTCGCAAGATCTCAGTGGTCATGATGAGACAGCTGGCCTCCGGGTTGATTTGAACATCACCGGTCAGAATACCGACATCGTCGAATTCGGTTCTGAAATCACGGTATTTCTGGTTGCTCAGCGCTTTGATGGGAGAAGTGTAGATCGCTTTGGTCATGTGTTTAGCAGCCAACGCGATTGCATATTCGGCCACAACTGTCTTGCCTGCTGAGGTATGGGCAGCAACAAACACCGAATCGCCATTCTCAAGGTGGTAAACAGCCTCCTTCTGGAAAGTGTCGAGCTCAAATGGCCACTCTCTGGCCATATCTGGAACCAGCTCATTGAAGTTTGGGATATCCTTGTTGATGTCGACAACGTGGGCCCATTCTTTACCCTTGTGCTTGTGCACCCCAGCGAGCAACTGGCTACGCGGTTCCAATGCCGGGAACTCAACCGGTAGCAAAGCATCGATGTCTTCTTCTTCGTCTTCGCTGACATCATCAAGCTCGGTCTTTGCTCCTGTATCGACATCCGCAGTTTCCTCGGGTTGGTCCACTTTCAGGTCGCTTTCCTCTTGAAGAAGTGCGGTTTCGACTTCTTGGGCGCCTTCGGTGGCGTCTTTAGATTTGGCTTCCCCAAAATCGATACCGTTATCGAAGCCAGGGGGTATGGTCAGAAGACCTCCCTCAGTACCGAAGTTAATGATGCGATCGAGACCAGATTGTTTCCCGTTGCGCGATTGCTCCGTGACCTGAGCATCAGCCTCCATTGCTGCCAAGGCCTCGATAGCGTCCAAGCCCCCGGGCGCAAACGGAAAGAAGCCCGCGGCACCTCTAACAAAGTCTGCACGGCCAGCAGGTCGGCGAAGAAGCGAGGTCGAATTCTTGGCTGTTGCGCTTGTAGCAGGAACCGTGACCTCTTGATATCCAGTAACACGTCCTTCCAGTCCCTCTCGTGTGAAACGGGTCACCGTCCGTGTCTGTGTTGGGGCGAGTTCGAAAAGGTCTGCGTAATCTGTCGAAACATCCCATCGCCTGCCAAAGCCATTAACAGATGCCCCGCAAATGAAAAGAAGATAGTTACCTTTGGAGAGAATTCAACCATTTAGTGCTGAATTTGTCTGACGGGGTCAGAAACTCATCTTCAAGCTCTGTTAGCAACTCTTCAGCACTCTGAGGAGCTTGCTTCCGAGCCTGGAAGTTCTCGACCTTGCCATCCTCTTCATCCGCGAGACGAGCATCGAAGGTCGCGGGGTCGAAGTGTTCGCCTCCTAGGTCTAATTTCTTCATCGGGGAATCGAGTAAGTCTGTCATGGTGTTAGTCTGTGTATGAAGAGTCAACCGGCAAGCGAAATTGTGTCGATGTTTGACTCGGCGGTAGCCGAACCCCACACCGATATGTGTATCGAGGTCTGGCGGAAAACTGGGAGCAATTGTTCCTTGACGTGAAAAAGAATATGAATCTAACGGGTAAATTTGATGCTTTTAATGAGTCTGACGGAGTAGTTTGAAGTGATTCCAGGCAAAATGATGTACCTGGGTATCAATAAACTACTTTCGTAAACTTCTCCGAGCAGCACTAAAGGCGGTACAGACCGGCAGTATCCATGACGTCGGTGCCCAGGTGTGTGGGGTTCTACTTATTTTAGCTACAAGATATGAGATTTGGATTTACATATAGGAGAGAACCTATTTATAACAAATTAATCGAGGAAGACCAAATCACACAAGCTCTATTAGTCGAGGCTAAGGTGTTTTTTATTACCCTCCCGGGTCTCTTCCGTGGGCGTTCTCTTACTAGATCCACTTAAAATAGTATAGCCCGCATTGAATCTACCTAGGTAAATATGAACACTGTTTGCAAATAGGGCTTTCTCGTCTCTAGACGAAAATCGATCTGAAATACCCAAATTCGACAGTCCTGTATTGAAAAGATTTCCATATCCCAAAATAAGCAATTCACGCCAGGTACATCATAGAACCCCCGTGCTCATACTCGATAATTTCGACATTGTTGAGGCTTTGTTGATATCTAAATAGTCCAAACCAGGCTTGCTAGGAGAGAGATGTATGTTCATAGCTCTAGAAATCAGATCAGACAGCTCTTCACTTTCCCTTCCATGAATGTTATCAAAATATACTCAGCCCACGTGAATTACAGGGCTACTTAACCACCCTATGGGATCACTATGGTGCGACTTCTCCTTTCGACACCCGTAGATCAAGCTGCAAAGTGCTAGCATATTACATTGCTATACATTTACTTCCGAGCAGAACAAGCATCCATGGATGGCATCGAACGCAGCCAAGGTATTTTTCCGTGCTTGTTTGTTTGTTTACAACATATCCGTCCGAGTCTCCACGCTTTTTCAAGTTTAGACAAGATTTTATTGGCAGAAAGTAAATACATAAATGAACTTTTTGTACCTCTCAATCAGTCATACAAGAAATTGGGGATACAAGATGGAAAAAAAAGTGGGATGAAGATAAGATGAGGTATGCCCCTAAGCGCCAGAAGGGTATGTAGCATGTGAACGATTCCATATAACAAAAGGATTGACTTTGTGAGCACAACAAGACCAGGTAATAGCAAGGAAGGGCCATGGGTCCCCGTTTTTGCAAAGCGAAGACTGTAGACCATCATTGCTTCCAGGAGATCCATTGTCCAAGGAGATTTCCGACCTTTTGTAGAATCTGTCAGAAGTCAAAAAAATGAAAAAAGTAAATAAAAAGGTAAATGGGGCCTGATAGCGTTAGATAGAAAATTCCCTGTAATGCCAGGCATAGGACTTTAACGGCAAGCGAAGATAGGGAATGTTTTCCGATCGTGAATGTTCAGTTGGAGTTCAAAAATCCCCTCCAATGTGGCGATGTACCTGCAAACGTTAGTCTAAATCCGTAAAGTTGCTTCATTATACACTCACAATGTGCGTCCATCGGCGCCCCAGCCAACTCCATTTGTAGAATGTGGCTCCTCGGCACCGCAACCGTTCGTTGAACTTCGGTCAGGGAGGTCATTGATTATGTTTCTGATCCAGCGGGGGGAGTGTGTCTGCTCAAACCCGAGAAGCTGTTGGCGATGCCGTTGTTCCCTTTCGAAGGAGCGATTGTGTACCTCATTGGCAATCTGGCGCTGACGTCGAAGTCGTTCAGCAGCGACATTCGCACGAATCTCATATGTGGTAAGGCGTGAAGTATCATATCTTCTTTCCGCCCCGGTTTGTGATCGTTCGATGCGCCGGGGAATGGAGCTTGATCGCTGGGATCGATGGTTCAAGCCATGGATGTCTAGACTTGGATGAGAAGGTCCAGTCGCTTCAGTTGGAACGCCAGTCTCGTTGTTGGCCGCTTCAGAATCGGCACCACCCCGAGAGATTATCTCTGACCTGAGGGGCGTAAGCTCTGAATGTGAGGTGGAATAACTGAGGGTGATGTCTGATTGACGATCAGGGTAAGAGGTCGTGGCTTCCGAAGGTCGACTCCCTTGAGATACCACCACCGAGCTCTGGCGTCTTGGATTGGACGCAGTGCGGCCCAGATGACTATCTCGGGAGACCTCAGAAGGATCATAGCGATGCAGGGGTGAAGTAGGACGATTATTGCGAGTGGTACCATCTGTGGAACCGTGATTCTGCGGTCGAGCCACTAATTGAGGTTGAAGGCTTGCCCTAGCCGGGCGCTCTGGTCGCTCAGTAAGCCCTTCTTCCAGACGTGACGTCCAGCGTGCCGTGTTCAAGAACTCCATAATCAACCTTTCTCTCTCTGTAAGATCTTGAATCAAAGAATCTCGCAGAGACGAACGCCCCGTTTGCTCTCCGTTCCGTTCAAGCGGAAAATCTTCGTTGTCGAGTCTCACTCGTGGTGGTGTCTCCAGAAAATCATCTCCCAGCGGGTGTCGTTCGAGGTTCTCTGTCGAAAAGTCCGTGTAGACTTGCTGCAATTGCGGATCATCGGGGTCTAAATGGAGTATTTGCCTGCGCATAAAATGCTGGCGAACATCAGCCACACCGGCTCTGCCATGGCCCTCCAGCCATACAAGAAGATCCCATGGCTCGGGCGAAAAGACCATACAACGAACGGCACCGCCCTCGGCGCACGATCTTGACGCCGAGAATTGACAAAGAACAGGGGAGTCGTCTTCAGAATTGCCAAAGTTCTTGTAGATGGACTCGACATCGATGATCGTGATGATCCCAGATTGAGATCCAATGGCACACAGGCGACTGGATGGCGAGAAAGCGACAGTGAAGCAGCACGCATCATCCGCCCGCAGGCCAATGTCCATCTCCAGGCGGTTGATAAGCTCCCATTCCCACCCCGTGAGCTTCTCCCCAGATTCAGTTGTCCCAGATGATTCCAAATCACGAGTGATTTCATAAAAGTAAGCGTGATTCTCATCCCCTACTGCCGTGAGCAGTTTAGAATCTGGGGAAATTGTCGCATAATTCATACAAGTCGAATGGTGAAGGACCTTCAAGACTTTTGCTCGAGTCAGCGAATACACCGTGACTGTTCGATCATTATTGCTAGTCATGAGTTAGCATGGTCAGCACACACCAATTTTCCGACTAGCGCCCACCTTAGCACCACGATGTCTTCATCGGCCAAGTCCCCGCTACCACCATAAAAACGATGGATAGTCACTGAATTGACAATGCTCCCACCGAACCTGTGAAGCTCTACTTCCGGGGATGATCTGCTGCTTCGATAGCGGGTTGACCCAGATTCGCCATTGAACTCGCCCGAAGTCGTGCTTGACTGCGGGTCGAGATCGAGGGGGAGCGCACTATCTACATCAGTGTGGAAGGGCGCATCGCCATGGACCTGCATTTCGAGATCGCCGATGCGAATAAAAGCACATTCGCCATTTTCTGGGCCCCCCACTACTATCCAACCATGTCCAGCGACCAGACAGCGCGGCTCAAATGGGATGACGGCTACAGTCTCGCGCTTTTGTGTCGATATGTGTATTGAATACACAATTCTCTCAACGACGACATAAATGCGATCAGGGTCCACAGTACTTATGTAGTTTCGAAGCTGTGTGTGACTAAAAGAAAGCTCTCTTTGGTTAGGTTGCGCGCGGAGGATAAGCGGGTTGATCAACGAACAAGTTGGGGATCTTGAACGGGAAGAAGCGTCGCTTGGTCGGAAGGATTAGAGCCTCGGTTGGGCGATGTCTTAGACATGTTAGAGGTATTTCCGATAGTAGAATGCCCCAGACTTACAGCAAAGTCGAATCCGAGGTCATGGTGGATAAAGCTAAGCCAGAGATGACATTGTTCGAGCGGGGAAGTTTTGAGGACAAGAGAAACGGGGATCCCCGGTTGGAGTATGATCAACTTGACAGTTATTTAGACACTGGAAACTTTGGTTTTTTTTTTCTTGTTCTTGAAAAATATCCTTTTGATTAGTCTGTGCTCTGCAGTGTTCAGAGTCAAACTGCCCAGATGCTTTCATTGGATGACGTAAGACTTGGGACTGGGACAAAAAGCCGGGGAACTGCAAATTCCAACGAATGCGGTTGGACTGTCACTCCGGAACCGGCCTTGGTCATTCATGATGATGCACTACACTGTTTATGGATATGATGTTGTTTTTTGCTTATATATGGAGTACACCCGATATCGTTGGAAGACCCATATACTCCACTGTACTTTGTACATAATATTTACCATGTTGCCACCCAAGTCACTCCCAGTCTCAGCGATCTGGAACAGGAATTACAGGCATTATTCCTCCCCCAAAGTACATGGATGGTTATTGACCATCTAGATTCCAAGCGGACCTTCTATCTCCAATCTTGTCTTAGGTTCAGCTAAATTAACGAAGAGGAGTTTGCCGACCAGTCACACGACACGTTGAGAGTATGACTAGCTCGCCCACTAGAGATACACGATCGTCGCAACTGCTATGAGGAAGAAATGCTTATTGCTATATCTCTTTTACCGGGTATTTGTTTTAAATATGACACCAGATATCGTACGTATGGACCTCGGGAGTAGCTCGGCGCTTCATCTTTGCCACCGTGGAATGATATGCCATTTGTACTGCCACTTTGATAGGCAAGCAGTTTACTGACTAAATTGTATGAGGTCTACAGTGTACACTCCCCTATTTATCTCAATTTATCCAATATACCTCAATATATCCCAGTTTATCCCCATATCTCCTAGTATATCCCAATGTATAGCCGCATATACGGCACCACCAAGGCGGTGAGCTCGGTTTTCTAGGAGGCTGTCGACGACAACTCCCCTCCTGATTGGTCAGATCCCGTGATTCTACCAAGTTCGACGGGCCGAAGCTCTCCGTGCAATTTCTATTTCCTTTTCCCCTTCTTTTCGATTCCATCTCTCCATCTCCATCTCTTCAATCCCTTCTTCTGTCCTTTTATTACTTCACGATTGAGTCGTTGGAGTTACTCTTTTTCTCTTTTTATTAATTAATTTACCACAATGCTTCCTCGCACAGTTACTCGCGCAGTAAGCTTTACCTTTTCCCGAGGAAAAATTCACGCGTCACAGGTCACTGACTCAAATCTCTTTCACAGCTCCCGCGCGCTGCTTTCGCTCGCACTCCTGCCTCCAGACTCCCTGCCTCATTCCGGAGATGGAACTCCACAGAGGGTGGTGAGGAGAAGGTAAAGGGCCAGGTCATCGGTATTGATCTCGGTAAGTCCTGCCGCCGATATGCAAATCAACTTCCAACAACAGTACTCTGATGTTCTTCATTATAGGTACCACCAACTCTGCCGTGGCTGTTATGGAGGGCAAGTCCCCTAAGATCATTGAGAATGCCGAAGGTACGTAAGAAGAAAAAATTTCAACTCCTGCAGACAAGTGGTCAGAGCTTCGGACCTCGAATCCAGGAGACATTCTACCACGGGCTCAAATCGAATCGAAAATTAACTCAATTTTTCAACAGGTGCTCGCACTACTCCCTCCATTGTTGGTTTCGCCCAGGATGGCGAGCGCTTGGTCGGTATTGCCGCTAAGCGTCAGGCCGTTGTCAACCCCGAGAACACTCTATTCGCTACTAAGCGTCTGATCGGTCGCAAGTACACCGATGTTGAGGTTCAGCGTGACATTAAGGAGGTTCCCTACAAGATTGTCCAGCACACCAACGGCGACGCCTGGGTTGAGGCCCGTGGCCAGAAATACTCTCCTTCCCAGGTTGGTGGCTTCGTCCTCAACAAGATGAAGGAGACCGCCGAGGCCTACCTCGGCAAGCCCGTTAAGAACGCCGTCGTTACCGTGCCTGCGTACTTCAACGACTCCCAGCGTCAGGCTACCAAGGATGCTGGTCAGATTGCCGGCCTGAACGTTCTCCGTGTCGTGAACGAGCCTACCGCCGCTGCTCTTGCCTACGGTATGGAGAAGGAGGCCGACCGTGTCGTCGCCGTCTACGATCTTGGTGGTGGTACCTTCGATATCTCCGTTCTCGAGATCCAGAAGGGTGTCTTCGAGGTTAAGTCTACTAACGGTGATACCCACCTTGGTGGTGAGGACTTCGATATTCACCTCGTCCGCAACATTGTCGCCGAGTTCAAGAAGGAGACCGGTGTCGATCTTACCGGCGACCGTATGGCCATCCAGCGTATCCGTGAGGCTGCCGAGAAGGCCAAGATCGAGCTTTCTTCTTCCCTCCAGACTGAGATCAGTCTTCCCTTCATTACTGCCGGCGCCAGCGGTGCTTTGCACATCACCCAGAAGATGACCCGTGCTCAGCTCGAGTCCCTCGTTGATCCCCTTATCAGCCGTACCGTTGAGCCCGTCCGCAAGGCCCTGAAGGACGCCAACCTCCAGTCTGGCGACATCCAGGACGTCATCCTTGTCGGTGGTATGACCCGTATGCCCAAGGTCACTGAGTCCGTCAAGGCCATCTTCGGCCGTGAGCCCTCCAAGTCCGTCAACCCTGATGAGGCTGTTGCCATCGGTGCCGCTATCCAGGGTGCCGTCCTGGCTGGTGAGGTCACCGACGTCCTCCTGCTCGATGTCACTCCTCTTTCCCTCGGTATTGAGACCCTGGGCGGTGTCTTCACCCGTCTGATCAACCGTAACACTACCATCCCCACCAAGAAGTCCCAGACCTTCTCCACCGCTGCTGACATGCAGACTGCTGTCGAGATCAAGGTTTACCAGGGTGAGCGTGAGCTCGTCCGTGACAACAAGATGCTGGGCAACTTCCAGCTCGTTGGCATTCCCCCCGCTCACCGCGGTGTTCCCCAGATCGAGGTCACCTTCGACATTGACGCTGACTCCATCGTCCACGTCAACGCCAAGGACAAGTCTACCAACAAGGACCAGTCTATCACCATTGCCTCCGGCTCCGGTCTCTCCGATGCCGAGATCCAGTCCATGGTCGAGGAGTCCGAGAAGTACGCTGAGACTGATAAGGAGCGCAAGGCCGCCATTGAGGCCGCCAACCGCGCTGACAGCGTCCTGAACGATACCGAGAAGGCCCTCAAGGAATTCGAGGACCGTCTTGACAAGGCGGAGGCCGAGACCATCAAGGAGAAGATTGCTACTCTCCGTGAGTTCGTTGTCAAGAGCCAGTCTGGCGAGAGCACCACTACTGCCGAGGAGCTCAAGGAGAAGGTCGACGACCTCCAGACCGCCAGCTTGACCCTCTTCGACAAGATGCACAAGGCCAACAACGAGCAGCAGCAACAGCAGCAGGGTGGTGAGCAGCAGGGTGAGACCAAGCAGTAAATGCTTCTCTCTCTATAACTGCCACACCTGAACCGTAAATGGTTCCTGTATTTTTCTATCGATTTCCTTTTCCTTTTTTCCTTTTGTCTTCAGAGACACTCTGATTTTTGCATCTCCTTTCCTCGCATTTACCTGTACACATACTTTCAAGGCCCTTTTTACCCCTTTGCGTTTTCCGGTGTATCGGTGTTAAACTACCACCATGTATGATTCTATATTCTTTTCTCTTCTGCCCTCATGCCACTGTTCAGGTTCATCGTCTGGAAGTGGTTCGGGATTGTCTCCAATTGTATCTAATGACATTACGGCAGGGGGGCCACAAAAAAGGATGTGGTAGGCTTTGGTTTTCATGGGCATGTGACAATAGAAATCGGACAATTCTCCTCTCGCTTCACAATTCTTTTTTTTTTCCATCCCCAACTGTACGAAGTAGGATCTAGATGTATCAACGTTGTCAGGTACATATGTAAGGTGCAGATGTACATATGTACATGTAGTTTTGGCCTATCTGCCAGTGACACGCGCAGTTGGAACATTTGCTACCCTGCGGATGCAGACGTAGTTGCTTCCGACCTATCATCTTCCTCCTCTACATACATACATGTATGTACATGTAGGTACTTGATACCGGTCAATCCAGAGCTCAGAGGCACAGAGGCAAACAGCAAACAACACACTGCTCGAATCTCACTGCAATATGATAGGCTTTCTCTCTCTCTAACACGTAACCTGTTTCCACTCGCACACTTCATGTGGCACGATAATATAGCGTTGGTAATTATAGTACAAGGTAAGTTGCGGCCTCTGTTCTTGACGGTATATAGCACGATTGATCCGATCCACTTAGCTAAATATGACACAAGGAACGTTATATGTAACCTAACCCCCTTTTGTTTCCGTGTTACAGCTAGAAAGGCATAAAAAAAAGGCGGTATCACGTATCGATGTTCTTTCTACAGTTCTACAGCGTACAATATATATATAAACGGGGATATATAACCAGGGATATCGCAACCAATGAAAGCAATAGCGGCCAGGCTGACCACGATTACGATCTACATAGTTAGTACTAGCAGTGGCTGTTATTGTCCGAAATACATTCTAACACAGTTAATAAGAAGAAATATTACTGGAAGCAATGTCCACCACAAAGTCAAATATCTGGAGCGATGACAACAATGATAGGCCGGAAGCTTCCAACTGGCGCACGGGGTTTGACCCTCAGTCCCGCCAGAATACACGTTGAGCCAGTCATCTGAAACTGTATAGTTTTCAATTGCACCAATCTATTAGTTTAACTCTGGCGTCTGGGCATCCACTTCGCATTGTACAAAGTTTAAATGCAGCCCGTTTAGTTAGACCAATGGCCTCTGCGGAGTATAGTCTCGTCATCCTTGCATCTACACGGGGAATCAAAGGCTATGTTTACTTTGTGCTCGTACTAGTGAATGAGGGATTCGGTTGAGAGGAGTTAGGGTTGTAGAAGGGCATGAGAAGGGGGGTTTATAATGGGGTAGCTAGGGACAATATCCATCGATGTAGGTAAAAGGTAGGTTTCTTCAAGCTTCTACTGTGCCTCCCTTGTGTCGCCTTAACTTTAACAATGCATGCTTAGTCCTATGACAATTGCCCTTGATACATTGCCTCTTCAGATGAACAAAGGAGCAACAGGATTTCACCTCATATTAAACAACCCGAGAAAAGCAACGGTTTGCTATCAGGCCAATATGGACTCGAGCTGGTGACAGAGTGAAGCAATCATGCATGCTTTCCTGCAGCGGTGCGGTCGAGTAGCAAATCATCATTGTACACACCAGTTGGGCTGCCACAGTGGGTCATTTTTCCAATGAGGTTATATGCGAGGCTTTGAAATAGACAGGGGGGTGAGTAAAGAGATGACTGGTAACTATTATTTTAGATTTGTAAATATCAGAACCGTGGACTATTAGTACTAGATCGGATATTGTATAGTACCGATCGACATCTGAAGTGTAAGATGACTCTTAAATTAAATCTCGGACTACGTTGTAGAAAATTTTCAAACGTCCACATAGCTTCCCCCTCGACAATTCGTCGATCACTTCTCGTCTGAGACCATCTACGTTAGCGTCCCCCTAGTACGTATGATTATTTCTATTTCCCCACTCTGTTGACAGGGTGTTTTCTTTTTTTTTTCTTTTTTTTTCCCCCTTTGTTCTAGGGCTCTATTTTCCCTTTTCACCTTGGCTTCTCTTGACAAGCTTAGCCCTGGCCTTTGGGGCCATAGTCATTAGAGAAAATACACCCAGGTCACTTGAGCAGAGAATCCATTCAAGACCCATATTCTCGCAATGTACTCCGTACAGTTCAAGGGCACTAAATATGTGGGTTGGCATTTCCTTGATTTCTAATCCCCGCGCTTTGAAAATATTACATGGGCTATAATGTATGTATGTATTTGGTATTGTTGATTGTATGAAGTATATACAACATATATATACAACATATATCCAATATAGGGAGAACTCAGGATAACAGGAATGGGTTAGGTCTCATTACCGAGTCTCATTACCGAGAAGAAGATACATAACAAATCAAATAGATTGATGCCACCAGACAATAAATAATATGTGGAGAGGCAAGACAGGAATGATAGTGTTCCAGGAACGGAGTACGGAGGTACGGAGTACATGGATATGGAAGTGTCGGACACAAGATCCATTGTGATTCTTCCCGCTTCTATGGCTACCGTGGAACTTGCCAGGAACAAGTTCTCCCCCTGTGTTACATAATGATCTCCAGGATGAGCGTACCCTTGGCAGTAATGGGGTAGATCTGTTGCTTATTATTGGACTATTGATTTCGGAATTTAGTACAGAGTAGCTCGCAGATGGGAAAAAAAAAATCCAATCGCGGAGGCTCTGATTCGAGGCTTTGGCTATCGAATTTAGCTTGGTTTTAGGGTCAAGAGGTAAATACATCCTGGACAATATACTATATAATATAAAGTAATAAGATCCTTTACTCCTCCTTTAGGGAATGGGAACTCATTTGAAAAGATTATTTGAAATTGCAAATTACTCATTACTTATATTATTTTGAAATTATAGTGACCAATGACGCTCATAGGGTGACAGCAGTGAGAAATTTTAGACTTGTCATGTTCTCCCCCCTGAAGAGGTCAAGTGACTTGTGTATTTTCCCTTTCTTTTTTTTTTGCAATTTGAAGATGCCGATCATTGGCCCGGTAGATTAGGGTCCATTCTGATCCAAAGAAAATGAAGTTTAGGGCTCAAGTTGTGATTTTGTGATTTGATTATATGGCTAGCGTCGAGCCAATTCCATGGAGTGGTTGTCTTTCTGGCTCCATCGACTATTCTGGGAAATTAAAAAACATCCATAGGTTTATATATTTATATATTTATTTATATTGTATATCTATTATATTGTATATTATATATTGTACATTACACATTATACATTAGTCTTTCATACTATTCCTTTCTAATATCCTTCTATTCAATACTACATAAGTCTACGATCAATCACAATCGAGATCCCCTGAGATGATCCCCTTACGCCGTTACGGGAATTTTCAAGATAACGGGGGTGCAGAAGGGTCACGCTAGTGGAAGTCATTTCTTATTTTCTATTATTATATTATTATATTATATTATAATACTATAATATTATAATATAGTAATATAATAATATTATAATATTATTTGCCATTTTTTCTTATTTTTCCACTGTTTTTTTTTCCACTTTTCAATATTTTATTACGGATATACAAATTATAGTTAGCTCTCTGAATGTCAATCCTTGCCAAACCGTCGACCCATAGATCGGAGATGGGTCTTCCCTTTCGATTGTCTCATCCTGTTTTCTTTTCTTTTTTTTTAGGTTTCTTTTCCTCTTTTTGACTTCTTCATACTCTCTTCTTCAGCTTTTGGTGCAGGAGGGTTCTAAATTGTATAACCTCTAGCACCTGCCCATCCATAACAATGACAACGGCACCGCCGGTGCATCATACTGGCCCCGATAGTGGTATACCCGGGCATCTTGTCAACCATCTTCCTCGCTATCATCCCATTGCCATGAATCCGAATCCGAATCCGCCTCCACACCAAATGCCACCTCCGGAGCAGATGGTGCAGAGCCATCATTTCCGTCATTTCGCACCACCCATGCATGAACATCACCCTCAGGGTGTACCACCGGTACACAGTTCGGCCTCTTTGGAACATATCGAAGCTCGACTCCGGCATCTAGAGCACGAGGAAATGGCCCGGAATGCAACCCGTAGTCGCATTCTGGCAATGCGCAAGCATGAAGACGAGGAATTTCGGACAATGACAGAGCGAGCTGAGGCTGAGGAAGAGGTAAGCCGAATTTTGATACCCAATTTAGGGAATTACAAGTCTAAAACAAGCTTCATAGGACCTTCGAAGACAACGCAAGAAGTTAAAGAGAGAGTCCATGGGCTTGGGGCTCAACGCCGCGGGTGACTCGCCGCCTCTACGGCCCACACCACCTCGCCGATTATCAGAGACCAGTGCAGCAACAACATTGGCGTTCTTCAAGCAGCAGAGTCCCCCCGAGCCTCGTCAAGCACCCCTTCCACCTTCATCTCAGGCACCACCACCCTCAATGCCGCCACCCCATATGCACGCTCAACCTCACCATCCAGCTCCTCCGCCTCCCCCACCATCTCAGCATCAACACCCAATGCTCCCCCATGACTCAATACACAGCACAGGCTCCATCCGCCGTAAGCAAAAATACACCATCAAAAATGTAGAAGCATGGGGCGAACGCCACGGCCGTCCAGCAGCCCACGACCCATCCGGGCGAGCATTGTGGAAACGACCCTCCGACGGAAGTCTAGTATATCTCACGTGCCCAATCCACGGGTGCGGGAAATCCGACTTCGTCACCCTCCACGGCTTTATGTGCCATCTCACCAAGAAACACAAAGACCGCACTCTGGGCAGCCAGTCCCGCGCCCTCGAAGTCTGCGGCGTAGTCTACGATCCGAATGCTCCGCTCCCACCAGTCACGAACAGCCACCGGGCATCAACCGAAGGAAGTCCTCTGGGCTCTACTCCCCTGGACCATGACGGCGAACAGAACTACGAGAACATGGACTCCGAGTCTGAGGACGAGCTCGAGCGCGAAGGCTCCTACCGAGTGAAAACCGAAGTCCTCGATCGATTCATGCCCGAAGCAGAGGGTACTCCCATCGAATCCACAGCGGCAACACCACCCAAGCACGCAGTCAACGGATCAACCAAGCAGTCCATCTCATCTATTATCGACCGCGCCCCCGAAACAGAACCCAGAGAGGCGTTGGCTACCCTTCCACCGTCAGAATCTGGCATCCAGGGTCCATTACCTTCACCAACTGAGTCGTCTGTGCCGTTGAAGCGCAAGTACGAATTCTCGCCGCCTGCAGAAAAAGAAAATGCGGAGCCTTAGATGGTGTCCTTGCAGAGTAATGTTTATCTTCGATGTCGATTTCCGCCGACAATATATATAATATATATATACACACACCTACATAATTTCTTGGGCGTCTACGAATATTAGCGCTCTCGATAAGATAATCAATTGCATCATGTTACTCCTATATCTCTTTTGTTTGTGTATCTAAGGTTTAGACTGGTTTTGAGCTTGTGTCTTTTTCTAGATACCCTTTCTTTATCCCCGGGTGGCCCTCGTGTCTTCCATTTCGTTTGATGTAGTAACTTGGAGCTGCGCGTGATTATCATATACCATACCTAGCTAATTTGATAAATGCTACCTTAATACTGATCTTTTTTAGACGTGTAAGTATGTACCCTGCCTTCGATGCGCCTGCTAATTACGCCTGTATGCTTGGTTGGTGGTCTGGAGGATGTTTAGTGGTTCATAAAATCCCAGAGATATCAATCATATCAAAACATCCATCCTTATCAGACGTCTGAAAACCAGATTCATATCTGTGTCAGTCTGATAAATGTTCAAAGATCTCTCAAGGTTAGCTCTAAAACGGTCCCTTACAGACTTGCTGGTTGCAGTCATCTTACTGCGCATTGTACCTGGCAATTTAAGTAAAAGGGGATCTAAGTTAGTTATATACAATACCTAAAACCGCATGGGTCCCCAAGATACATATGTATGAACAAAGCCACTCCATATGTACTTAGGTTTATATCTACAGCTATACTTGTCTATTTATCCTTCACCAGTAGCAGATGTACCAGATATCCAGAGCCACTTTTTAGTCCCTCCCCGAGCACATCATCACTCAATCTCCAAACCCGAAACTCCCGCATCGTCTCCCTCAGCCAAGTCTCAAACACATCCGGCGACCTTTGCTGCTGCGCGATAATGCAAACCGTCGGCTTACGGCGTGAGCGAGGTTCCTCGGACTCAGAACCAGCCACATACGCCGGCCGCAGGCGACAGATCTCGGCGCAGGTGCGCACGAACGGAGCCACAAGTGCTTCATTGTAGATGCAGTCACAAGAAAGGAGGAGGTCGAAGCCTTTGTCTTCCTCCCCTTCTTCCTCTGCGTTTTGGCCATGGGCATCGTCAGGATCCATGCATTCCTTCAGTGAGGCGGCCTGGTCAGTCTCCCAGTCCAGCGTTGTGAAGGAGATATTATCGACAGTCTTGGCAGTCGAGCTTGACTTTGATTTGGATGATTTGGATCCCTTGCTCTTGCCTTTTGCTTTGGTGTTGGTGTTGGTGTTGGTGTTGGTGTTGGTGTTGCTAGAAGAGACAGCAACGGACGCATTGGCGTCAAGATTCGTCCGAAATAACTTGCGCACGTATTCCTGGTCTGTGGCGATGTAGTGGCGCACGGAGGGTGCCAGGACAAGTGCGACTAGCGCTGAGATCCCGGTTCCGAGCTCGGCTACTGTTGATGTCTGGCTGAGCAGGGAAGTGGTCCAGAGCGGGTTTGAGGGATTTGTTATCCATGCTGCGAATAGAGGGGTAATTTTCCATAGAACTGGGATTTTGCAGGGTTAGTAGTGATCTAATTTCGGGATGGATGGTTATTGATTGCAGTGAATATGAAAGCGGGTGATGTTTTATGGAGATTCGGGAAGTCGCCATGTATCCCGAGGTATGAATGAAGGGAAAGGGAATGGCCAAGGGATAATAAGAGCAGGTGACGATTCAACCTCGTATTGGGGAAGAAAAGCACAATGTAACAGTGTTAGGGGCTGAGTCAAATGAGATACGAATCCCCGAGAACCGAGGCACAGACAAACAGCGGATAGGACGACTCGAGCATTCGACACGTTTGACCCTCGGGCCTGGTCTGGGCACTTCGGCTCGGGTAAAAGACCTACGGAGAAGTCTGTGCTTGGGATGGTCTCTGGGGATTCCGGGGACAAATCGTAAGGTGCAGATCATATGCGAGCTCCTATCTGGTACACCGGAGTCCGTACTTACCAGCGCCTGTAGTACCCCCTGCTCGATGGGAGGAGAGTAATGATGGTGATTGATGGATTATGTATTCATTGCCATTGATAGAGATGTCTACTGATGGTGCACGGGGATTGAGCATGCCTAGGTTGTTGCTTGGAATGTCTTGTGCGAAGAGGAGAAAAGATTCTATAACGAGTTTGAGTGAGTATACTTTTGGGATATATCGTATGCGGGGGGTGGCGTACCCTCGTCCACGTCGATGACCTCGTCGCCATTGACGAGTAAGTGGATGATTTGATCCATGAGTTGATATCCATGAATGTTCTATGGATGTATGGATGTCTTATGGAGTGGATGTTTTATTTGGTTATAATTTTCTAAGGGATCACGGGACCAGTGATATATAACTTCTAATATATATAACGAAGTACGGAGTACAAGTTGCACTGAGAATATGCATATTATATTTATCCATACTCTCTCTATTTTAAACCCATTCTAGTGGTTCTTACTCTCCCGTACCCCGTATATATATGTTGTATAAGCTATGACTTTGAAAGGATTGTTGGGAAACCCAACAGAAAAAGGAACGGGAACTGATCTACCAGTACGGAGTACGGAGTACAAATAGTAAACAGACAGTTATTTATTGCTTGAATTTTAAAGATATTAAAAATTGAAAGATAACCATTGAATTAAAATAAATCTCCAAAAAAAAAACACACAAAAACCCCCAAAAAAACAAAAAAAACAAGAGACTGTTTGGAAGAGCTCCGTGCGAGATGCACTCAAAAGGCCGAAAACCTTTGGACACTCCTGCGTCATTTGCCGAAGCCAGCCACCTATCCAACCTTCCCATGGTCAAGATCTCCTCCTCTCCTGTAAATGATCGGTTGATAACTATACTACTCCCGTTTATTCCTTGACTTGGTAGGTTTTTCATTCTAGCCCCTGTTCTAGGCTTCCTGCAGTTCATGTTTGGTCCCCTTCCTAGCTCCGTGCTATTTCCGCACTAGCTAACCTCGCCCCCTCGAGTAGAGGATCTTTTTCTCTTCGAGTATCCTCGATCCCCCGGCGCCTTCCGCTTTCCCTTTGATCGAGATATACAGTCAAAATGTCTGTACAAAACATCCACCTCCAGCCGCGCATGGTCAAGAAGGGTCCCTTCTCGGTCGAGGCGCCCGGATATGAGCATGTACCCGGTGAGACAATCCCTCGTCGACACCCCAAGGCCAAGGACGGCCTCATTACGACACTCGAAGATGTCTCTACCACCTACGAGAACATGCGCCGGTCAGCTCGTGTCTTCGGCAACTCCAAAGCTGTTGGTAGCCGCCGGCTAATCAAGACCCATGTGGAGAACAAGAAGGTCAAGAAGATCGTGGATGGCGTTGAGCAAGAGATTGAAAAGAAGTGGACCTACTTTGAAATGAGTGGTTATACCTACAAGACCTTCCTCGAATATGAGAAGCTCTGTCTGGAGCTTGGTAGCGGTCTCCGCAAGCTGGGCTTTGAGAAGGGCGGCAGAATCCACCTCTACGGTGCGACGAGGTAAGTGACACATTGCGTCTTTAAGGAAAATTCGGGGCAGGATGGCTGACTTGATTGTCCTTGATAGCGCACACTGGCTGGCCATGTCACATGGTTCGTTTACCCTTGTTTTCCTCCATGACCCGCGAACAAACCCACTAACCCACTATTACAGGCGCTGCCTCTCAATCCGTGACCGTGGTGACCGCATACGATACCCTAGGCGAGGAAGGCCTAAAGCACTCTATTGTTCAAACCGGCAGCACTGCCATCTTCCTCGACCCCGGTCTGCTGAAGTCGCTCATCAGCATCCTTCGGAGTGTGCCATCAATCCAGCACATTATCTACAACGACGACACAGAAATTGATCAGAAGCTTCTGGATCAGTTGCACAGCGAGTTTATCCACATCAACGTGCAGAGCATCGAGGAATTGCGCAAGCAGGGCGAGGAGAACTCCGTGGAGCCTGTTCCCCCAAAGCCCGAGGACCTGTGCTGCATCATGTACACCTCGGGCACAACGGGCCCACCGAAGGGTGTGCCATTGACCCACGCCAATGTGATCGCTGCTAGTAAGCTGAAAAGAGCCCTCAGAATCACTATGCACCAAACTAATATCTCGCAATAGCTGCTGGTGTCCACACCGTCATCGGTCCCTGTATCAACCACACGGACTCCCTCCTTACCTACCTTCCTCAATCTCACATTCTGGAATTCATGTTCGAGAACATATGCTTGTTCTGGGGAGGTACCATGGGATACGGTAACCCCCGAACATTGTCCGATGCCTCTATGCGGAACTGCCTGGGCGACATCAAGGAGTTCAAGCCTACCGTTATAGTCGGTGTTCCGGCCGTGTGGGAGTCAGTCAAGAAGGGCGTCTTGACCAACTTAAACAAGGCCAGCTTTGTGGTCAAGGGTATGTTCTGGGGTGCCTTGTCCGCCAAGAGTTTCCTCATGAGCACCGGATTCCCTGGCTCGAAACTGGGCGCCTCGATTTTGGACGCCGTTGTCTTCAAGAAGTTAAAGGAGGCAACCGGAGGCCGACTCCGTGTTGTCATGAACGGTGGTGGCCCCGTCTCCAAGGAAACCCAGAGGTTTTTGTCAATGGCTATCGCCCCCATGATTAGCGGCTACGGTTTAACCGAGACCTCCGCCATGGGTGCTCTGAACGACCCCTTGGCTTGGAACCCCGACGCTCTGGGCGAGATTCCCGGCTCGATCGAGGTCAAGCTTGTTGACTTCGCCGATGCCGGATATCTGACCTCGAACAACCCCCCTCAGGGTGAGATTTTCATCCGCGGTGGCAGTGTGACCACGGGCTACTACGAGAATGAGGAGGAGACCAAGGCTGCGATCACCGAGGATGGCTGGTTCATGACTGGTGACATTGGCGAGTTCGATCGCAACGGCCACCTGAACATTATTGACCGTAAGAAAAACCTGGTCAAGACTCTGAACGGTGAATACATTGCTCTGGAGAAGCTCGAATCTGTCTACCGCTCATCTCCTTTGGTTGGCAACATCTGTGTCTACGCTGCCCAGGATCAGGACAAGCCCGTCGCAATCATTGTTCCCGCCGAGCCGGCGTTGAAGAAAGTTGCCCACGAGAACGGCATCGAGGGTGACACTCTCGAGAGCCTCGTTCACGACGAAAAGCTCAACAACATCGTCTTGCAGCAGCTGCAGGCCGCCGGCCGTGCTGGTGGCTTGAAGGGCATTGAGATTATCAATGGTGTAGTGCTATCTGACGACGAGTGGACCCCCCAAAACGTAAGTGATTCTCAAGCTATTTGGAGTATGAATTTGGCTAATAAGATATTAGGGTTTCATGACCGCTGCGCAAAAACTCCAGCGCAAGAAGATCCTCGCCCGCTACGAGTCCGAAATCAGCAAGGCCTACGGCAAGAAATAAAAACAGCATGTTAAACTGCTTCACTTGGACTTTCGAGCTTCACCCTTGTTTTTTTATTTCCCTTTTCCTTCCCCTGCTGTACTTGCTTGCGCTTTGAGACCCTCTCTGTTATTACCACTTTTTTCAATCAACGTTTACATTTCTCTTGACCTTTTTTCATTTCTGCCACGATGTAGCGATATAGTACTCAATATGGGCATGAGCTGACCGGTACCGCGATTGATTTATTTTCTATCATGACCTACACATTTGGCCTCATATTCCTCTACAGAAAGCTTCTTTGACTAACTATGAACTATTTTGTTGCAGCTATAAAGTTCTGTTCGTCTAAGAATGGTTTATAGTATGGACTCCCTCTTAAGACAAGACATAGAATGGATGTGAGCTTAAGATGGTTGGAATGTGTACAACATAGTTACATTCAAGGATGTCTCCAGCGATTCCTTTATCCATCTATCTACTATTCATCCAGCAGACCTGTCATATACATAAAAGTACAAGTACACATGCATGCCGCAGTGCTTCAGTCTAAAGTAGTACCTCAGTATCTCACTGATCAGCCACAGTTACACCAACCCCCCAGCAAATCCACAAGTACCCGGAGATGTTCATGTACCTGACATGACTTAGCGGCAGACAAAAAGACACACGGTCGAACCCGTCGCACTGATACAAATCGAAGTACATAGAGTTCGCTAGCCTCAGGTACCAAAACAGTCCCGTGACCGAAAGTGTAGATATTGTAGATATCTCCACGTGACTACCCTCTTCAGAGTAGGCATGAAAGCCAAGTCACACACATTGCCCCTTGATTATCTTCTGATTATCTTCTTCCAAGACTAAAATACTCTCATTCCCAGTCCAAATGTCTCTCTGGAGGTACGTGTGACACAACCTTAAGCCAACCAATTCCCCGCACACACACCCCAGCAACCAGACCACCGAAACAAGAAAGTCAGAAACTAACAAGCTTCACAGCTCCTACCGCGGCCTCACCCCCAAAACCCGGGCCCTGTTCGGCATCGGCCTCATGGCCTGGGCAGGCATCGGACTCTGGACCACGCCCCAGGTTGAAAACGCATTGGGCATGCAACCCTCGAAGGAAGAGCAGGATGCGCTGGATCGGAAGTTGGCGGTGCGCGTGTCCCGCGTCGGTGGAGAGGAAGTCGAGAAATCGAGTCCCCGGGCGAACTGAGCAAATTGAGGAGTTGACGGACCGACGCGCGAGAACGGAGTTCTGGGAGCTCATGTGATCGATTCAGAAGCTGGTGATGGCAATGAGGTGTGTTTGGTGGTCGGCTGTGATTCTCTACGGATTCATGGGTGCAGTCTCACGGAACCATGGGGGTTGAACACGACTGGTCAGGAAAGGGTGAGGAGGGGAAGTCAGTCCGTTGCAGACTGCCGGGCTGGTATGGAAGGAAGTCTTTCCCTGGATATCTTGAGTCGGTCTTTCCCCGAAAACTCAATTGCAATATTGCAATTGCGATTGCTGCACTTCCCTGTGCTGGTGCTGGTGCTGGTGCTCGTGCCCGTTGTCTCAACATTCAACTGCATACCTACATCCTGCACCTGTCTATCCCATCCCCTCATTGCATCGGGACTCCGGCATTCAAAAGATGACCCGGTTCGTCGGAGCTGGAAGGTCACTTACTATGTACCTACGCTGGAAAGCGGTCATAGCGAAGCACCCTGTCACGGTTTGCCTTCGCGCGTCCTGCCAAGACCCCCTTCCCAAAAAATAAACAAACAAGCAGTGGTCAGTGGCCAGTGCCTAATGCCCTCGTGCTGTATCTGAGAGTCTTCTTGATCTGCGTGTGCACGTCCCCATCGGAAAGACTACAGGGAATGGCCTGATAATCCATGCCATACCCTGTCATTTCCCACACTCTCGCCCACGCCTGTCTGTGCGGCTGCAACGACCCGGGTCCCAACCGCATTGTTCGCAGCACAGGGAAAGATTGGACTGCTGCAGTCAGCGGCCGTCTTTCCCCGCCTAGCCTCACCTGGTGCAGACGTTTTTTTTTTTTCCCTTTCCTGTCTGGGGCATTGGTTGGGGATTCATGTGGCTCGGAAGAATCGCTGCAGCTGAGAGGGTGGATCGTTGCTTAGCCTGGTCTGGATCGTGACATGTTGGTTGTTGTGTCGAGGAGCCAATTAGTCGATTTTAATTTTCGACATTTCTCTTTTGTCCGATTGGGAAAGTGATGCGAGGGGCAGTTGGTCTGGTTGGGATTGGGGGTTGCTATTGATTCTTTGAGATGTTAGGGTGTTCTGTTTTTGATCATGTGGCCATATCTGGGGATATTTGGAATATGTGTGTCTACGTCTAGGTTAGCTTCTACTCTAGTCATCTCGAATATTTGAATTGATCCCTGACGTCGCATTGCCTATACTACATAATATTGCATGCTAGATAGTATGTCTTTAAGCCATATTCTTCCGAGATAATGTGAAACAATCTTATCAAAGCAGTTTATATTCAAGGTTCTCAAAGCAAGAAGACTTCAAGTGGGCATATAATCATAGTGCGGCTCTAAAAGTAGTCTTTCGGAGATTTGTTTATGATATCATTTATAGATCAGCACCAAGGACCCTTGTACCTTTAAAAAAAAAACCTTGTAAATCCCAAAGATTGGGGTAATTAGGGATTTAGTCCATATAGTTAGTCTATTCATCATATTAGTCTCAATAGATTGCTCCTACTTCTATTCTATTCTATTCATAGATGCGATGAACTCATTCATGTTCGTAGCTGCCCGAAAACAAAGCCATTTGTTTAAAACATTACATCGCACAGATCTACAGACCAGTCATGTGTTCTTATTCTTATTCCGGGTGAGAGGTGAGACAAACCTAGCACCATGCTCGGAGACCGTTGAGGTGGAACACGGAGATAGAGATCAAGATGGCTAATAGCATTGCAAGGCCCCCCATATCTCGATCTGGAAGGAAAATCCAGGCGCATTAGAACATAGCCAACTATCCATAGGAGCTAACTTCCGAGCGGGTAATGCGTCCAAGACAGCGGCGAGGGTTTATATTGGAGCAGCCATGTCATGGACAGGGTTATTCGGTCTGGTGAAGTAGCAAAGAAATAGATCGCGGTGTTCATGCAGATCTCATTGTCCATGTCTCTTAGGCAACAGAGACAGATATCGTGCTCGGGGTAATTGGGCTAAATATAAAGACTTGAGAACACAAGATTGTCTTCCGGGCGTCTTGGCTTGATGGCGGATAGGGTTGATTATCGTCGTACTGACAACCCGGGGTCCATTACTCCAGGCCTGTGCCTTGCTCCTATATCACATAGTGTCCTTGCTATCCATGCCTGGGCTTTTAAATGCATTTCTTGGGATTTACCCGTACGGTTTTATTAGCCAGTTATTTCTTTCATTGGGGATTTTATGCTACTAACTATATTCGCATGGTTCTAGGCTATTCATAGCAAGGCATAATCTTTACAGAAGTACAAGAAGAAGAAATTGAGAGTAAAAAGTGACCAGGAAAGCCAAAAAAAAATACTTTGCAGACTTTAGTGCTTAGTGATATCCGGTGAGATGAGGCTTGGCAGATGAGATATGCAAGGAAAGGTCGTATATGCACTATAAATCTCAGCTTTTGCAATCAATCTCACTTTGATCTCCGCTTCTCTAGGTCCTCTGTTAATTATAGGGACGGCAGAGATGTAGGGAGTTGTCGAGGGCGCAGTGGCAGCGGCAGGGGCCGCAAGGATAATACGGCATTCGAACTCCTTGAAAACAAACCCTATCATGAAACAAGCTGAAGGGTACCATATTCTATATTGGGTATCTAAGGATGTAGATTGTAGATTATCTGCGTAGGAGCAGGAGCCGGCAGGACAGAGGCAGAGATCAACAGGACAGCGATGCAACTGATGCAACCTACTTGACCGTAACAGTAGCAAGTACAGCGGTCAGGCTATAGCATGTCATTTATTGATTGTAATGACGTTGAATAATGTAGTAGAGGGCTTTTCAGTTACTGTGATTGTAGAATTGTAGAGTTCAGAGAGTACTTTGTAGAATTGGGGTATATATATTTCCAAGTGGAAATCTCGAAGTATGAAGTATGAGAGTGGCTACATGTATATCAAAATGCTCAACAAAGACCAAATTAGGTATATTAAAGTCAAGTCGAATAAGAGATACGAAAGCCAGCGACTAGGGTTGTCCTTTTGCCCAACTTCCCTTGTACGACGTGCAGAAGTACCTATCCAACCGGTTAGTGAAGCACCAATGATATTAGATATTAGGCCTACACGGAGTATCTGAGCGTTTTTCTGTTTTCTTCTTAAATACCAAAAAAGATATCTATTATACTTTGTAAATTGTAATGTTCTTCAGGTGGCAAACACTATGTAACTATTAACTATCTACTCCATATGCCGATGAAAGTGTTTCAGATTAAAAGACAGAAAAGTAGTCTAACAATAATACAAACCCTTTTATGATTCACATAGTCTCGTAAATCTCTTACCGGATTCGGTGGTTACTACCCCGGTCGATCACAGGGGATGTTATTGACAGGGATCAGATTGTTTAAAACATCGGAATATGCCGAGGTGCAGGCTTTGGAGAATACGAGGATCTTTTTTATCTTTTTTTTTTTATCTTTTTTATAAGATAATTTAACTTGAGACATACGTTTAATTGGATTGGATTAACATGCATTTTTATATATATTTATATATTTTTACATTCTTACATCCTTACTCTTTCCCAAAGTATACTAAAAGATCAAATTGATGGTCACACATCATGACCTGTTAGATTTCACCTGATATACTCCGTACCTCGAGAAAGATCAAGAAATCCCTTAAACAGGGCTGAGCTGACATAGACATTGATAGACATGGATGTACATTGGAAGCATCACCTGCACTGCTGTCGATCAGGATCTGCATCTAACGATTTCTTACATTTTTACATTTTTACGTTTTTTACATTTTTTACAGTTAATACAGTGAATATATTAATATATTTAGTATTTAGTATTTATATATTTCATATTCTATTTAACCGGATATTCAGACTAAAAGCTGACCAACTTAAATAGTTAAATCATCCTCTTTTTATATAATGCAATCTCTGCTGCCTAGAAAGCAACCTTAGAAAAATACTTAGAAAAATACTTAGAAAAATACTTAGAAAAATACTTAGAAAAATACGTAGACTCTTACCAACTACCCTTCTGCATCTTACCGTTCTCTTTCTCTCTCCAATTGCAAATCTGCACTCCGTACAAATTACAAAAATAGTACCTTACTTCGTTTGGTTTCAAGACAAAGCTTTCGTCCAAAAACGAAAGATGAAAAGAAATAAGAATTGAGTAGTCAAAAAACAAAACCAAAAACAAAAAAAACAAAAACAAACAGTAATATACCACTGCCACACTAAGCCCTTTAATCTTGCATAGACTTTGAATGAACTTAACCCAATCATTCCAGTCGGGCAACCCATGTCTGCTTACTTCGAAGGCATCAGTCTATGTAGTCATCAGACACGAAAAAAAAGAGTGTGTATCCTAGAAAGCAAATTACTGTCGGGCCTTGCTTGATATTTGATTGGATAGCTGAAGGGAGAAAAAAAAAACCAAGTCAAACAGAATATAGGAAAAGAAAAAAAAAACCAAAACCAAAAAAAGACCGCATAAGTTCATATCCATTCAAAACGGGACTGGGAGGCTTGCAATAGATGGAGACTAGGACCAGGACCGCAGCAAATAACGGTTCCTGGCTGTCGAACAGAGCAAATCGGGGAGTTTCGAATGTTGGACTGGGTACTCCGTTGTGCATTAGAGGCGGTTTAAATGATTAGTTTCTGGAAAGATTGACTTTTTTTTTAAGGGTGTCTTACTATATGTGGCTTAATTATATGATAGGGGTCTTTCTTTGTATCCATACAAAACATACTTAAGAGACAATAATAACGGTATAATAATGTCAATTGAGCTATGATCATCGACCTACCCTAAAAAAACTACGGAGTACTATGATCTTCGTTAAGTCCAGATCTTAATTCAATCAGCTAGAAACTGATTCGGGTCCATTCCATAGCACAGTTCCATCATTTGCTGAAGACAGTCTTTGAATGGCATTCTGTATGCTTCTTTTTTTTTCCAAAGATCAACACACATAGGAATGAGAAAGTCAAAAGGGATAAAGGGATAAAGAATAGATCACAATGAAATAGACCACGGCCCCCAAAGCTCACTAGCTAATCAGATGATAAAATAAAATAGAAAATAAAATAAAACAGCGAATAGAAATGGCCTCATGATCCTCCACGCCGTCCTGCACCAGTGCATACACCCTTTCCCATTTGATCATAGCAAAATAAAAAAAAAGATAAAAACACGAAAAGAAACACAAGGAAATCCAACAGCATCCAAGGACAAAAAAAAAAAAAAAAAGGGCAACCGCCTAAGTGCAGAGACTATGCGAATTCTGAATAGGATCGTAACGGCTATAAGTCGAGTAAACCGGGTCATATCCACCAGTACTAGACTGGCGGTGTTGGTGGCTCGGAAACCCTGCATAGGCATTATCCTGATAGGGATCTGATTTGAGATAAAGGTCGGGCTTGATCGTGTCCATGGGATCCATGGTATCCATCATTGAGCACTCAAACCCAGAAGAAGAGGAAGAGGAGATGAGAGGACTATCGCTGACGGGGGAATGGTCTGTAACATTCATTTTCCTGTGATCAGATCTGCCGTAAGAAATCCCACTTCGATGAGACGCCTCGTACATGAGCATTTGTGAACGACCCGTTTGGCCCAGCCCATGAGGGAGGCTACCGCAGGTGCTGTCTCCACCAGCCCCATCCGGACCCATACTGCCAGTACTGCCACGGCGTCCGTCCTTGTAGTGACCGGGTGAACGTCCGCGGACGACCAAGGGATGGGAATGGCGTCGGGCGATTTGGATCCACTCGGTTTCACCTGGAACCGAGCTAGCAACCTCAGCGTACAACTCAACGACCAGATTGTAATATTGTTGCTGGGCACGGCGCTTGCCATTGTTGGCGGTCGCTTTTTGGAATTGGATACGTTCAAACACGTGGGAGGTTGGGGGCTGGCACGGCTGAGGTGTCCCTGCGAAGGAAGGGTTGTAGTCCAGAGATTGGGAGCCAAGGGGGAATCCAGAAAGACTTCCATTAACTGACGAGGCTGCTGTGAAGGAAGGTGGAGGTGCAGGCTGAAGAACAACACGACCTGGTTTGCGTTCGGATTGTTTGTCTCTCTTTGGGGTGTGTTGAACCAGTTCCCGAGTTTCTCCATATTGTCCGTTCACAATAGCAGAAATGGCCATTGAAAATCCACGGATTGGTTCAAGGGTCTGATCAGGATAGCGGATATATAGCGGAGCAGTGGGAGGCCAAGGATGAAGACCAAAGCCGCAGGTCACTGCGAAGTAGTTGCGGCGATAGCAAGTCCACTTGCCCTCAGCTGGGAAGGGCCCTCGACCCATCTTGGCTTGCACATCTGGTTTCACAGTCTGATATTGGCCGCCAAACTCTGCAACAACTGTATGAAGAACAGTGGTGTCGTCGAAAGGCGGAGCTTCAACCTGAGGCTGTGAGCGTTGCGAGGACTCCACGATCGGTTGCTGATACATATTATTCTGAGATCGATCCATCCCGCTATCTAAAGCGCGAGGAGTGCCGGGATACCCATGGCTACGGGAGAGGTCGTTCATTCCCCCCAAGGGCATACCGATATTTCCGATCCCGCGCTGTAAAGCATATGAACCGTAGGAATTATTGCGTCCCATGAGGGCTGGAATAGAGTTCAGGTTATGTCCTGAGCTCTGCATACCGGTTGGCATGCCAGTCGGCGGTTGACTAGATGAGCCAAGGTCAGTACTCATCCACCTCCTCCACTTTGATAGTAGAGCAAAAGCTTACAGCGCTGGCACCCGTTGATAGTCGGCCATTCTATCAAAGGGATGCTGAAGCCGAGAGATATGAGGGAAGAGGGGACCAGAAGTGGGCGAAAATGAGTCTTTACCACACCACAATTGTATCAGTCAAAGTCTTCTCGGGAGGGAGTAGGTATAAGAAAGAGGGCTTACCGGGACAAGAGTCTGGTGGAGTCATTGCAAGAGCACCCGACCCGGAATATCTAAAGTAAGGAATGGCTCAGTAAAAGCTCACCATGGGAAATCCACGTGCGATCGCCTGGAATTAAAACAGTCCAGAAGATATCATATGAGTCCGGGTGCAGCACGGAAACCATGATGCGTAAAAAGACAATCGAAACGGGGGCGAAAAGAGGCAAGGACCTCAAGACACGGCACGATCTCAGATAAAAAGGACAAAAACATCGGAAGAAAGACATGCAGGCAGCAGATTGGTATGGAAGGTACAGAAACAGGCTGGACTGAAGTTCAAGCTGCCCGGACCCGGAGGAAGCGCAGCGACAAGGGGGTCGAGAGGCTGACTGAGTGGAGCGCAAGGGCAAGTCCAGATTGAAAGAATAGAAAATAACTTACTGTAAATCCTGCATCACAGGCTGCTGTGCGTGGTACCTCACGCCGTTGGTGTCAGGTATGGAGACGAGACCTCCGACTCGCTGGCTGTTGTCGTCTTCGTCCGTTACAAACCCTGTCACATGGGAGTTCATATAATCACCCTCCGAAGTAACAGGATCGTTCAATGAGAATACCTCCGAGAGAAGTGCTGGGGAATTCATAGGTTAGAGACAGGGAAGATATATGGGCCAAAAAAAAAAGGAAAATGGAAAAAAAAAAGAAAAAAAAAACGAAAATTTGATAGAAAAAATAATGTCGAATCAACCGCATGACGGAATGAACAGGGAATAGAAAAGAGAGAGGCTTACAGGGATTCATTCTGAGCGTGCTGATGCCAGGTGCCTCGAGGACCCTTAAGTTTTTTTTTTCGGTTAATTGGATGTAACACCGGGCGAGACGCCAAAGCCAAAGCTGTCTGGCCCTAAGGTCTTGGGTGGCAAGGAATTGGGATGTCTAGAATCGCAGCAAAAGTTAGGTAAGGTCGAAAGAACTTTGCATAGTCAAATTCCCTCACAGTACTCGATTGATACCTTTGTCCGGATCACTCCAAATGGTGTGTTGTGTGCTTTGAGCCACTGAGAATCACTAGAAAAACCAATATAGCTCCTCTGTTGGATATAAACCGAAACACAATTCTCACAGTATGAAGTAGTTTGGAGAAGGGCAAAAGTGATAAAGCTTGGAGTGAAAAAGGAGTAGACAAGAGGGTGATAAAGAAGAAGTATAAATGAAGATAGGAAAGGTCTTCAGGGTTATAAGGATGAGCGTGAAGAGTAATACATATGTAGTATGGTCAATAAAATGGTGCGTAAAACAGTGCCCTTTTAGACAGTTGACAAGAAGAAGTAGATGAATGTCCGAGCCAAAGGAGTGCGTCACCAGTTTACCTAGGTATAGACATGACTTCCTAATTGGGAAATCTCGCATCAACCTAAGTCATCGGCACAAAAGTACGAGGAAACCGTGTTTTAATAGATCGGGCCAGAATATATGTTGCAAACCACGATCTAAGAGGGGGGGTAATGAAGAAAGAAATGAAGAAAGAAGGGCAAAGAAAAGAATTAGCCAAAAATTAACCCCAAAAAAAACACCACAAAAATAAGAATAATAGCAATAATAGCAATTACAGCAATTACAGCAATTACAGCAATCACAGCAATCACAGCAATAACAGCAATCACTATTAACAGAGGGGCAAATAAAAAAAAACCCCTCCCCCCCAAAAAAAATAAAAAAAAAGGAGACCCAGAAGGGGAAACGAAAAGACAACTGATGTAATCTGGTGTGACAGCCCTGAGGTGTGAGCAAATAAAAAGCTCTTGTCCTGGCACCAATAGGTAAAGTATCTTGCAGGTATTGCAGAAAGAAGAATGCTTCCAATTCTGCAACCCTAGCTTGGTATTTAAGAAAGAAGCATAGTCAAAAGTCAAAGTAGATCTTGAGAAAATCATTTCTTTTGACAGGTTGCAGGAAGTAGATCGGTGGCTTACCTGGTAAACGGAAAAGGGTTTGGATAAGTGTGAGGTGTTAAGATTAAATGTGGTACATATATAATTTGAATATTTAACGGGAAATAAGAGGAAACGTTTGCAATTGAGATCTAGTAAATGAAGATTCCGATCTATATCATCTTGGTCTAAAGGCTTGGGATTGTTACTTGTTACTTGAAGAATCATTATTAGTCTACCTTGGTAAGATTCCCATGGGACTCACCAGTAATGGTCTAGCCGATAGACGATCATCACCACGAGTCAGAATCTGCCAGGGACGGTGAAATACCTAGGTACGTGGTATTCGGCAAGGCTCCAATGGGTGGCAGCAGTGAGTTTGCATAGGGGTCCAACCATAATCAGCGAAAGATATCCGGATTATCATTATCATTTCTGTATATAATCTTTCCTTTGGAGGAAAAAAAAAAAAGAAAGCAAAATCTTATTTACTTTTTCCTTTTCTCAGTGATTTGTATTTGGAAGTTTGGAAGTTGGAAATTTGGAATTTCAGTTGTCTGGGTCAAGGGTCAAGCACAAAGAGTCTAACTGGAACTATCATAGTAAGGAGACTAGTCCCAGACAGTTTGATTGTTTAAGGAGTATGGCATTGAGTATGGCATTGGTCAGAACACCAGAACACCAGAACACCAGAACACCAGAACACCAGAATACCAGAATACCCTATGTTGCGTGCTAGAAGGACCCGATGCCGGCTGCACGGACCGTGATGGGTAAGGCACGGTAAGTACACGTTGTATGTGTTTTCCATTACAGATAATTCCCGATGGGATCAGATGTCCTAGTGCGAATACCCGACGGACGGGTCGCTGCAGGAGAGCGAAATAAGATGAAACTAGAAAGGATAGAGGAGATGATCGACCCCCAGGATATGTACCTATGCAGACCCATGACAAGAGGTGGTTGATGTATCAGACTTTGGGGGGGGGGGACCACAAACCAATGACAAAAAAGCTGAATTTAAATAAAAATCACTAAATTGGGTAGAAAATCTTGACCGATTTCCACAATGTTTTCTTGGAAGGTCTCTCGGAGTAGTTCCCGTCAGATTAATTTCTAGTTTGATTCGTTGACTAACAGGAGGCTCGAGGCACGAGCAGCAGTTCTTGCATGAAGAAATTGGAGGATCAGGCGATCGACAAGTTCCATTTAGCATGTTGCATCGTCCATGTTGGCGGTGTTCACACCGACTGAACCGACCCGACCCGGGAGAGCAATAAAAATAGCACGTTTGAGACGATGCAACCCCAAAGTACTCCGTAGATCTACCCCACTCCAACCAGATAGCTTTGGTAAGTCCGACTTTTCTTCTGGCGCGAAACCATACGTGGTGCCTTAAATTGCAGATGGGGCCCCCCAGTCTCCACTAGAGGCGCCCACTAAGGAGGTCCACTAGGGAGGCTAAAGCAGCTGAGCGGGGTATACAATGATTGCGGTCCGTACCCGGGAGCCTTTTCCAGAACCGAGCGGCACTAGTGCCACCGTGCCGTTTCAAGGAAATATCAAAGCAACTTGAGTTATGGATTCAAAAGAACCTGGCCTCCATGAGTGGATCTGTACTGATCGCGTCAACAGAACTGCATTAGTGGCTAGAAGATCGACCATCCTGCAGGAGGCTGGGTGAAATGGCAAGGTGCAGTGAAGAAGCACCCGGAAGCTTATGATTGGCTGGAGTAAGTCGTCGATTCAATTCCCTCAGTGGTTTATGGTGGTTTATGGTGGTTATGGCGGGTATGTTGTGCAGCTATTTGCCCCCACAGGCCACACACACACACACAACGACCGTGCTCGTACCAAAATCGGTACTAGGTGCAGAATCGATCAACCTACCAGGGTAACGAAGTACCGATGATACTAACATCGATTCAAGTCAAAGTTGAAGGAGGGTGATAAACGTGCTCAGTGGACGACAATGACATGTTTTTCTTTTTTGTTTTGACTCTCGGGGTATCAGCCCCTTCCCGGATGACGGTCATGAGGGGTTGACACGTGCAGTTGGCGGTGAACTGGAAAATAACAAGAAATTTGGTATGTATCAGGGACATGTACCAAATACATTGAGTTGTAATATTGGTTTGGTGAAAATACCATGTACCATGTACATTTGTATTTCCGGAGCCTACTAATAGGGCCCTAGGGGACACCCTACGTACTTAAACCTTCCTAACCTTAGGTTCACGCGCTAAATTCTAAATTTATAGCATTTTTATAGCATTTTTATAGCATTCACTTCATCAAAACATTTCAAGGTTAAATCACCCAACTCTAAAAATCAAATCAATCTCAAATCCATCTCAAATCATTATGCAACTAATAATGCACCTGAAAAGGCACTATCAGATCCATCCGGGCCCACTTACCCATGAACTCTCCACATGTCACTTTTCGATATATCAACTCTACTTTATGCTAAAGTACGGAATACAGGTAGCTGAAATACAGAAGAGAAAGTGATCAGAAATTGTCCGATACGTGGGTACATTCAGGGCTGCAGGTACCTCGAAGCCAATGCCAATAATAATTTGACTTTGGAAATGCATGAACCCATCTATGGATGTTATGGACAAGGATTAGCCCCAGAACCCTTGAAGCTGGAAAACTCTGAGAGTTTGACGTTGCAACTGTCTCAGCCAATCTGCCTCGGGCCTTTGGAGACCCTGTCTCTGTTTCGGGCACGTGCCATTTAGTTCTGTTCCCATGGTTGATATCCCAAAATATATTCCCCCGTGCAACGATTCTTCGCTGCGGGTCAATGGCAAAAGCCCGTGGCCAATGCCATGCCATTCATCACTGGTTACATTCGGGTGTTCGATCTTTGGACAGGGGGGCGAAAAGCTATACAGCTCGGCCTGCTAGGCAACGGTACTTGAGCTATAACCACATCCCGGAGTCGGGATTGTTGACTTAACCGTGTTATTGGAGTACGATTGTTTACGTCAACAGAAAATTGAAAAAAGCCCAGAAAAAATAGGCTATTGGTCACGAATGCCACCTGGGTACAGATCCCGAGTGTCATTCTAGACTGTTATCCCCCTGGTCTTGCTGCCTCAGCCCCATATGCTCGTTGCTCCGGGATCTTAGGATTCCACACCCCCGATGGACCCACATGCCATGTTCAATGCGCTAATCCTGGTCGACTGGGTCTAGAGTTCAAATTCTCGTATGTCAGAGGAGATATTCCTGAACGATGACTACTACTAGGTAAGGAAAGAGTCGGCATATCCTCATACCCTCATATCCGAAGGCCATAGCTTTGCTGCCTTGACTGAGACAGATTAAAGTTTTACTTTTCCAACGGCCGAGGCCTCCAGGGCTTCCCTTCCATCCCGAGACATCCACCGGCCTTAACCGGCCTTGACCAGGCAAAGAATTGATTTATCTAAATTCTACCTTGTACCATGTCAAGACTCATACCATATTGAGCTAGTACATCTATTCAACGGCAATCGTATGATTTTGAACCGAATTTCGCCCCAATAGCCCTTTTCGACCATGGAGATTAAGCAGTTCAGGCCTCCATGGCTCCACAATTCCTGGCATTGGGTCTCCTGGACACAAGGTTCTGTGATGGGTTACCTGTGTACCACTTCTTCCGAGATTGATGGTTACTTTCAAGAAGAGTAGACCTGAGTACTGGTAGCCTGCTACAATGGGCTAGATGCTCTGCGGTGGGAAATCGCAAGATCATTTCGCCCTCAGCTTCCTTGTCAGCGAAAGGCAAGAGTTTGCCCCGAGACTGGGATGATCATTGGCAGTCTCCCCACCCTGTGATCCCAAACTTTGATCACCCTGGATCTATAGCCCGCCAGCACAGATCGTATCACGACCACGAAGCTCCCGGACAAAAAGTTCCATGTAGGTCTGAAGTATCCGGCCCTGTCGGCATGGATGGAAAGACAAGACACCAGCCAGACAAGGATTCCAATGGAAAAAAAAGAATGTATCATTGGCTCGCCCCCCTCCAAGATTCTGGATATGAAGCTTGTCAGGCGAGGGAATATGCTTTGGATGGCGTTGGATGCAGACCAGTTGAAGACTCCACCCATCATCCGGCAGCTCAGCCGGCTGTTTTTTTTTTTTGCCTCCCCGTGGCAATTCTTACCAGCCCTCGAAAACCATCCTGGGAGTAGCCTAGCCAACCCTAAGCCGTGCCCGTGTAGCACGGGGGAACAGCCAAGAAAAAACTTGCTTACCGGCCGAAACGCTTCCAGTGAAGAACTGCCCTTCTGGTCGAACTTCTCGAGCCAATAACAAGTGACAAGTGGATGGTGTTGTTTGGCGCCGACATTCCCTGCAATGTCACTAAGACTTCGGAACGTCACAAACGCCTTTTCACATGTGTTTGGTTTCCATACTGGATGCCGCCGTGGCGGAGTGGAGTGCTAGTTAAAAACACGGTAGGTGAGCGTTTCCGAGGGAGCTAGGGCCAAACCTACAGGGAACATTTCGGCCCTCTCCGCCACTTTCTACGTAGCCCGTCTTGTTCTAGGGAGCATTCGGCGAAAAGCCAGACCACCACTTCAAGTCTCTTTCCTAATAGAAACATCGATGCTACGTTATGCAACCCAATCCCGTTACCGGGAAATTTCAACACAACTTTTGCCGGTGAGGCTGGGTCTGGGTTTGACTTGCTGAGATCTAATATCGATCTGTATATTGGTACTTTGGTGATTGAGCCTGGGATCTGGCATCCGAGAGCGAGCTAGTACCCAGTCGGGTGAAGCTAGGGCACAATAGGAAAAAGTCCAGGTTGTTTGAGCTGTATTTCCTTCCGATTTCATGTCAACTGTCATGGGAAGATGCAGAAAATTTGATGTCTCAATGTAATCCCTGAAGTCTTCGAATAATCGAACAGTCGAGGCCTGCGACATTTATCTTCCAGATGACAGTTTGACGGTTTCGCCATCAATGGCGTGCAGGATTGTTGTCAGCCGAGTCTAGCACCTGGGCATTGGAGTGGTGTTAGGAGGGTGGCAAGATGTGGAAATTTCTCAAGGATGAAGTCCGCAACGAGAGAAAGCTTGCAATGAGCAGACTACCCTTGATGCCTATGGGATGGCATTCACTGTTGTCACGCCAGCAGCTTGAGCCAATTTGAGCCTTTTGCCGGGGAAATTACGCATTGACATGTCTAGTTGACGTTGAAACGTAATGCCAATCCAACGACTGGTCCGCACGCCGAAAAAACAAATGAAATTCTGGTGAGGTATCTTAGCAGACTTCCATGGATGCTGTTTCTAAGCCATCGTCGCTTCATGCAAGCACGTGGTTGGTTTCCCATGGATGCTTGAGATGTTCCATGGCAGCCGTGAAGCAATTATAGAACGATTGCTTCGAGAAGAACCTTGGGATTATCAAAAACGCAAAGAACAAGAGCTACCGTGGATGATGGTACGACCCGTGAAACAACCAAGAAAACCATGTATGAAGTTCAAAATTTCTAACCCATTGCTTTTGTGTAGACTGACGAATGCAAGTAACTGACATGCTGGATGTCTTTTTGGGAATCATCATTATCAACCAGGTTCTACAGTACAATGAAAAGAGCTTCGGCCCAAAGATAGGCCCGCCTGAGAAGAAGGAAAAGTTCCATTCAAAAAGTCGTAAGAGAGAACCGAGAAAGAAGTTTAAGTAGTGCGCTTGGCGAACTCGACGCGGAGAATAAGGTGGCGGTAACCGACTAGCAGAGAAATGGGTTAGCACTCGAGGAACGTGTAGAAAGAAAACCACGAAACCGGATATTGAAGACATACAGCCATCCACCTTCTCGCAAGCAAGTGCTGCGTCGCCACGATCCGCATAGCTGATGAAAGCAAAGCCCTTGGCTCTCTGGGTTTCCCGATCCCGTGCAAGGAAGACTCTGGTGACACGACCGAAACGTTCGAAGAGATCCCGCAACTCGTTCTCCTCTGCCAACTCGCTGACCTGTTTGCCGGAAAAAAGTCAGTAACGAACCAAGATAAACAATCATGATGCCCGTAGAGCTCATAGAAAGCGGAATAATGGCAGAACATACGTTTGTAACTCTGAGAGTCGCCAAATCGTCCTTCTCGAAGCGACCACCCATCTTCTCGCCGCCACCAGCACCACCCTTCCGCATGTGAGGAGGAACGTAGCTGGACTTTCCAGCACCGAGACCACCCGCATCCTCCTCTACCTCGGCACCACCAGGAGCAGCAGTGCCCTCTTCGACGGGAGCCATGGTGTCCTTGAAGGGACAGCGGGCCGTGAAATGCTCTCCACTGCAAATACGACACTTGACCTTCTTGTCCTTCAACTGGTCCTTCATGCTGCCCTTCTCGCCACCCTCCTTCTCAGCCTCCTTAGCGTTGGCCTTCCAGTTGACACTGGGACGGAAGACGATGTTTTCGCCGACGGAGGTAGTGTCGAACGAGGGACCGGCGGCGTGGCCCTTCTCGAGACCGAACTTCTCCCATTTGCGACGTTCAGCGACCTGGGGGTTGACGTGTTCGCGGACAATAGTGGTCTTAATTCGGCGGGTGACCTTCACTTTCTTGTTGTCATCGTTGTAGCGGTAGGAGATGACGGTCTTGGTGCCGTCCTTGTTCGCGATCACTTCTTGCGGCGGGAGCACGGAGGGGTCATCGAAATCTTCGTCGTCAGCCCAGTCGGCGCGGCTGAAAAATAGAAAGTTTTGTTAGCTCGGATTTTTTGGCAAAACTGAAACTGTGTATACTCACTTCCCGGTTGGAGACATGGTGTAAGTGATGGTCTTATTACGGCTGCTGAATTTCTGGATTTCTTTCAAAGGCGAATCCGTTGTGGATTTAATAATTTGCCGTGGCGCAGCTGTGGCTGGTGGCGGCCATCACGTGGCGCGGTGTGTATAACAACCCCATCTAAAGTGATCCAAGGTTCCTGATGACTTCATTTCTACAACGTACTAACTCGTCTTATATATCTGATGGCATCCAGCGAGATTTCAAATATAAAACCTCTCTGTGGGCGCTGCTTTCAGCCATAGTCCACTTTGGGGCCCCTTTTCTTCGAACCAGAGCAAATACTTACAGTGAGGTAGTCAATTCGCCTCGATCTTGTACCTCACTTCGTGGCATTTCTCATCATTACCACTAAGGAATTAGCACTGAGCAAGGCTAGGATATACTCCCTCAATATGCCGTCAGTCTGGAGCGAGAAATGACATGGTCTTCCGTCTCTTCAAGCAACCTGATCCTGCTATGGACAAAGCGGCGTTAACTAGTAACCTTCTAGTTTCAATAGTAGATACCGCAGTGGCTTGAGTACACTTGTTACATTGTGGCTCAACATATCTCAGATATGTCGCATCCTCAGATAGGACACAATCTTCCCCGTCTTTAGACGGGTCGCATGTGCTACCATAATTAGATGTTGATGCCTTAGGCAGAAATTTTGCTATAGATCTATAGTGGGAGCTCGTCCATCTCCTTGTGCTAATGTAACTTTATGCGTGGTAAAATAATGGAGAAATGCGGTTTGATGGGTTGCCGATCTACGGTTTGGGGGCTTAGGGCTAGGAGCTTATTACTATTTGCCAGCTTTGGCAATATTGACGTGTAATTGATTCATGTATAGCCCTCGAGTCTTCCTTACCATTATTCCTAGTACTACGTTTTGTTAAACAGCATTTATTGACCGCAGCCTTTCGAGATATATGGAACAGAGGAGCAGAAAGAGGGAAAACAAAAAGATGAACACACGTACACATTCTGAGAGAAACAATCTAGAAAAAAGAAAGAAAGAAAAAAGAAGCCCAACAACTACCGGAGGCACATTAATTAGTATAGTGGTTGTTTCGTGAGTGCTGAACTAGGTTGTCCGCACAATTAAAAGTCTTCTCACAGCTCTGCACTGGACATGGATGAGAGAGAGGGCTAACGTGTATTTTTCGAATGTGGCGAATGAGGGAGGATTCTTGTTTGAAAGTGCCTTTGTAGCTGCAGTCTTCCCACTTGCATTGGAACTCCAGATCGTCGGGGCAGTGAGAAGGGGAACTATGGACTAAGTTAGATAGGTATGGCTCCGATTTGCATTACACGTCCGGGGAATCATCCTACCCGTTGTTTTGGCGTTTTCTAGCGCAGCTTCGGGTGTTGTTCCGCCCCTTGGAAATTACGGCCGGTTCTTGGGATAGATTTGTTTGGGCAGCAATTCCAGGATTCGAGGTGCTCTGTTGGTGGCGCATGCTAGTTGACATGCCACGAGTAGGGCCCCCCTGTACTGCCGAGGGATTCGCCCGGGTGCGAGGCGACAGATAGGAGACAGGTACACTATTGGATATGGACCATTCAAATTCTGTGGATGCGCTCCAGCCGAGATCAGAGGCTAGATGAGGGAAGGTCCGGACTGGATCGTCTAGACTATACCCGTACATACGGGACCCTTCCCAGTGATCATACGGCCATTCCATGTTAAGTTAGGAGAGCGATTTAATGTAAGAAAACCCCCACAAAGATGAGGGGCTAAAAAAGGAGTGCTAAAGAACCGTTGATGAGAAATGCCGGAGAGAAAATCCATTCTGTCAGGAGCACCAAACTATTTATGCTTGTGTCTGAATAATGAATCTTAAGGAAAATGAGCCTTGGTGCAAATAATAGCATTATTATGAGGAGGCAAATTGTTATGAGCTTTGAGGATACTCATGCCAGAGGAGTTTCCGGGCCAGCACGATGCTTTGTCAACGGGCTTGAACAACTCTACAAACAAGGGAAGAGATCGTATTACCTTAGAGCTTTTCCTCCTTTCAAACAACATCACTTCGCAAGATCGAGGTGCACAGACTGAGGAAAATGTCAGATCGGATGACGAGCGAGTGATGTAAATGCTGAGCGACTATGGCTGGAAGGACTTGAAACATATCCGGATCCTTTTATCAACTCGCGAGCCAACTGCTGAAGCTATTGCAGAAAGGGTGTAAGTGCGTTCAGACTACACGACATGGACGCGGTGAAGATGATGCTCGAAGCCCGCATGGATCCAAACAACCCATTGGTTGAGTCTATCTCCCATGGTGTCAGGTGTCCTGACACCCTCATTGCACCAAGCGAGCATAAACACAGTGAGAAGCTTGTCAATCTTTTAATATCACATGGGGTGGATGTGAATTACTCGGGTAATGAGCATCCACCTTCGTTCTGTGCCATCAACGCACATGCGTACGGAAACATGCGAGCTCTTATATCTCATGGTGCTATTGTGACGCCATCTTGCCTTTTTAGTACCACAAGTTAGGAGGATATCAGAGTCTTCGAAGAAATCGTCAATTTGTGTCCCGATATAAACGCACGAACAGGATGGCAGGACTCCAGTGCTCTTGCCCAGGCCGTCCAATATCGCCATGTCCCGATAATTTAGATGTTACTCGCTAAAGGTGCCAATATGAATGATCTGACGATTGTCAATTTCGAGGATGATATTGCAATGACCACTATCTTGGGCCTTGGCGTTCAGTCACGATCTGTCGATGTTATACATGCTCTGCTGTGGGGCTGCTATGATGAACCCTAACTTCGATGGCCTGCCTTATATCTCGCCTGTTGCACTAGCGGTGGAGTAGGGAGTGTTAGATTACCCAGGCTCTACTCCAAGCTGGGGTTGATATTAAATTAGCCGATGAGCAAGGGAAAATGGCATTGCTTGAACGCGCCACCCAGCACTCGGTGGGCTGGGATCTATGCAAGGTCTTGATTCAATATGGGGGCCCAGATTGGCAGACCGGTTTCCATCCAGAAACTTCAGTTCTCCTTGTGCTTAAAGGAAACTTGCCCAAAGTTGTCGAGCTCTTGATCAACGCAGGCGCACGGCTCAATGATGAATACACCAAGCCCCCTTACACTGCACTTGGAGCTGCCATTGAAAAGGGTGATGGGATGTTGGTCAACAGCCTCTTGGCAGGGGGAGCTGCATTCGTGGGGAACCAAACTAGCAAGAATCGGCATTTTGGGTACGGCGATGTACATGCAGGCAAATGGAGTTCTTTAAGACATTTTGAGGGTGTCAGGCTCCGGCATCCTTGCTGCTTCTTTGTCTGAGAAGAAAACAGATTCAGCTCAGTTCTTGCTTGAACATAATGCTAATCATGAAGATTGGACTCAAAATGAAGACATTCACCTCTCAAAACAGATCCCATTGGGAGCAGCAATCCAAGCGCGGGATTTTGTCTTTGCAGAATGGCTTTTGGAACGTGGTGCAGAGGTTACAGACAGTGCTCTTGCACATGGTATTGGCGAAAATCCAGTGTTTCCTGAACAACTACTGGCCAGATTCCACGGACGTGCCCCAACTACAGTTGGAACCGCAGTCTCTGACGGCGAATCCCTATCGATTCTTCAAGGGACAGGAGTGAACCCCACCGGCATACCACACTTTTCCAGGATTTTGGGGAGTTGGTAAATTTTCAACTGCCGCCGCCAGAGTCGGTACTCAAAATAGAAGTGGTCATAGGAACTAGGATTTACAGTTCCTGCTCCAATGGACGCCCTGGAGCCCAAGGCTGACCGGTTACGGCTTGATATTTGCGATATTTTTGGGTCTGAATGAACTCGCGGAAGATATACTACCTTTCAATCCTAATCTGACTCAGGAGGCTGCTGAAGTCTTGGAGGGACTCTGCTTATTTGGATCCCTCAGCGGTTTGACCAAAATATTGTTGATGGAGGAAAAACGGTGCTTGAATTTTCTCTACTAGAAACAGAATTCATTTATTTCCTTTCCTTTGTTGAGATGATACACTTGCGACTCTGCCCTCCCAACTTGAATCAGTCGAACACCGAATCAAAATCCCCTCAAAGCCTCCTCAGTCCAATCCCACAACCTCTCCGCAAGCGCCTCATCCCTCGCCGCCTTATCAAGCTTCCTATCCTCTAACTTCCCAACAGGCTCATAATACCCCCCATTTCGAATCTCCGCCTTATCCACAGTAGCCGCCCAAGTCTGATTAAACGCACCCTCATGCGGCGGCATAATCATCCACCAACTAGTCGCATAAATAAGCATCTTGTCCTTAATCCCAAGACTATTAACGAGGCCCGTCCCCACAATACCAGGATGCACCGACACCGACGTGATGCCCGGAAACCTCTTGGCGAGCTCGCGCGCATAGATCAAATTAGCCAGCTTACTCTGTCCATACCGCACCCACGGTCCGCCGAACGCAATATCCTGCGTCGTCCTGAGCTTGTCGAAGATAATCCCACCGCACGGGTGCAAGCCCCACCCCTGCGAAGTGAGGAGCACGATGCGCGGGTCGGCGGAGGCTTCGAGGAGTGGAAGGAGCTTTTTTATTAGCAGTGCGTGGCCGAGGTGGTTCGTGCCGAATTGCAGCTCATAGCCATCTACTGTTTGGCCAGGGGGTTGGGCCATGATCCCGGCGTTGCACATTAGGATGTCTAAGGATGGGTGGTGGTTGGTGAAGTGCTCGGCGGCTTCTTTGACAGAGGTCAAGGAGGATAGGTCGCATTGTATGAATGTGACTGCGAGCTTGGGGTTGATTGAGTGGATTTGTTTGATCACTTTTTCTGCGCTCATGGCATTGCGGCCGCTCAGGCAGATGTGTGATGGGCTGTGCTTGGCGAGGTGGAGTGCTGATGCTGCTCCTAGACCACCGGTTCCTAGGTTGGCTGTTAGATGCGGAATCTAGACAGGAAAGAAAATTATTCCGGACCTCCTGTAATGAAGATTGACTTCCCCGTCAGGTTGGGGATCTCTTTGTCGGGATTATAGGCGAGAGGCATGGTCGATGTATAAAATTAGGGCTAGATGTGTTACGCGCAATATTAAGTTAAAGTATGTTAGATTGGCTTGGAATAGAGAATTGTAGTTTCGAAATAGAAGCATCCTCTGGGATTTGGCCTGCTTTTTATACTCGGAGGTGCATGATTTGTGTAGTCTGAGATCAGATACATAGTATCGAAGCCGGATTTGTATGGATGTCAGCAACTAGCCAGATTGGGAAGCACCTTGGCCATACTAAAAGTCTCCACATGTGGCTTGCCCAACCAAAGAAAGCTAAGAGTTTCCGAGCTATCCAATAATGTCATCTACCCGCCTGATAGTCTTTCTTGTCCACGGGATTAACGATTCCTTATATCCGCTAGAAGAACGGTTCGATATTGTACCGAAGCACAAGTGCTGAGTGCTCTGTATTCCTCCGAGTCCGAGGGTGAGGTTCAGTGGCGTAGAGATGTACATCGGAGTACCTAGCATTTCCTTGCAAACTAGCATCAATTGTCGGTCTGTTAAATTCATGGGTGCAAGAGGTTTTAATGTTAAAATGGATGCAAAATATACCATATGCAACTATTCAAATATATTTTAATCCAATGCAATCGACTCTATGCACAAATCTATAAGCCCATTCTGAACCAACCAAATATGTACATCGTAAAAACCAAATACTTATTAAACTTATCGACCAATCATACGAAGCTCGATCGGTCGCAAGACGCAATAGATCACGGCAGAGAAGGCAAAGCCCAACTCGAACCCGACGTCACCACCAAATTCTGGGTCTCCAGCATGCTTGGCGATAGGACCCATCCACCACGTTTGGCTCATGCCCACAACAACACCGGCAATACCGAAAGCAAACGCAACAGATGCGGCGATTCCCATGGGCAGCTTATCGGGATTGTCGTAGTCCTCCGGACGATAGCCACCGAATCCACGCCGGAACACGAAGTGGTCAACGAGCGCAATGCCGGAGTAAATGGCTAGCCAGTAGGCGATAAGGTTCATAAAGTTCTCGAGGACAGTCTCGAAGTGGTCGTAACCCGGGATAGCAATGGCGAGGGCGACGCACGAGGCGAGGAAGGTCCAAATAAATCGCGGGACGCGCTGCGTAGCCCGGCTCAGCACTTGCAAAGTCAAGCCGACGGAGTAGATGTTGGGGCAGTTGTTGGCGATGATAGACAGGGCCAGGATGACGAGGCAGAACTTGCCGAAGCCGCCGAGAGGCTCCAGCACGGCTGCGATCAGACCGCCGTTGCCTGAGGCCAGGTAGCCCTCGGCGTACTTGTTGTTAACTCCGTCACCCATAGCCGTCGCGGACATGACGGCGATACCGAGGAATTGAGTGAAGAGCAGGGGGACGATCAGACCAAGCCAGGCAGACAAGAAAACCAGGGGACGGCTCTGGGTCTTTGGCTGGTAGACGGTGTAGTCAGCAGCGTAGCTGGTCCAGCCAGTTGCGAAACCATATATAGTGGATCCAAAGGATAGACAGGAACCCAGTTCAGAGATTCCCACTCCCATTGGGATGTTGATGAAATCGCCGGAGTGGGCGAATGTGCCTAACACGATGATAAACACAATGGCAGTGGGGATCCAGCTCCAATACTCATACAAGTGAACGAACTTGTACCCAGCAAAGGTGACGAAGAGAGTGCAGAATGTGATGATAAGGATGCCGGCGTATCCGGGGACTTGGGTGTTCACCGCGTTGAGGAGCTGGGCACCGACGATGGCGTTGGCAGCAGACCAACCGATACAGGCAATGATGTTAAGGATAGCAACTAGAAATAGGGATTAGTCACACATAACTCAATGGAGATCCCAGGCTAACTTACTGAATTTCACAGGCCACCATCCAAACCAGAATCGCGAGAGCACCATCTGGCGTAATCCAAATAGAGGACCAAAGCACGAGAAGAAGCACACGGTCATAACACCGAGGAGGTTGAAAAACAGGCAGACCAAAATGGCATCAACGAAGCCCAAATCAAATGCAGACTTTCCAAGAACACCAATGGCGAAGGAGCTGACGACCATGTTTGCGGCCAACCACTAGGTTTGGTCAGTGGAAAAGGCCTCTAGGCCACGGCGATCACGCCAGGTAATTGTTGCAGGAACACACCATGCTGCCAATATTGAAATAGGACTTATCGGTCCGCTCATGATCTGGAACTCGCTCGACACCTCGCTGCTCGATGTTGAACTTGCCAGCTATACGCTGGATCTTGGCGTACAAGGAATCGCCGTATTCGAAGCTCTCGCCGGGCACAGCGCCATCGCTGGAGTTGTCGAATATCTCATTACTATTTGAGTCGGAGGTATTGTTCACCTGGGGAGCTTTTTCTAGGTCCTCATTTGAGCCGCGGAACGTTTTGGTGAACTTGGTGGGCATCTTTTCGGTCGAATCCTCACCAATGAAGGCGAAGAATGGAAGGGAGATGAGACTATAAACGGGATTAATCGAAGAGCTGGGAAGGCTCAGCGAGATCCAAGGAGATCAGGATAAAGGAATTGGAAAAGAAAAGAGACACTGTCACATCGTCCTCTCTTTCCATTTTTTTTTTTTCCCACGGAATGGGAGGAGCTGTTAATATAGTGTCTCGCGAGAATTCCTTGCGCGTCTGGCCCCACCACAAGCTCGCACTGTGGCAAGATAGTCTTGTCGCGTGTGTCCCCTCGAAAAAGGTCCATAAATTCAAAAAGACGAGCCAAATAACAAGCCTTTAGGCCCCATCAAGGAATGAGTTGAACCAATCATAACCCTCTTGATAGCCCTAGCTTATCAGCCCGCCGAGGATTGTGCACTCGCTTGGCGTCTTGGACTTGTTGTTGGATTGTTATTGGATGAAGGAGTTGTGTGAGTGGATTCGAAAATGGAGTGTGTCGGGACAACAGATAAGTATCTCCGACTTCCGATATCCCATCTCATCCCTCCTCATGTCTCCTCATGTCTCCTCATCTCTCCTGATAGTGACAATATTCTTGACTCCACCTTAACAGGCACTGGAACTCTGATGATCCACCAATCACACTTATTGGAGATACCTGGATGTTACTCTTATCATTTTTTGCAGGCCTTCTGCATAGTGAAACTTTGTGTGCGCATAACACTCTCTGATTGGCAGTATCCGGGCTAAACCCCTATGGCTTTTAATCAAGCTTCCTGGCCCTTGTCAGACGGGAAACGCCGATGTGCGTGAAGCTTGACATCTGCGGCTTTTTAAATCTCTCACGGTGATCCCCGTATATTTGTGCTTGTGCGGGGAATATCCACGCTGGGACCTACCGCATCTGTACCCCGGACGTTCTCGGGTTGACCCTTTTACACTTCTCAAACCTGTGTGGTGTTGATGCTATTCGATCAGAAATAGGAAATGGGGCAAAGTGGGCACAGATAAACTGTTACAGTACAACATAACCCTCTCAAGGTTGAGCCGGTCGGACATGCCCATGCCCACGCCCACGCATATGGTATGTGTGTCGTATCCCTATGGATTTTGGCTATTGACCATTCTTTTCCCATTGAACACTATAACTAGTCGGGGAAATGACTGCAGAAATTGCCGTTCTGAGATTGAGGTGTAATTGCGGACTAGATCTCTTGACAGATCCGATCATGTAACCTTGCTATCTATGTATGCTCAATTCTGTCTAGCGCGCTTAGCGCAAATAGAAGACTCTTCATTGGGTTCGAGGATGGGAAGTCGTACCTGGCATCATCATCATACGTTTAGGCAAATCGAAGGGTGTGATGTTGGTATTCTCGTCCTTCTTGGATAGAAGACTTGTCCCCCCACCCCCACCCTGACTATCCAAACTGATTCAGACCAGATAGATTAAGGGGCTTCCCGAAAGCAGGAAAATTACCGCGGCATATTTGTACCTTAGCCCGGTACCTTTGTCAGCGATTTCGAAGCTGGATTTCTCAGACTTACTCAATCATTATTTCACTGCTAGCGCAATACCTATATTGGCCTTTTGAGCATACAATCGTTAAACTCTCTAGATTAAATATCCATGGGTAGGATTCTGCTGATCTTCTCTTATCCAAATTAACCGATTTGAACTTGAGAAAAGCATTATCCTTGGCTATTTCGCCTGAACATAAGTACGTAGGCTACAATGACTGTGGTTGTTTGTGTCTCTCCTCCCCTCAATAAATCCTGATACATTCAATAAATTACATAGTGCTACGCAGATACCACTCCCGGCTCCACTCCCCGGAGCTCCTCATTGTTATATGGCACTGATGTGGCTTGATTGATTCCTACCATCTGAGCGCTTGTTAAGCTATGGCCATGACGGCTAACGATGAGCTCCGGCCTCATGATATCTTGCAATATCCGAGTAATTATCGAGGCGACTAATGAAAATACAGATACCGCCATTGCTAGGACTGCGCGTTTACTAGTCGTCCGCCTGATGTCCTCTACCGCACCAACGGTTGCCCGCCCGGTCACTATAACACTTAACGCCTGCTCGCTGAACAACTGTACCCTAAACTCAAATATAGTCGACACACACGGGGGAAACTTCGAATGACTAGCATGATAATTAAAAAGGATCTTTTTGGAAGAATCAAACAACAATACATCATTATCATTACAATCTATGAACACTCTTCTCTACGAACAAGGTTTGCATTTGGAAGAGTGTAAAGTATCTGCTAAAGTGAAGCCCACTTAGATTCATGGATAGGGCAATAAGGGTCTGTCTAGTCTCTCATGCATCTATCTTTGAATTTACTTTTTGTCGCCGTCGCCGTCGCCGTCGCGCATTCGGTCACGTTGCCATGGGGAACCCTAGTGTCATCGTCGGTCATACCGCAGGGGCTCCGCCGATGTCGTCGTTTATTATATGGATACCTAGCTATCGCGCTTGCTGTCGCGCTTGCTGTTGCGCGTTTTGTCACGTTGCCATGGTGAAACCTTGTGTCCTAATGCTCTTGCCGGATAATAAGGCTGAGAGGGCTCTGCTTATGTCGCTCCTACCACAAATAGTTGTCTCGCTTGCTGTCACGGATTCGGTCACGTTGCCATCACGAACCCTACCTATGATGCTCTCTTCATGAATAGAAGATTGTGGGTGTCTTCGCCTATCCTTTCCTTCTAGCAGTCTCATTAAGATACTCGACCTTATAAATCTAATATGGCCGACGATCTATGGTTAAGTAATGTAAACATAGACCATTTCAATATATAGTATTTCTCCTTACACAATTGACAAAGGCGGAGAGTATAGAGCTCGAGGGCAAGAGCGATCAAGCTCGACTAGAAGGTTTGATCACGCGTCCCTTCGACTTCAATCTCCTGATCTTAAGGCGACCTCCAGGGTTATTGTTTTCTTTTTTCTTTTTCTTTCACGTCAAATATTCATGCCCTGGCATAAGCAATATCTACCATTGCTGATCATTCACATGCTTTCTTTATTTCATTGATGATTCGATCGGTTGGATAGACGTCACAAAGCAATCTGAACAAAATGAGTCCTGTAAGCCAACAGACAGGCTCAGGCACCATACGCCGTCATTGGTTCTCGCTATCATCGGTCTTCCGCCCCAAGGCAAGCAAGAGGGCTAGGTAATTGCATACAAAGGATGACAAAAAAAATGAAAGAGATATCCTGCTAACCAAGACAGCAGCATCACTGATCCAGTGGTGCAGGAGGAGCCAACTTGTCAAGAAAGGATCCATTACCCTGTGTTCAATCCTCTAGATCCTCGTCACAATCCAGAGATATCGACTTTGTCGTGGAGTCCCAATGAGCAACGGAATTCGTCTTCGGAATCGCACAATCCAATTGCATGGGTCCAATCCATCTCACGACGATCTCTCCATAAAGCACGGTCAGGTTTATCGGCGCTGAGGTCAGGGTTTAGTCGCCGTCCAACTGAAGAAGACAAGCCCGAGAAAGGCTTTGTTAGCCCCGTTGCTCTCAGCCCCGAAAGACAAAGCCACGGAATTTCATCTGGGGCGTACACTCCGGATACACAAGAGGACGTGAACTTTGGCGCTGAACTATCTCGCATGAGTCTTCCACCATCTTCACCATCATCCAGCACTGATGTGGGGGCTCTTATCCGCGTCTCGTCCTTGAGATCGATACCCGATTCGTTCGCAACATTTCCCTTGTCTGGATCTACGCCTGTATTCTACCAACCCAGCCGAGCTGTAAGTAATTCGGGGGTAAACTCGACTTGTACACTAGCCACCGACCATGACCTTGACTTCCAATTTGCTGGAACTGGAGAGTTGGGGGCAAATATGGATTCTGAGGATCACTTTACTCATACTACACCATCGACAGAGAACCATTTGATACAGCAGATATGGGGCATTGCAATCTCTACTGACGAAGAGATTAAAATGCCCTCCCACGAGCTGGCAGATCGTCGGTCAGTTTGTGAAGAGCAGCAGGTAACGAATCTTCAGCAGCAAAATATCAGCAATGCAAGTTCAGATACAGAAATCAGTGATCATCAACCAAGTTCAGCTCCCATCTCGAGACAATCCTCCGCCGAAGTTCGATTTGCATTTCCAGCAATCTATCATGAAGCCCTGCACCAGTGGGCAAAACAACATGATAGTCCCAGCCCCAGCCAACATACTCCCCCCAATTTCAGTGAACAGAGTCCAAATACCAGTCAGCACAGTTCTAGCCTCAGCCAACACAGTCCCAGCCCCAGTCAGCACAGCCCCAGGCTCCATGGACAGGAAGAAACCCCTTGCGCTTCTCAACCCCCACTCGATTGCACTGTGCTTCAGGATGATACATACAGCAACCTGCCTTCGTATGATGAATACGATGAAGGTCACATACCTTTAGTACCTCCGCAAACCCCGATCACCCATTCTGAAGAGATGCAACCGTTTTCTTATTCCAATCCCCTCAATTACATCTCCCACCGGAATTTTGGCGAAAGATGGCCGTCAATCTCCGAAAGAGCAACCACACAGCGCTCAAGTGTTGAAGATTATTCAAGCCAATACACACCCGCTGATACCACGTCGCGAGATATCACATCAACAGAAATGACTTCAATGGAATCAACGTCGAATGATACATGGTCCCCATGGTCCCCATGGTCCCCAGCTGACTCAGAGCTCCTGTTCCCAAGCCCAGTGGAGGGTGGAAATGAGTATTTCCTTGTCGATGGCAAAACAAGTCACCAATATCCCGATAGAGGCAATCAGCCAGTCAAATCAGCACAGTACACCGCCAGCAACTGTGGTAATACCAGAGCATCTCAAGAAATAAGTGAGCCGATCTCTCCAGGGATCCTGTCTCTACCGCTCATACCTGATGGCATTCCCAGTGCAGGATTGGAGTTCGTGGAAGAGGATACGGACGACGAGTTCTATCCTGGAATTGTGCAGCCAAGACAGTTCTGGTGAAATTCTTCGTTAATGCTTTTTCATGGAAATGGCCTAACCAAATGTGCCTCCCGGCCCCTTTGGCCACCTGTATTATTACCACCCTTAGCAGAGCCAGAATGATGTTTTCACTACAGCAGTCTATTTACTCTTTCATAATCATTTCTGTAGACCTATTTTGCGATCTTAGTGCTAGTGCTTTATATAATCGACTCTAGGTTGAAGGGTATCCCAAGAAAAAACGTAGTCATAGGAAGATGGAGTTCAACTATAAACAGAAGCACTACATCATATGGCTTTAGCTAGGGATAAGTTTCCACTACTTAAGCAAATCAATCCAATCTAATAATAAAAGAACATCACAAATAAGGACAGAAAGAGGCTATGGGCACAATGCTAGGAGTTTGCCTGCCTTCTTACTAAAGGCAAAGTAAAAGCAACCGTCCTGTCATTCATAATCGCATTCATTCTTCATGGTATCACATATTTGAAGCTACGTATATCACTGGGCTGTTGATCTAGTCACATGTTCAAAACGTGGCATCACCACCAACATTTGACACCACTCTCGATAAAGTCAACACCAGAACTCAAGCCATACCCAATACAACCTGCTCCTTTCTCTCCTGCCATACATTCTTACCCGAACATGAGCAAACCATCTTATCATTATCCCACACACCAGCACTGCGCGCAATAACACCAACAAGGGTATTCTCATCCTCACGCTTGAAAGGACCCTCTGTTCCCTTCGAAACAACCATACTCCGACCAATAAGTTCCCAGATTGCCACAGGCCGGTCCAAGAACACACTGCCCTTGCCTTTATTGTCAACATCCACGGTACCGAGAATGCCCCGGCATTGCTCGGCCGGTGCGGCAGCATCAGCGCCAAGCACCTTGGTCTTTAAAGACTCCCAGATGCCACCGGTAGACTCGGCACCGCGGGAAATATCTCCTGCTTGTCTAATAGTTGTCCAGTATTTGCCCGGTGCCAGGCCATTGATTGTCAGGTCGACGAGGGTCATGTTTGGGGAGACCTGGACCATGCGCGCGAGACCTCGGATATTGTTTGAGACGCTCGTTGAGTGTGTTTCGAGGATGCAGACGGCGGAACCTGTAGGGTGTATATCAGTTGGCATTGCTCGTGTATGTCATATAAAACAGCGGTTGTGAGGAGCCGGAGATCCCGTACTGTTTGTAGTTCCGCTGCCGCGGAGAATGGCATCGCGGCCGGTGCTTTCGATCGCGGTTACGATCGAGCTAGGAGGGGCGGTGCCTTCAATGAAGACTAGCTGGTCTTTGAGGTTTGCTTCGACCTTCGTGATTCCTACCGCGGGGTCAGCTTAGATGAAGGTGGGTTTGGGATGTTCTCGTGAGATGACTACCTTTCAGGCTGTTTACAGAGTTGGAGATAGATTTCACACAGCCTTCGCAGGTCATTGGGACCGAGAAGGTCGTCTAGGCATGAAAACCGCATTAGTATTTGGTGTTTCTGAGCCGGGGCACTCAGAGAAGGCTGACCTGGAATGGTTCGATCATGGCGGGGAAGAAAAAGTAGATCCGAAATCGGTGGCAAGTATAGGAGTATGTGCACAACTAAAAGCGAAGGATATAAAGAGAGATATAGAGGAAGATAATATTCAGAAGAAAAAGATTAAAGTAAAGATCAGAAGATGTGCAATGCGCTATACAAATTGAAGGTGGGGGCGTTGGATTTCAAATCGAAGGAACTCGGCTTCTGACGAAACGTCATTCCCGAACTTCTCTCACCTTTCAACGTTTCCCCACGAAAAATGTCATCCCGATGGGCAAATGAGGACCCAGAAACAGAAGCAATTATCGCGCAACAAAAACGCGACAAAGAACAGAAAAAACGCGCTAAAGCGGAGAAACAGCGACTGGAAGATGCTAGCAAAGCTCAAGCTCGGGATGCCAAAGCCAATGGCGAGCTCGGCCCTCCGAAAAAGCGACGAAGACTCTCCAATGACCCTGATGCCCATCCAGATGATGCCGAAGTGGTGAAGATCGAGAAGGAACAGAAAATACAGTCGACCTTGCTACGCTTCCCGGCTGGAGAATGGGGGCCCTGCAGGCATGTGGATAACTTCGAAAGATTGAACCACATCGAGGAGGGCTCATATGGGTGGGTTTCGCGCGCAAAGGACATCTCGACAGGAGAAATTGTCGCGCTGAAGAAGCTCAAGCTGGAGAACTCGCCGGACGGGTTCCCAGTCACTGGGCTCCGGGAAATCCAAACACTTCTAGAGGCGCGTCATCAAAATGTCGTTTACCTGCGGGAAGTAGTAATGGGCAATAGAATGGATGAGTGAGTTCCCTATGATGCTCTCTATATTGTTTACATACGCTAATCGATTGGTTCCCATAGTGTATACCTAGTGATGGATTTCCACGAACACGACCTCAAGGCGCTACTCGACGAAATGCGCGAGCCCTTCCTTCCTTCGGAGATCAAGACCGTCTTACTGCAGGTGGTTGGAGGACTCGAATTCCTACATTCACAGTGGATCATGCACCGCGACCTCAAGACCTCCAACCTATTAATGAACAATCGTGGCGAACTCAAAATTGCCGACTTTGGCATGGCCCGGTACTTCGGCGATCCGCCTCCCAAGCTGACACAGCTCGTTGTGACACTCTGGTACCGAGCGCCGGAGCTGCTCCTCGGCGCCGACAAGTACGGCACGGAGATTGACATGTGGAGCATTGGTTGTATCTTTGGCGAGCTGCTCACCAAAGAGCCTCTCTTACAGGGCAAGAATGAAGTCGACCAGGTGTCCAAGATATTCGCCTTGACCGGGCCACCGAACTCTGAAACATGGCCTGGATTCCGTTCATTGCCCAACGCCAAGTCCTTGCGGCTCCCGTCGACATCGGCGCCTTCTTCGGCCAGCAACCCGCCTCTGCTGCCTCGCTCCCGATTCCCTTACCTGACCAATGCGGGCTTGAATCTGATGTCAGGATTGCTAGCGCTGAATCCGGCCTCCCGTCCTACGGCAAGACAATGCCTCGATCACAAATATTTCAAGGAAGATCCGCGACCCAAACCACGAGAGATGTTCCCTACCTTTCCCTCCAAGGCTGGGATGGAGAAACGAAGACGTCATCACACGCCTGAGGCTCCCAAACGAGGCCAGGAAGCACCGGAGCTGGACTTTGCGGGTGTCTTTGGAGGTGCTTCGGGTGGAGATACCGGTGAAGCAGGGGCTGGATTTACTCTTCGATTGGGATAACTGCATTTCCTCAAGTTTTAATAGTAAATGATATCAGATTTTCTCTTATTATCTGAATCGGTGTTGATCTACACTGTACAATATAATCTACTTCGGAGATATCCTCCGCGCCTTTCGCGCCTTTCGCCTTCATATTCCGTTTTAGGTGCGCTTAAATTTTCAATAGGGTAAAATTAAAAATATATTGAGGAAAACATCTGGAATAGAGTAACATGGAAGTGTAGAAAAATATAGAAACGACCTTGGTGTCAATAGCTATAGATGTGGCTATGTATAATCGAATAATCAAGGAGTTAGCTGCGGACAGGATTGATAGCTCGGCCCCAGGGCTGATCGGCTCCCGAAGCTTCTTTTCTTCTTCAACGTCTCCGCGTATTCTCACTTCTCATTTATTCCGAATTCGTTTCTTTTCTTAACTTATTTTGCTTAATTTGTCTAATTGCATATCCTTTCCGTCATGGCGACCAAGGAACCCGTCTCATTCGACGCTATCATCCAGGCTGGTAATCCAATCCCAACCACTTGACACCTAGCACCTAGCAAAATCTCACTGTTTCCCTCTATAGACCGTCAGAAGAAGAAGCAAGAGGACCTTGCAAACCAACTTCTTGGAAAGAACCGCAGATCAAGCGCGCCAGGCTCGGGCGCTGGTGCGGGCAAGAAAGCGCAGAACAAAGCACAGAACGCGAAGCCTGGAAGTTTAGCTAGCAGGATCGGAGTCGCTAAGGTATGAACAATTCCACCAAATCACCATGAATGCGACCACCATTGAGGAACAATCATTGACAATCTCTCGTGTCGAAATTTAGCGCTCCGCATCGGCGACCGTGCAACCCAACAAGAACAAGCCTGCGCCCACCGCGAACAACAATCGGACACGCGGCAGGGCTGGCAAGAAAGATCGTGTGAATGCGGATCAGGTCCGGGCAGCTTTCCAATCCGAGAATGGGCAAGGAAACGCGTTATCAGGCAACTTTTCACAGAACAGCCGCCTGTCCGGTGGCAGCAACATGATCATTAAGGGCGCTTCGGGCCCATTCACTGTCACCGGAAGAAACTTTGCCCCTGGCACAACAGCTGCCGACATCCAGTCTGCTCTGGAACCCATAACAGGTCCCATGCTCAGCTGCCGGATAGTAGCAAGCCAGCCCGGTGTTGTTGCGGAATTTGCATATGCGGAGAAGACGGCTGCAGAGCTGGCGGTTGCCAATTTCCACAATCAGAGGGTACTTGCCGTCCCTGTCTAATGATCTCGCAAGATAGATACTGACACATGCTCTCTAGGCTGACGGGAGACTGCTTTCAATGACCCTTAAATCGACAAGGGCTGCAACCCACCAAGATCCCTTCACTGCACTCCGAGCACAGGCTGATCAGGAACGCCTCCGAGCCCGTCGTGGCCCAGGCCATTTGAACGATCTGCTAGCCGAGAACAAGGGAAACTCGCAGACTGGTCTCTACAGCGATGAAATGATGGTCGATGCGCCGGCACGGGATACCCAGAAGAACCAGAACCAACGGAAATGGCGTCGTTGAACACCCAAATTTGAGCATGACAAGTTGAAGTTAACTAGCGTTGTTGGTGTAAGGAGTATGCACTGCGCGGAATAATCGTAGAAATCATGCTTCCGGCACTCTCATGAAATGTATGATATGGTCACAGCAGTTTATGGGCATTTTTTTTAGCATTTGGAGCACACTTTTTGCAGTAGGTAGCGGCGAGCTAGACAAAATCAGACAAAATATTAATGTTTTTATTAAGGATGTTTCTTCAACATACAGACCAATCCGTACGCATGCCATGGCATTACCTGTCGCTCTTTGTCATTTGCTTATTTACCCCTGCGTCGAAGGAATATCAGAGTGAAACTATATGTGTAGGTACAAACACAAGCCTATGGTACTTAACCTTCGCAATAACGTTGGAAACTGTAAATATTCTTTAACGAACCCACAAACCATAACCCATTCTGATCTATATATCAAAACTCGGAATATGAAAGACATATACTGCATCAGCTCACACCTTCAAGGGGCACAAGCAAACAGAACAAAAGACACAAAAACAAGCAGACCCAAAAACGCAAAAACACAAGTATAACCAAGTAACATAGGAATATATAACCAGCAATCGATCTCCAGCCCCTACATTATCAACCATTCTTGAGAATAATGGTTTGGCCAAACGTTAGATAGGATAAGTGGGTGGTGTCGCGAATGCAGGGGTGCAAGGGGGTAACTTTGACAGAATTTCAGGGAGATCAGTTCCCACGTGCATAAGCCCAGTATTATCAGGCGCAGTCAAACAATATAGCATATGGTGGAGCCAGATACCAGACAGCCGTACACCCGCCGGAGGAGTATTAGGGGGTTCACGAGTTATACAAGCTCGAGCTTGAATCCACTTTGGGAGCATAGGCTGACCATTGAGCAAGATGTTGACTTGCAATACTACACTATCCACCGGGACCTCACCACCTGCTGTGGCCATTCTTGTTGAACTAGTGACAGGCAGCGGGGCGCCACTCAGTCGTTCAAGATAGTTTCTATCACCTTGGAAAATCTTCATCGACGAAGCACCAGTATCCTCCATAACAGTGATGTTCATGGTATGTGCCCAGGTGTTGATGTTCCAAGTATTAGGATTCCGGACGGATATCGTAAACTGTTCCATGTTGGCATTCATTCTCAAATTTTCACCTGGAAAGTCTTACCTGATGTGTGGCGTGCCCCGGTAAGCTCGGTGGCATAGCGAAGCACAGATTCATCGGTTCCGGTCTGTAATGGTCCAACTATAAGTCAATGTCAGTGCTGTGTGCAGGGTGGATATGCCTATGTTCTCATGCTGGACTAACTTGAGAAAACAAGAAGTCTACGTGTAAATGGAGAATGAGGCTAAGGTCTTTCTTGCATGCAACTCACTCCTTCTACCCAGATACCATGGGGGCCAAGCTTCTGACTAAGAGCAAGAAATTCGTCTGTGTCCATTTCCTTCGGACCAGCAACCATTTTTCCATGTGCCCAGTAAGTGACTGACTTTTCATCCCAGAGAAGGTCCCCGGAACGGTAAGCAGCCATGATGGCTAGCACATTGGAGGTATTTCCATTGTCGCTTCCTAGCTCCTCAAAGCTCGAATGGACCTTCTTTAGACAATCAAGACGTTGAACAACTTCCCAGCTAAGACCCTTAGGCTCAGAGTTGATCATGTCCCTATAAAGGTACGGGTTAGTCATTGTCATGAGAATTGGAACGCATGGTATAGAATGCAGGGGTTTCTTACGTCTGTTTCTGTTTGATCTTTTGGTACATTTCCAATTTGTGCTCAAAAATAGCAGGCATGATGTTTTCGCTGATGCGTCTGTGGCATCTTTCAATTTGGCCGTCGACATCACTGCCACGAGAGTTTTAGCAAGGGGTCAATCGGTAGAGAGAACTTGCGTTGATCTTACTCATCAGCGAGATCTGTCTCGTTTGCAGACCATCCATTAGGCAGCTTGGTAGGATCGGTTATAGGCTCGTCACGAGGTCCCCATACTCGCGGTGGCTCGAAAATTTGACCATATGATGAAGGGGGTCCAAGACGCTGTAGCTCTTGCCCACGCTCGAGGATGTCATTTGCAAGTGCAACATAGGGAAGACTTGGATCTAACTTCTTTTCAGGTAATCGTATGTGAGTAATTTCCATGATATAAGGACATGAAGATACAATACCTTCTTCCCTTTGTTCGCAGCGGGCTTGCGAGCACGACTAGAGGTAGAGGCAGCCCCCCCAGAACTCCTGGGTCGCTTCTCATTAGGAAGACCAGGTAGAAGGTCCTCGTTGACTTTTCTTTTCTGGCGAGTGGTGGGCATTTTGAATCAGCAGCACACCCGGTTATTAATGAAGAGGGAATTGGAAATAGTTGTGAATTGGTACCAACTAAGCTGAGGAAGGATATGTATAGGAGTGAGAAATCTTTGAACAGCAGACAGTTTTTATAACTCGAGACATCAACTTTCATCTGTTATGAAACAAAGACAAACTCGGTAGCCCGGACTCGAGAGATCAGCGCAAAAAGGACAAAGCCGTGGACTTCAACACGAAGCCAAGGCTCATTGACATACAAGTGAGAGCGGCGAGACAAAGAAATGCTTTGAGCTAATGACAGCAACGGGAATATGAAACAAGAAAGAAAATTCGAAGTTCTTCAAGACAAAGAAAAGGCCGGGCTATAGATAGTATCCAATGATTTTCTCGAGACTTTCTCCGTAGTGAAAGCAGAAGCAGTATTATAGTTTATTTCTAGTAGTTGTTCTCTGGTGTAGGCTCATTTTATATTACTTCTAGGACTGTTCACTATAGGATAATATTGAGAGAAGAGATGATAAATCAAAATACGCAGATAATGTGCGAGTGTCGACGTGCAATTGGCAACAAGCTCACAACTCTACGTAGTTTTAAACAAGAATTTATCGTGTAGTTCAGCTGAATGAATAAGTGATGCACAGGCATCCAGGCAGCAAGGCTTTGCTTGCTTGCCTGCGCGTGACAGACCTCTCTCTTTGTCCTCATGAAGGGCTTCATATAGGTAGATTCAACACTTTGATTGATCCCTTTGATTCTTCTCTTCTGGTAACCACGTATTGATTTACATGCATCAATGAGCCTGGCCGCTCGTGTAGCATACTCACTTCCCTTACCCTTTTCAACCTGGAGTTACATAGTTATATGGTGGAATCAATAGTCCTCACTGCTATCTTTTTACTATATCCTCATCTGCCACAGGTCATGAAAAGATATTGGCCATCTCCAAAATGTGTAAACTTTTTTTATTTTTCATTGGTTATTGTCAGCGCTATCCCGCTGTTTAACTGCCACTAACCCGGTTACTATGAAATCTCACTGTTGCTTTTCAACGCTTGACCCAGGATAGTTTTCAAGGCACCCAGACTATTTTTAAACCATAGGTTGCTATTGGGGTTGCTATTGGTATACCTGCATTGATGATTTTAACTTTAGATGCCATCTATTGTTAAGGCATGGCGACCCCGAACTCAGTTCGATTTATATATTCAGGAAAGAAGAATATAATATTCCTGGCTATATATAGAAAGGTCCTCTTCACAGTTTATGATTTTCCGTCTTTGTATACATCTAAGAAGAGATCTTAGAAAGACCATCTGAAAAGACCAAACAAAAACATGTTGGTATGTTTCTACAAATAACATCCCGAATATCGCCTGAGACCAATATATAGATCATGTTATAAAATTATTACGGAGAATATAACCAGCCAACTATTTTGTACTATATATTCCTAGTAGCAACAGCTACCTAGAACTCAGTCTTTAGGGCTCTGGATTGCCAAGCCATACCATTTTGGGACTAGCGGACGATAACAGTCCGATAAGGATATAATCACGTGCATCGAAGCTTCCGCGGAGAGATTGAGAGAAACATCTCGACTTGGCGCGACGCAATAGAACGAGTGTTTGGGGCCCTGACATTTTGTTTACCTGCGGCAAATAGCTTGGTTATTGCATATCTGTTAATAAGAACAATTACTGCCACTTAACCCCAAGCGAAGAATGAACCAAGCGACGAGGCGCGTAGTGTCGCATATCCTCCGCAGACCTCGCAACACAGCACTTCCAAGATGCCCGGGAAGATGGAACTCCACGTTTGAACAGAGAGAATGGTCAACTCCGCTGGCAAAAACATTGGCCAATGTCATGAAGGTACCTATGCACTTCGCCTTACCTCCACCTACATTTTGCTGATCATTAACTTCTGGAAATTAGGTCACTGGTCCCGTACCAATCGCGGCGTTCATGCGCCAAGTTTTGACTTCCCCAGACGGCGGATATTACACGACTCGAGGGGAGAACGGAGGCGTCTTCGGCAAAAATGGTGATTTCGTTACTTCGCCCGAGATCTCGCAGGTCTTTGGAGAATTGATCGGTATATGGACTATTGCGGAGTGGATGGCGCAGGGACGGACGAGAAGTGGTGTTCAGTTGATGGAGGTTGGCCCTGGAAAAGGAACTTTGATGGATGATATGCTGCGGGTGAGTGGCTGCATTTATGCCTGTCTTTTTTTTTAAAAAAAAAAAGGCAAGAAGCTCACTAGGCTGACCACGATTTCTGTAACCAACAGACTTTCCGAAACTTCAAGAGCTTTTCTTCGAGCGTTGAAGCTATTTACCTTGTGGAAGCTAGTGGAACTCTCAGAGAAGTGCAAAAGCGGCTGCTGTGCGGCGAGGAGGCTGTGATGGAGGAGACAGAAATCGGACACCGGAGTGTGTGCAAGTACTTTGATGTGCCTGTCATCTGGGTGGAGGATATTCGTCTTCTGCCGCATGGTGAGTTATGACCTTTCACTCAGCTGCCCATTTATCTGATGCTGACCAAGGATATCCACAATACAGAGGAAGGCAAAACACCCTTCATCTTCGCGCATGAATTCTTCGACGCGCTTCCAATCCATGCATTCGAATCTGTCCCGCCATCCCCAGAGAATCAACAGGTCAACGAGCCACGAAAGATCATGACTCCCACCGGCCCAGTAGAACTACATAATCCGCCTAAACATGCTAACACCCCGCAATGGCGTGAGCTGATGGTGACATTAAATCCAAAAGCCATCGAAGAGAACATAAAAGGAGAGCCCGAGTTCCAGTTAACCAAAGCCAAAGCTTCCACACCGTCATCCCTAGTGATCCCGGAGATCTCCCAGCGTTACCGAGCGCTCAAGTCGCGGCCAGGCTCGACTATCGAGATCAGCCCCGAGAGCCGAATCTATGCTGCGGACTTCGCACGCCGTATCGGTGGCGACTCCGCGTCCGCGCTTGCCGCTAAAAAGACCTCCGCTTCTAGCTCTCCACCGTCATCACAGAAGAAGACCCCATCCGGCGCAGCCCTGATCATGGACTACGGTACCTTGTCAACCATTCCCATCAACTCGCTGCGCGGAATCAAGGACCACAAGAAGGTAGCACCACTCTCGGAACCGGGACGAGTGGATGTCAGCGCGGATGTGGATTTCACTTCGCTGGCCGAAGCAGCTATCGAAGGCAGCGATGGCGTCGAGGTCCATGGTCCTGTTGAACAGGGTGATTTCCTTGAGGCCATGGGCATTGAGGAGCGCATGCGGCAGCTGCTCCGTAAAGTGCAAGATGAAGAGCACAAAAAGACACTAGAGACCGCCTGGAAGCGATTGGTTGAGAAGAGCGGTGGATCAATGGGACAGATCTACAAGGTCATGGCCATTATACCTGAAAATGGAGGACAGAGACGGCCTGTCGGTTTTGGAGGCGGCATTCAAATGTAAAGCTGCAAGTATATTCGTCTTGTGTTTCAATAGACTCGGAGTGTGGACTACTCATTCATGTACACTAATTTCATCTTCCATAAAATAGAATAACATGGACTCGCCCAACATACAGAACAATCAAGCAAGGCTCCTCAGCCCCAATACCCCAGAATAAAAAAAATGTAAATGTAAATGAATGCATCTAAGTGGTATCTCTCCCATCAAGTTCGTTAAATCTCATGAAAAAAGGCAGATGCATAAAGTGACTAAAATCCCAGTCCTCCGAAGGCCTAATTCAATATTCCTCCCAGATATCCGCAACATAAGCCTCGGTCAGCTTAGTATCATTGCCATACTTCTGCTGCCATTCCAGAAACCCACCCTCAAGCACAAATACTTGCTGCTTCTGATTCTCCTCCGCACCAAGCGTGCTCTCACGCTCGCGCGCATAGCGAAGGGCAGCAGAGGGGCCACGTTGCTGACTTAGTGCGCAATGGAATACAACCATTTTCTTGTCTTTGAGAGTCCGAATAAGCTCAGGCATGCGCACGTCTAGCGTTGAGCTAGGGACCCAAGTTGATGAGTGGATATGGCCACCAATGTGGTCCGTTTCAAATGTCAGCTAATAGTCTTTGTATATATAGTAAAAGAATAGTTGTTTACCTGAGTCTCGGACGTCAATAATCGCTAGATTGCTTGGTTCGCCGGTTGAGAGTAGGGCCGCTAGAACATCGCGGCCCATGCGGGGGAGAGTTGCGATTGAGATAGACGACATTCCTTTTTTTTTTGGCAGAATTCGTGAACCCTCGACGTGAAGAGAGCTTTTGAAAGTGAAATGAGAGAAATATTAGAATGTTTCACAGGATTTGTAGGTGTGATATTTACGATCTCTAGAAAATGTCCCCAAAGCATATGGCACGTGACCTACAATTTCCTTTCCAATCGGGAGGTGATGATTTTCCGTCATGGCAACTTTGAGCACCTCCGATCCTGCACGCCCACCTCGACCAATCTTCCCTTCCTAAGCTCAGGAGACAGTCCAATTCACCCCCATAAACCTGCTCCTCTGATACGCAATCAAAATGGACTTCCGCCTCCTGGCCCGCAGCCTCCGCGCCAGGCCAACACCATGGCTCCAACAGCAGACCCAGCTACACCGCGTCGCCTTCCTCACGAACGGAGTGCGCTACAATTCCTCCACCTCATCACCGAGCACACCATTTAAACCCACATCTCCCACCGACCAGCCCAGCACAGTCCCCGAGGCCGCTCAGCAAGCCCAAACCCCGACCTCCGATGTCAACGAGCGAAGCACAGCCGCCCCCGAGGCCGAAAAGCCCGCCCGCAAGCCGGTCTCTGACTTTGAAGACATCCTCAGCAGACTCGATCTTACCAAGCCCCGAGAAGTAAGCACCAGCCAGCGCCGGATCTTCTCAGATTCACTTTCCCGAGCTATCGGCGAAGGCGCACAGAGCGGCCACCGGACACGGTCGAGGTTGTCCCTGCCCACACGCAAGGTCGAGCTGAAGCTTGGACCGACGCTTGGTCGTCAGGTTCATGTCGAGCCTGAGCGTGGTACTGATCTCGGTGGTGCGCTGCGAAGGCTTCAGGCTACTCTTTCGCAAAATCGCGTGAAGCATGATGCTCACGAGCAGAAGTTCCATGTCAGGAAGGGTATGGTGCGCAAGCAGAAGAAGATGGCGCGGTGGAAGAAGCTGTTCAAGTTCTCGTTCCAGGGGACTGTGAAGAAGATCCAGCGTATGCAGGCGCAGGGTTGGTAGTTTTACGCTGATCCTTTGCTTTGGGCTTTTGTGCTAAGGCGTGTCTACTTGGCTTGTATGTATATACTGAAGAGGCTGGTGTGGGTGATGGACTGAGTGGGCAGGGTGGCATTGGCCTGAAAATTGGTGTTTTCTTTTGTTACTTGTACAACTATTATCTAGGTACTTCATTTTTGTGTTGAATTTGGCTCTTGCATTAGATATGGAATGCACTGGATTTGTTTGAGTCGATCACTTGGGAAAATAACATCATGATACGTAGGGTGCTAGCTTTTTGCTAGTTGTCAATTCTGCCTCTCAAGTTAGATACACTGTACACGTTGTAAGCGCCACTCTATATGTATCCAGGCTATACACCCATTCCTCTCAGTTCTCCATATCAATCCCTCTTCCCACTCGGGAACCCATAACCACTTCCAATGCCGTTCCCATTGCCATTGCCATTAGCAGGGCCAGAGTAACCACCGTACCCATTATTCTTCCCACCATTGCCAAAGGTAACACCAGGAACCTTCGTTCCACGTGCGGGACTCCCACCCAAAAGTCCATCTCCATGCCAAGCGGCTCGCCCACGCCCACGCCCACGCCCAGCATTGCGCTCCCAGAACAACGCAACCAAAGCACCGACTGAAGCTGCCATAACGAAGAACACTAGCTTCGAAAAGACAGATCCAGAGCTCTTCTTAGACCCAGTGGCCAAAGCCAGCCATGAGTCCGAAGGAGGCCGCACCGGCCACCCAATACTGGCACCACCCTCCAGCCACGCAACGTGGAAAGAGAAGGTAAGCGGCTCCCCACGCACAACCTTAGTGCCGTGCCCAGCAGTCCAAGGCTCGCGCGCCGCTTGAACAAGAGCAACAGGCTCCTCATCCTCGTCGAGCTTGGGATTCTTGCCGGTATTGTCGAATTCGGGGGTCGAGTATGCAATACCGCCAACCGCGAAACCGGGCTGTCCAGACTGGCCGGGATGAGTCTTAGAGTTCTGTTCTGCAGCCGCGTCCGAGGCCATGTTGTGCATGACGACGTTCATATCCGTCCAGATGTGCAAATGGCTCAGCTGGAGCGTGCCCTGCAGCGCGATTGTAAGCGGTGTAAAGGGTGGACCGTTGTCGGCGAGTGCAGAGAGTGTGTCTGCTTCTCCTGACTTCTGGTCCGAGTCTTTGTCCGCGTGCTCTGCTGCGCCGGCAGATGGTGTTAGCGGTGCTGTTGGCACGCGGCAGGTCATCGGTACATCGGAGTGGACATAGAACTCGAGGAGATGGTACAGTTCATCGGAGAGGGAATCGATGGTGCATGTTATTGTTTCGGAGATACCATAGTGAAGGGAGAGGGGGCGGGCGGTTTCGTTGCAGGTCACGAAGGGGACGTATTGGAGTTTGCCGAGACTGTCGGTGACCTGAATATTTTCGCAATTGTTATTAGCTTTGGGACTTTTTGTGGTCTGCGCTATTGACTTCGTGTCAAGAGACAGTAGGCAGGTTGGTGGCGCTTACATGTTCTCCTTCCCTGATGTAGAACAAGCAATAGTTAGCCATGCTCTCCAGATTTATTAAAAAGTAGTCTCACATGGTCCGGTTCAGACATGACACTGGAATGTCCTCTCTCAGTTTATATCCCTCGCTGTTGTCGTTGGTGTTCCCCGCAAGTGCGCTGGTTGGCCACAATGCGCCTGTTAAAGACAGTAGAGCTACTGCTGCGGAAGATGGGCTTAGGTGGCGCATAGGAGACATTGTCGCTTTTTTATTTCAATAATTGTAGGAGAGTAGCCGCCCCGCGTCGGCAAGTTTCCAGAGTTCGAGGATTGCACAGGAGTCTAGGGCGGAGTTCTACCGCGTTGCGGAGTTGCGGACAACAAAGCGGGTTTCCCTTGCTGCTACTTCCAACCACCTCCGTACTTCCAATTGCATCATGTCTAACCCCCCAAAGGTTCCCTATCATATAAAGCAACTCACAATCTAAACGCAACATTACTTGGTAACGACAAATTTGAGAATCATTCATTTCTTCTTGAACCAAGAGAAATATGTGGAAAATCGTTGCTCGTCAAAACTACACATCCCACAGTGCTTCATGTAAAATTAAAACACTCTAAGACAGGTTGGCCTTCTGCTTGAAAGCAAGCAGCAGACCACTGGTGGAGCTGTCGTGGTTGGCACCCTCGCCCGCGGTCTCCAGCTCTCTCTGAATGTTCTTAGCAAGGGCCTTGCCCAACTCGACACCCCACTGGTCGAACGAGTTGATGTTCCAAATGGCACCTTCGGTGAAGGTGACGTGCTCGTAGTAGGTGATTAGAGCACCCAGGGTGGAGGGGGTGAACTTCTGAGCCAAAATAGAGGTGGTGGGACGGTTGCCCAAGAAAGTCTTGTGGGCAACAAGCTCCTCAGCAGCACCCTCAGCCTTAACCTGAGCAGGGGTCTTTCCAACCATCAGAGCCTCAGACTGGGCGAGGAAGTTAGCAGCCAACATGCGCTGGTGCTTGCCCCCCTCGACGGGGTTGTGGGACTCAGCTGCCATCAAGAAATCAGCTGGGATGAGCTTGGTGCCTTGGTGCAGAAGCTGGAAGAAGCTGTGCTGCGCGTTGGTGGCAGGCTCGCCGAACAGGATGGGTCCGGTGGTGTACTTGACGTATTCACCGGTGCGGGTGATGGCCTTTCCGTTACTCTCCATGGACAGCTGCTGCAGGTAGGCGGGGAAGCGGTGCAGGTATTGATCGAAGGGAGCAACAAGGTGGGTCTGAGCACCGAAGAAGTCGCTGTACCAGACGCTCAGCAGACCACCAAGAGCGGGAATGTTCTTCTCGAGGGGTGTTTCCCGGAAGTGCTTGTCCATGGCCTGGGCACCAGCCAAGAACTGGTGGAAGTTGTCATAACCAATGTACAGAGCGACAGACAGGCCAATGGCACTCCATACAGAGTAACGTCCACCCACCCATGACTCGAATCCGAACATGTTCTTGGCATCAATGCCGAACTTGGTGACCTCGGACTCGTTGGTCGACAGGGCCACGAAGTGCTTAGCAATGTGTGAATCTTCCTTAGCAGACTTGAGGAACCAAGACTTGGCAGTGTTGGCGTTGGTAGTGGTCTCTGCGGTAGTGAAGGTCTTGGAGGCAATCAGGAAAAGGGTGGTTTCTGGGTCGGAGTCCTTGAGCGCTTCAGCGATGTGAGTGCCGTCGATGTTGGAGACGAAGTGGAGCTTAAGGTCGGGGTGGCCGTAAGGCTTGAGAGCCTCAGTGACCATTACAGGGCCCCTAGGTGCAGATGTCAGCTACAATTCCTGCTTAACCAAGGACAGGAGAGCTTACAAATCGGAACCACCGATACCAATGTTGATGATGGTGTTGATCTTCTTGCCGGTGTAACCCTTCCATTCGCCGCTGCGGACCTGCTCGGAGAACTCCTTCATGTGCTCCAGCACGGAGTTAACATCCTCAACCACGCTCTTGCCATCGACCTCCATAGGCTCATTGGCAACATTACGCAGAGCAGCGTGGTAGACAGCACGGTCCTCGGTGAAGTTGATGTGCTCACCACGGAACATGGCATCACGGAGCTCCTCCACGTTGGCCTCCTTAGCGAGCTTGACCAGAAGAGAGACAGTCTCCTGGGTCAGGAAGTTCTTGGAGAAATCGAAGAGGATCTCAGTGTTGTCTACGGTGTTAGCGAACTTGTGGCTGAAGTTCTCGAAGCGCTTGGGGTCCTTCTGGAACTGATCCTTTAGGACTAGATTGCGTCCCAAGGTGGTGTGGTGCTCCTGGAGCTCCTTCCAGGCAGGAAGGTCGCTGGTTTGCGAAAAGCCGGGCATGATGACGATGAGGGGTTCTATGGGCAGGGGGTTAGCGCGGGGCAAGCGGAATATGAAGGCAATGTTGAGGTAAGTCAGGTTCAGGATATAGAGAAAACCTGTGAACGTACATAGAAGGTAAAGTGGGTGATAGAAAAGAGTGAAGAAACAGAAAAGTTGCAAGAAAACTAATGGCATCAGTTGCGGCCGGCGCATTGGGGTCCGAGGGGGGGTTCGTGGGGCAACATCATTATTGCCGCATTCGGTTGTTATTTTAGTTATTTCAGTTATTTTGGCCTGTTTTACTTGTTTTTACTTGTTTTTTTTTTTACTTAGTTTACTTAGTTTACTTAGTTTAGTTTACTTAGTTTATTAGTTTACTGCTATCATTGTTTTCATTGGAGCCTTTCTATTATTATTTCTCCTTTTGTTATCCAAAGGTATCGAAACATGTATACCCGGTATACAAATTCGGCCATTTATAATCTTGTACTCCGTGTATTCTAGGCTATTGCTTTTACTCTTCTAGGCCCGAACGAATTCGATCCTAGGACGCTGTGTTGTATAGCGGGGCATTGGAAATTGGACGGCTATAGCTTTCTCTCAGTTGAAATGGTCCTATTCTTAAGGAAGCTAATTTAAGATACTAGTACTCCGTACTGCCAGTCTACATGCATTGTAATGTGCCTTCCAACCCTCCCGAGACCCAGATACATAAGGATTCCTATAACATAATGTTCTTTTGATTATTTAAAGAGTAGCGACATCGGCCTCAATGGGAATGTCAACACCCGAGGAGAGGTCCATGAGGTGTAAGACATTTGCCGGTCCAACCCCGTGGACGGTAAACAGTGCACGTGCCACATTTCTTGGTGTTCTGGACAGTTCACCGCATATCTCACCGCCCGTGCTTTTTTGTTGGCAACTGATATTCGTTTGAATTGAGCCTTGATCCACCTAACTTTCTCATAAGTGGTACGACTTGCACAATGTACAATCCTTACCCAGGTAAGCATTGTCTTCTCCTTGGATTTTGAGAAGGACTTAAAGATCTGGAGAAACTAACTCTTACATAGCCCCGGGTCTTTATGGACAGGCTCCTGACTATGGTGCCTATGGTGCACCTCCGGGTGTGGGTGAGTTCGCTCCTTTCCTACAATAATTTCACTTTCAATATAGGCTGACTAGCTCCAGCACCTCCTCCAGGGATGGCTGCTCCGGGAACTGCTGCTCCTCCCGGCATGCAGCAAGCAAATACCCAGCCTGGTCGTCCAGGAAGCTTCCCGCCTAACTTCCAGCCGCCTGCGAATATGCCAAACATCAATTTTTCTGCGCCAGTTATTCGCTTGGGTACTTCGGGCCCAGCCAAACCTGCAGTTCCAGAGAGCGGTCGGGAGCGGGGATCCGATGCTCCTGGGCGCCGCGGTGGTCTTGGGTCAATGGGAATGGATACCCAGCGCCACCATGGTCGCGATGCTATGATGCAGCTCCAGCCACCTACACGCGATGAGATCGTGCGCACACTTTTTATCGGTGGGATTACGGAGGGCGCAGGGGGTGACGATGGCATCGAGCGTATTTTACGATCTACTGGTATCTTACGTCGCTGGATTCGCGCAACAGACGCCGATGAGAAACCATGCCGATTTGGCTTTGCCGAGTATGATGACCCGGAGAGTCTCGAGGTTGCGGTTGAGACCTTGAAGAATGTCGAAATCCCGGTCAAGAGACAAACACCCCGCGCCGAAGGTGATGAGGAAAAAGAGGTTGAAAAGAGCATGCTTCTGGTGCGTATAAACTTTCTACCCTGTTTTCGAATGTGAATTCTAACTTGTCTGATAGGTCGTCGTCGATGAAGGCACCCTCACCTACCTCGAGCAATTCGAGGCTAGCCGAGCAGAACAAGACCCTGAGGAACGCCAGGCACGTTTCACCGCTGCCCGCAAAAATCTGGATAATGTGTTGTCGAGCCTCTTTCATCCCGTAGCCCCCCTTCAAACGGAGGAGGCATCTGCCCTTGATCGGGAAGGCGACAGTGAAATGAAGGATGTCGAGCTTGCGAAGGATGGCGAAGTGGTCACTATTCCCATTACAATTGAAGATGAGCTAGCGGATATTCCCCCGGAGATGCGTGCCAATGTGGCCAAGGAGATCTCGGCTTTCCGTGAACGAAGCACTCGCCGCGATCTCGAGCGTATGAAACGCGAGGAAGAGATCGAGTCAATGGAACGTGCACGCAATTCAGGCTCTCGGATCAATCGACTTGCTTCGCCCCCGGCATCCGCTCCTATCGGCCCTGCTGCCGGTATAAATGGTATTCCGTTGGGCCCACGGGATCGCAATGTGTTGAACGCACCTTCTGGTCCGAAAGCGTTCGGTGTGCAGATTCCCAAGGATTATCAGAAGGGAGTTGCTTTTGTCAATGGTGGAGCCCTGAACGGAGTCTCTATTGATCGCGAAGGCGAGGATTCCGATGCTAGCGACGAGGAAATCGAACGCCGTCGACAGGACCGGCTTAAGGCTGAGCAAGAGAAGCAATTCTCAGACCAAGAGCGCCGCTGGCTTAGCCGCGAGCGCAGTCGAACTGCTGCCCTGGAGCGAGAGAAGAAGCGCGAAGATGAGGAAGACGGAAAATTGCAAGCTGCGCACAATGAGATGGAAGTACGACTTGGCGCTTGGAACGACGATGTCGAGGATAGCCGGAAGGCGGCCGATTACTACGCGGACCGCGGTGCTTGGCTCCGAAACCGTGCAAGCTTCCGTTCTCGTGAGGCCAACATTGACGATGCCGATCGCGCGGCTGAGGATCGCGAACTTGTGCAATCCGCCAAGCAGCAAGAGCAGGCTCGCGGCATGGCCGACGACTTCCTCGCTCGCCAGGCAAAGGAACTCGAGACACGTCCCCAGGAGGCACCACGCGAACCCCAACGCTTCAAGCTCTCTCTTGGAGCCGCCGCGCAGAAGGCCCAGGCCGCGACTAGCCGCCGCGCAATGGCAGATGTGGAAGGTCTGCTGGAGGACGAGGAAGAGCCCGTTACTGCAACGCGTCGGCAACTTATTCCGATCAAATTCGATTCCGCGGCCGAAGCTGCAGGTCTCACCGACGAGGAACGTGCTCAGGCGGCTCGTCAACTCGCAGCAGAGATTCCAGCCGATAAGGAAGGATTGTGGAACTGGGCGGTCAAATGGGAATTTGTGGATGATGCCGTTATCACCGACCAGCTCAAGCCTTTCGTTGAGAAGAAGATCGTCGAATATCTTGGTGTCCAAGAGCAAATGCTGGTGGATGTGGTGGAGGAACATGTGCGGAAGCGTGGATCGCCTCAGGAGTTGGTAGAGCAGCTGGCGGAAGTGAGTATTTATCCCTTCTTCTTTACGAGACAGATTACTGACAGCAATCTCCTATCCATAGGCATTGGACGAAGAGGCGGAAGTCCTTGTTCGCAAGCTTTGGCGGATGGTCATTTTCTGTTCCGAGAGCGAGAAACGAGGCCTGTCATCGTGATAGGGCTACATATCCAACACAGGGCCATGTGCCTGATGTCTCTAAGCTTCACTGAAATACAACATGCACACAAAGGAATAGCTGCATGTATGATTCCAATCTTTGTAGAAGCGCATACCCTCGGGGAGTTTTTCCAACAGGATCTGGTCTAGTCTACATGTAGATGCAACCTCCCCACGTAGCTTGGGGTAAATCACGGAGCAGCTCCGAGTATAGTACCTGCGCTGTGATTGGTGCAATGACATATTTTCCCGGCATTGTAATTCTCCACCAATGAGAACGCATCTGCGGCAAATGACAGAGGAAGAGAGAGGGGTGCGGGATAAACTGGAGATGGCGCGGGGGAATATATTTGCTGTATATACAGAGTGAAATCTCTCTTGGTTTTTGAAATCTCATCTCACGATAATCCTCATCTTCTACTCTTCCCTGTGTGTCTTTGAGCTGCCAAAAAAGGGTGAAATCGACTCTTGACTCCATACCCCGGATATATACACCCCGCATTTCTAGATTACCCACTGTGTTTCTCTAGAGCTGACTTGCGCCAGCAATATTGCTAGCCATTGACACAAAAAACTTATCTCTATCATCACAAGTAACAGCTATTCACAATGGTCAAAATCACTGGCTTCACCACGCGGGACGTGAGATTCCCGGTACGTTAATCTTATCCCCGGAGCATATGTGTATACACAATGCACAATACTGACGAGCCAACCATAGACTTCGCTTGACAAGACCGGTTCTGATGCTATGAACGCAGCAGGTGACTACTCCTCCGCCTACTGCATCATCACCACCGACTCAGAACACTCTGGACATGGCATGGTACGTCACACCACACCACTCACCCGCAACACCTCAAATTAACCAAATCCCCTGCAGACCTTCACAATCGGCCGCGGCAATGAAATTGTCTGCGCAGCAATCTCCCTGCTCGCTCCAATGGTAGTCGGCAAAGACCTGGACGAATTGACCGCAGACTGGGGCAAGACCTGGCGGTACCTCGTCTCCGACAGCCAGCTTCGCTGGATCGGCCCCGAAAAGGGTGTCATCCACCTCGCCCTCGGCGCCGTCGTCAATGCTCTCTGGGACTTGTGGGCCAAGACCCTCGGCAAGCCCGTCTGGCGCATCGTTGCGGACATGACCCCCGAGGAGTTCGTGCGTTGCATTGATTTCCGCTACATCACTGATGCCATCACGCCTGAAGAGGCCATCAGTCTGCTGAAGGAGGTTGAGTCTGGCAAGCAAGAGCGTATTAAGGAGGCAGAGGCTAGCAAGGCTGTCCCTGCTTATACTACCAGTGCTGGGTGGTTGGGATACAGCAAGGAAAAACTTAAGTTGCTGTTGGAGCAGAGTGTTCAGCAGGGATACAGGCACTTCAAGCTCAAGGTTGGAGGAGATTTGGAAGATGACAAGGCTCGCTTGCGTATTGCGCGTGAGGCTATTGGGTATGATAAGGGTAACATTTTGATGGTTGATGCCAACCAGGTACGTTATTTCCCCTGGGACCGATTTCATTACACCTCCGACTCGGACTGACACTGGGGAAATGAACAGGTCTGGTCCGTCCCCGAGGCTATTACCTGGATGCAAGAACTTGCAGAGTTCAAGCCCTGGTTCATTGAAGAGCCTACCTCCCCCGATGACATTCTCGGTCACGCTGCCATCCGCAAGGCCCTGGCCGACACCCCTCACGGCCCAGTTGGTGTCGCTACAGGCGAGATGTGCCAAAACCGTGTGATCTTCAAGCAGCTTCTACAAGCCGGTGCCTTGACTGTCCTACAGCCCGATGCCTGCCGTGTCGGTGGTGTGAACGAGGTTTTGGCTATTCTCCTGCTGGCACGCAAGTTCGGCGTGCCTATCGTGCCGCACTCCGGTGGTGTTGGTCTGCCAGAGTACACACAGCACTTGAGTACGATCGATTATGTTGTTGTTACCGGCAAGAAGAGTGTTCTCGAGTATGTGGATCACCTCCACGAGCACTTCGTCCACCCATCCAGCGTTAAGGATGGCTACTATGCTACCCCCTTGGAGCCTGGATACAGTGTTGAGATGAAGGCTGAGAGTATGGATGCTTTCGAGTACCCTGGCCAGGAAGGGAAGAGTTGGTGGAGATCCGAGGAGGCTAAGAGCATTATTGATGGACCCAGAGTTGTATAGATTTGGTGATAGACTTGAGTGTGGGGTTTGTTCTAGATGATCATGTGTTTATGTGTAGAGAAGGACTACGGGCACAAGTTTTACTTGCCGCACAATTAAAATATGATATGTAACATGGCTCTGTTCATCCACATCATGCAATCAAATATACATCATAGAAAAGCTAGTATGATAGGGTTGCTCCTTGAATCTAAAGCTTGGGAAAACTTGTCAATAGATATGGATCCCCAGGACCAATTTGATTTGTCGAGTAAATATGGGACGACTAGCGCCTTGAAGTAAGAATCCCATGAAACTATGATACATTTTACAGGTCATCATCAGAGCCTGAGTGGACAGCCAGTGGCCCAGTCCTAGAAAATACAAGGGAGGCGCCTTGCCAAGCTGGTCTACACCAGCTTGGAGCAAGCGTCAAGAACAAAAGTTCGGCGGTTGTGAGTGTTCAAATGCTCGTCGTACATGAACGTACAGAACCTATGTAATGTGGTTGGAGGCGGGTATAACGAGAAGTTGGCATGATTGCTAGATCAGCGCCACTGAATCCCAAAAAGCTTCAAGGCGCTAGTCACATTAGCCTTCTCTGAGGCTTTCTCGAGGACGATGCGAGGGTGTCCCTTCACATCCAACGCCAGAAGCTGGTACTCGAAATTGCTCTTATCCAAAGGCTTCATCATGTGCACGATGACCACCCCGGAGTTGAGAGGACCCTCGACCTGGAAACCATGATTAGTATACGTACCCCAAATTGGCCAGAAAGGGTATCATACATGGAAATGCATGCGAAGGTGCTCACGACCTAATCGATCCTTTTCAGTTGATGATCTAGGAATTGTCAGTACTACGGCTCTAGAGCATTATGCAGAAACTATAGAACCTACGCGATAGGTTTGTTTCGTGCCCACCGGCTTGAGGTCTGCTCGCCATATGCCTTGATCTCTCTTCGATCACCGAGCAATTTTATACACTCGGGATCATCTTTAATGCGCCCTACCGCTGTTTCGAATTGCCATGTCTTGCTGTTTGGTGATAGAACCTCGAGATAGAAAAGCGTGAAGACCCCTCCCTAATCAGATCATATAGTCAGCAAATTTTCGCCATATTCCCGTGAACGAATGCACTTCATACCGTCAGTACCGCTCCAGCCAACACGATAACGAAGTTGAAGGATTGTTGTGTTGCCCGCGCAACCTTCTCTCCTCGACTCAAATCGCCCCACTGAACTCTCCCATCATCGGACAAGACTGTAATGCTTTTCTTCCTTGACGGAGTATTCTGGGGCCCGCTACCTATGTTGCTTTGCGTGGCGTAGAGCCGAGCGATCTGTGTCTGTATGCGGGGAGATTGGCGGAGGACAAGAGATGCCGGCGATATTCGGGGAAGCGCACGTAGCTGGATAGAACTCATTGTGAATGATCAAACCCGAGCTTCTTAAATGAAGTTGGAGTGTCTGAGTCGAATACCGAACTCGATCATCTTCGACCTGAGCAAGGTTACTACTGATCTTGATAATCGGCACGTGATTACAATACGGTATTACAATACGACCAATGGCGGCAAAGTCCCCGGTCAAATGGGAGGCGTTGTATGACGATTACACCAGGCACCGGGTCGAGAGAGTCCACGTTCGCCGTTCCCGACTCGGGATGCTTTACTCTTCGCCTTACCTGTTCACATTCTCGCCCAAACCCCCATTTTCTTTTTCTCTTTTCCATTGATCTCTCCTCGGTACCATCATGAGTGCCACCAAGGCGCAGTCTCAAAAGATATTTGAGAAGGCTAAGCTGAAGCCCGCGAACAAGGTGCGCACACCCCCACCCCGTACGCTGCATAATTGTGGCGCTCGATTCTGATGTTTTTGCTTTCAGGTATGCTTCGACTGTGGCTCTAAGAATCCGACATGGTCTTCAGTTCCATTCGGTATCTACTTGTGCCTTGATTGCTCGGCTCACCACCGTAATCTCGGTGTGCACATCTCCTTTGTCCGATCAACGAACCTCGACCGTACGTACCCTAGCACACAATTTCTTTACATGCCATATGTGCCGGTAGATCAACGCTGACATTCCATGCAGAGTGGCAATGGGAGCAACTGCGGGTTATGAAGGTTGGTGGAAATGAGTCTGCGACCAAGTATTTCCAATCGCACGGAGGTTCCGCTGCGCTGGCGAGCAAAGACACCAAGGTCAAATACACATGTAATGCGGCTGTCAAGTATAAGGAGGAACTCAAGAGGCGCGCTGCGCTGGATGCGCAACAGTCAGTAAATCCAATCTCGGTGGAACTAGCATGACGACGGGCTAACCATTGTTTGTCTTCATTTAGGTACCCCGGGGAAGTCATCATCACAGATCTCCCCTCTGGCACTCCCTCGGATGGCTCGAACACCCCTGCTGGCGACGGCGACGACGATTTCTTTTCCTCCTGGGACAAGCCCTCAATCAAGCGCCCGAGCAACCCCCCATCGCGCACCAGTACGCCCCCCGTTGTCAGCCGGACCAGCTCTCCTTTCCTGAACGCTGGCGCCAACTCAAACGGATCTCGCTCGAAATCTCCTTTGTCTTCTTCAGAAGAAAAGAGCGCCTCCCCCGCGCCGACTGCTATCCGGCCCACCAGTGTTACTCGGAAGACCCCTACTACAGCTACCTCTGCAAAGAAGGGCAGTGTCCTCGGTGCCAAGAAAGCACCCAAGCTCGGGGCTAAGAAGGTTGCCGCTACGGATATTATCGATTTCGACGAGGCAGAACGCAGGGCCAAGGAAGAGGCCGAGCGCATTGAAAAGCTTGGCTACGACCCCGAGGCTGAGCAGGCGGAAGCCGAGGCCAAGAAGGCCACAGCCACCGCCGCTCTCCCGATCGCTTCTCCTATCCCAGTCAGCCCTGCTGGCAAGTCCAATGACCGGAACTCAGGCGATGTGGAGCGGCTAGGCATGGGTGTGAGCAGACTTGGCTTTGGCCAGGTGTCGAAGCCTGCTGCTCCCAAGAAGCCAACCTTTGGTTCTGTTGGGCCTGCTAAGACCAATCCTGCTGATGGTAAATTTCCCTTGATCGTACAACATATGAAAAGTAAGCTAACACTTGACACAGAAGCGGAACTCAACCAGACCAGAACCCGATTTGGCGCTCAGAAGGGTATCTCGTCTGATGAATTCTTCGGACGAGACCGGTTTGATCCCGCCGTCCAGTCGGAGGCTAAGGAACGTCTCCGCCAATTTGATAGCGCAACATCTATTTCCAGCAACAGCTACTTCGGCCGGCCCGAGGATGAGGTCAATTCCCTCGACGATGGTTACGGTGATATGGAGACTGCTGCTAAAGATTTTATCCGCCGCTTTGGTATCACGGCTGGAGATGATCTTGAGAACCTGTCGCATCTTGTCGGTGAAGGTGCAACTAAGTTACAAGGTGAGAAATACTTGTTCGGGCATGTAACAACTGCTTGCTGACTCAATATCACCAGGTGCTATCCGCAACTATTTGAATAACTAGGCTAGTCGCCCATGTTCATCAGATATTACACCTTCTATCACTCCAAGTACCTTAGCAAGCAACATTGTTCCCTGACTACCCCCAGTCCCGTCTTCTTCGTGTGCTACCTATATTGTGTCTCTCCCTGCCCATCTCGCCCCCTTGACAATATTTCTTTATCCGGAAAACCATTGCGATCAGCAGTTGGCCAAAAATTTGGGTTTCATATCATACTGGTTTGCGATATGGCGTGGATTGACGATTTTTGCCTCTTCCCTTGCTTCCTTCGTATTCCTACACAACAACATAGGATGATCGGAGGGTCCATTTTTATTTTGTTCATTTCGTTGATATGGTTTAGGATAACTGAGAAATTCATGATTTGATATTACTGATAGACAAGACAACTCCAACCTCTCAAGTCCCACACCGCTCAACCAAAACTCCATGATGAATGAAGAGAACACAGTAGTACATCATAGTACAAGTCACATCCAAGTGTTGAATACAAAAACCGGCCCCATATATAAAGCAGCTGTGCAAAGCTATGTGACGTAGCCAGTACAATCTCAATCAACGCGATAAATCGCATCCGCAACCTTCGTTACCTGCCACATCTCTTGGACATCATGAACACGAACAATATCCGCCCCACCAGCAACACTAGCAGATACAGTAGCAGCCGTGCCCCAAACACGCTCCCGCGGCGTCTTCACACCAGTAATATGGCCAATGAACCTTTTCCGACTAGGCCCCATCAACCAAGGGAAGCACTCAAGCCCGGGCATCGCACGGAGCCTCGGCAACTCCCGCAAGATCTCCAGATCATGAGGCTGGATCTTCGCAAAGCCAAGACCCGGATCGAGAATAATGCGCCAGCGCCGGATCCCCGCGTCTTCAGCAGCCGCAATGCGCGCGCCCAGCTCAGCAGCCACTTCCGGGATAACGCCAGACGGGTACTCGAGCAGGGTTGTCATTGTCTGCGGCGTGCCGCGCATGTGCATTAGGATCACGGACTTGCCGATCCGCGCTACTGTTGGCAGCATTTCTGGGTCAAGGAGACCGGCTGAAATATCGTTGACGATGTCTGCGCCGGCGGCGCAGGCGGCTTCTGCTACGCTGGCGCGGTAGGTGTCAATGCTGATGGCGATGTTGGCGGCTTCGGGGATGGAAGTTCGGATGTGCTTGATTGCTGGCACTACACGGGCGATTTCCTCGGCGGCACCGACTGGTGTTGAGCCGGGGCGGGTACTCTCGCCGCCGATGTCGATGATTGTTGCCCCGGAGGCGATGAAGTTGCGTACTGTTTCTGTTATGTAGTTGAGGTCTGTTGGGGTGTGCTTGCCGCCGTCAGAGAAGGAGTCTGGCGTTAGGTTGAGGATTGCCATGACATGGGTGCTGCGCTTGGGGTCTGTTGCGTGCAGGGATGGGAATAGTGGCGAGATTGGCGTTGTTGACATTGGTGTTGGTTCTGGTGGCGGGAGAGCCTTCAGATGTGCGCTGTATGTTTGAGTGTCCTTCCCTGGTAGTGGAGGGTATTCATTTGGGATTAGTCTAGATTCAGATGGTTAGTTTTTTTTGTCCAGAGTGGCATATATAAAGCCATTGGGGGCATACTGGCTGAGAGGTCGCAATACAAAGTCTCGTTCAAGCATCAGATTGTGTGGGATGTTGAGACGCTCGTGGGAGAAGATCTCCTGATTATATAGTAGGATATCCAAGTCAATAGAGCGTGGGCCTTTATCGATGAGCTTCTTTCTGCCCATCTCAATCTCAATACATTGAAGAGTGTTCAAAAGATCCAGAGGTTCAAGTGTTGTTTCCACCTGAAGGAAATTAATAATTGGCTACCAAATTTGTACATTCTTCGCTCACATACCTCGCATACACCATTGATGAATGGATCTTGATCCAGCACATACATCGGTGCGGTCTCGAACAATGAACTTGTTCTTTTCACTTTGATACCAGCTCGGTCCATTTCAAGACAAGCCTGTTCAATCATTTCTACTCGGTCTCCGACATTGCTTCCCAGAGCAATGAAAGCCCGGTGGATGTTTGGGCTAGGGAACTTCAAATTCATGTTGGAGTCAACTGCTTGCGCAGTGGAGAAATTCCTCACAGGCGGGGTCAAATGCAAAGTTATTGAAGGTCGTAGACCATTTCTGGTGAAAATATATGACGCCAATTGGGCTGTATATTCCAATTGGGATTGATAACGCAACCCTATTGGATATTAGTGTTGGACTAAAGTGTAGACATGCAAATCCAAAAAAAGGAAAAGAAAAAGAAAAAGCGGGACAGGCATATTTCCGCATTGGGATGATACGCCGATAAGCATGGGAGGGTCCTGGGGTTTCAAAGAAGTAGCTGGACACATACCTGGGCTATATTTTGACGATATTCTATAACTATACGATGTCGTCAGATTCGCCACAGCCAATTGACAATATAAGGGCTTTACCCTGTATGCAACGGTCGATGACCAGCTCTTCTTGCCTGAGCTGCAACCAATGGCGAAAGTCTGAGCGACCTTCCAATTTGCCGTGGATAACTAATGAAAGATGCCGATAGAGGGGCTTTCTGGATTGCCCTGGCACTCATGCTGATTTGAAAAGGAACGTAAGAATACAAGGCAAGAGATTCGAGTTACTTTGGTACTCGGTAAGCTTCACGTGGTTCGCCTGCTTCTTGGCGTTGACGCCTCGACGCTTTGACACCTGGGTGCCTTGACACCTTAATGCCTTGATGCCTTGATGCCTTGGTCATTCCACGGTCCTGTTTGCAATATGGGGTACATACTTCTAGTATCTCCCAGGGTATTGCTAAGGCGTAGGGTTTGAGGGCTTGCCTCTTATCTAGTTTCGTCTTTTCGTGATAATTACTCTGCTGAGTTTGCTAAGACTTGCGATATACTAGATCAAGTTTCTGCGAACGGAGTTGACAATATGCAATTTCTGTTCGTGATACATACGTCAATCGTCTAATGCTAAGCCGGCATAGGTAACTCTAGCTGAGGGGGTCAAGGGCTTCCAGGCATCTACAGCCATGCTCGTCTCGCTAAACTGATTCATGTGGATTCGGTGCAGCGGGCCCTCAATGCTCAGGAATATATCAGTGAGGTTATAAGAGTGATAGGCCGAAGGAAGAAGGAAAGGAAGCAGATGCGTATGACACTTGCTGCTATTATTTAGGAGAAACTTACGTTGAATGAACTATTCTTTCAAGTAGGAATCTAGGTGGGTTTGATGGTGTATAGAATGCGAAGCTGGGACATCTCTCCCTGCAAACATTACCCCAAAAAAATGCATTAATCCTGATGTCAAAAAGATCTAGTTCAGGTCCTGTTTTATTATATCCGCCGCCTTCTCAGCAACCGCATACACAGTCGCCTGGATATTCCCCCTCGGCTCCAAGGGGAAAATACTGGCATCGACAACCCGGATATTAGCCGAGCCGTACACCTTCAGGTGAGGATCCACAACACCGCCATCTTCCTGTGGCATCATCGCACAAGTACCGCTGACATGGTACACAGACAAGACGAGCTCCTTGCACAAATTCTTTACCTTCTCGATGTCCGTCAGAGGCTCTGGCGTGTGTAGACGCTCGCCACCTTTCTTCAGCAGCGATGCCATCGGCTCCGTCTCAGCAATCTTGTCCATCCACATACTATGCCGAGCGTGCATTTCTAGATCAACCGGGTGACGAAGGGTTCCATGATCAATGAGAGGAGCAGCCCTGGGATCGGAAGATTGGATATGGACGGATCCCCGTGATAGAGGGTGGCTAAGCATAGAAATTATACTGATAAAGAAACCTGGGTGCCCAAGACTGAGAAGACGTTTGGCGGATTCTGCTTCCCGGGGCAGAACCTGGAATGGAGCTAGAATAAATTGAGCAGTCGGTTCGTCGGGTTTCTCGAGCAGGGCGTGCAATGCTTCGTATTGCTTTTTGTGCGTCCGCGAGATGCCTGGGCTATCCACCGAAGCCTGCAGCTTCTGGAGCAACTGGGTCCGCTCATCTTGGGGAGTGCCTACAAGTGGCATGAATGCAGAGACTAGGGGCACCATGCCCAGGGGCCCCGACCCATCCTTTTGATAAGCGGCCATAGCAGCACCGGCAATGGCGGGGTCCCGAGCTATGTCACCCGATGGCATACCATCTGCGACTTCATATCCAAACGAGACAATACCGTGATCTTGCAGGTTCTCGCCAACACCGGGGCTGTTGATAATGGTCGGGATCCCGTGGGACTGGAGGAGGGTTTCGTCTCCAATACCAGACAGCTCCAGGACCTGAGAGGATTGGGTTGCTCCGGCCGCAAGGATAACCTCTTTCGCGACCGAAACAGTGTATACATCCGAGTCTTTGCTAAATCGAACACCGGTAGCAACAGCGTTATCACCGTTGTTTCCCTTCTCCATAATAATCCTTTCAACCCACGCTCCGGTCACGACCCTGAGGTTCGACCGAGATTGGACCTCAGGCCCCAGATACGCAGCTGCCGAATGGCTTCTGGTGTGGGTAGCAGGATCCACAGTACCGGGGTTTATGAAGGGACCTGTACCAGCGCCATTGATTGGATCATCAACTTGCGGATATCCAAGGTTCTTGAAGGTGTCCATCCATGCTGCATGGTACGGCATGTACTCATCTCCAAATGAGACTTGAACGGGACCTGTACTGCCCTGATCCTGCTGGTCATATTTTATCCCCTTGAAGAACTCACGATTGGCATTTGATGGGGGTGTAGCCGTGTGGAATTTGCGAATATATGGGGCCAGGCCGTCCCACCCCCAGCCGGGGTTGCCCAATGTTTCCCAGGCGTCCAACCCGGCATGAGAGGGATAGATGACCATTCCTAGATTGATTGCCGAGGAGCCTCCCAAAGTGCGACCCTTGTTGGCTAAGAGCTTGCGGCCATTGAGTTGTTCCTATTTTATATGGGTAAGGCTAGTTAGTGATGCTGATTATGGGTCCTGGGTGGACAGTCTGGGTGGACAATAGTGTACCTGGGGACAGGATCGGAAATTCCAATCAAAGTCCTCATCCTCAAATATTGCTGACACCAACCCGGGGATGGTAATACGAGGGTCATTGAGACGGTTTGTGCCAGCTTCCAGAACGAGGACATGGATATTGGGGTTTTCGGTGAGTCGGTTGGCCACGACAAGGCCAGCAGTGCCTCCTCCGACAATTACAAAGTCATAAGTTGCGTTCGCAAGTCCTTCTGAGGACTCAGTATCAAAAGATGCCATGGCCGGTTATGTTGATGTGGGTGATTTGCGACCTGCAACCAAATTCTTTTGAAAGTCAAATATATCTGATGGTACTGGTGAGGATGTATAGCGGTGAAGTGTGGGCGGAGCAACAGTTATTGGGGGAAAATGAGCCAAGCCTCAGTAAAGGTAATACATAGGTAACAACCTTGCTCCTTTGCGGCTGAATGTGCAGGGATTGAGGGCTTGAGGGCTGAGCCTAGGCGGTGCATATTTCACTGAATCTTCTCCCGGGGTTCTGTCCAAAGTATTACATTTCAGATTTATACGGAGTATAACTCTTTATAATCCACAACCTCCTGCTTGATCAGTAGCGGGCCATTCTTCCAAAGCTCTTCCATTCAATTCAAAAGAACACTTCCAAAAGAACACTTCCAAAAGAACACTTGGAAGTGTTCTTTTGGGTCAAGGACCTTGGGCTCGGGAGGGGCCGGTGCGGGCTGGACTCCACTTTGAACTCAATCGAAGGAGATTGGCTCCACCTACAACTGATGCGCTAACCGTAAATGGCTTGTGTGTCTACAACAGTCCAACTACTAGGTGGTCGATCTACTAGCGTCAAGATTTCTGCCCGTATTTTATGCATGTTGGTACAATTTCATGCAAATCAATCATAATACTCTGATCTATGAAATGTTCCTAATTAGACTTTTAAAAAAGATATTGTATTAGATTAGGTAGTGCCTATACAAAACCACCATAGAGCAATGCTATATTTCGTATAAAAATTTAACATTTATGGTGGGATTATAAGATATGCTAAGCTGTGGAGAAATGGATCGGTGATACCTTACAAGTCGAATACATGAAGCCGCGACTAATTAGGAAGTACTATGATTATCATATTGACCGCTTTCAAAGTGGGTGGGCTAATCCCACATACGTAGACCGTTGTAGTTGTACCCCCAGGGCTGGCTTGTCTTATGACTAAGCAGACACGCCCAGCCCCGAGGCCAACGCATCGATCCATGGATAGCCGCTCTGTAACTCTCTGTTGACCTGGCGAAAACTACATTTCCTCTTCAATGTCTGTACCGATTCTATGCACCCACTCTCGCTTTCGCTCATTTAAAACGCTGGCTTCTCGTCGGCTTCATTTCAATTTAAGATCAAGAGCCCTCACTAATTTCCCTCGAATGTCGACTGGTTAGTTCTGAGCACTTTCCCCTTGATATGGGTACTGATTTTTGAACTAAGACTTGATGCCCGACGATCCTCTTTTTTCATACTCCTCGGGACGATTCCTCTACAATGAAAAGAAACGCTTGCGTGAGCGCCATATGCCATTTAATGTTCCTGCACTTGAAAATGTCATCGCGAGACATGTTGGCCATGGGAACGTAAAGAGCATTGTCAAGTATAGTGAAGGTGGTTTTAATCGCGTACTCCTTGCCACCATGGAAGACGACTTTAGGGTCATCGTCAAAATCCCATACTGGATATCCGTTCCGAAGACGTACGCAACCGCTAGTGAAGTCGCAACCCTTACATTTCTTCGCTCAAAGGGGTTTCCGGTACCTGAAGTCTATGGTTGGTCTTCCACGACTGAAAACCCAGTCGGTGTGGAGTACATCATCATGGAGCATGCCTCAGGGGTTGGTGCAGACACTCGCTGGTTTGACACAACAAAATACCAGAAAAAGGCGTTGGTAACAGGGATCGTTGACATCGAGAAAAAGCTTATGGGAATACCTTTTGCTTCTGTTGGCAGTCTCTATTTCAAAAAAGATATTCCTCCCCAGTCGCAGGGTCAACTTTATCCGCTAGGCACACCGGACGAGGACCGAGATTCTGAGACTTACTGTATCGGGCCCATTGTCGATTACATGTTTTGGTATGGGGAACGTGCGAAACTCGACTTGGATAGGGGGCCATGTATGCCTTCTGCTGAAGCAATGTCATATATAATGTCAGGCTGATTCTTCTCATAGGGAGTGACCCCAAGCAATATCTTCTTGCAATCGCCAACAAAGAAATCAAGTGGACTGAGCAATTTGGGAAGCCGCTTGAGTGCGGATTTCCACATAACACCGTTTTTCCGGGTGTCAAATCTCACCGAGAATATTTGAGACTCCTTGAGAAGTATCTGGCAATTGCTCCTTATCTCCTTCCGAAAGATCCCGGAGAGATTTTGAACCGACCTACACTTCGCCATCCCGGTAAGTACACAACCCTTTGATATTGCGACTAATGAAAGCTAACTTCAAAAGACCTTACTCCCAGCAATGTCTTTGTGTGTCCAGACACATTCAACGTCACATGTATCATCGACTGGCAGCATACAATTGTCACCCCGTTGCTCCTTGCTGCTGGCTATCCTAGGTTGTTTGAGAATCCTTCCCCGGAGCCCCCAACAGGCTTAGTCCCGCCAAAATATCCAGATGGCTATGATACGATGAGCCCTAAGGATAAGGCTCAAGTTGACGAGCTCATCCGGCGGCAGAGTCTATTCTATCTATATCGTGTCTTTAATGGTGGACTAAACAAAGTGCATCTCAAAGCCCTACAAGATCCCTTGATTCTATCTCGTCAGCACCTAGTGGATTCTGCGGGCCACCAATGGTCGGGCAATCTCATGACGCTGCGAGGAGCTTTGATACGCATGCGTGAGATATGGTCCCACGTCCCAGGGAAGGATGAGAATTCTGAATGTCCTATTGGATTTTCAGAGCAGGAAATTGAAGAGCAAACTAAGAACGAGCCAATGTGGGACAACTTAAACTCGCTTGTTGAGCACTGGCGTGATGAACTAGGTGGCGTTTCAGAGGAAGGCTGGGTCCGGTCTGACCAGTATGACTACGCCACGAAACGAAATCAGTCCATCAAAGCGGAATTTTCCGAAGGTGGTAGTAGAGACGAGCTTGAGCAAATTAAGCGAGGCTGGCCTTTTCAGGATCATGAGGAGTCTTTTTAATAGACGCATGCCATGTGCTATGCGGCATATCACTCCAGAGAGCGTCGCTGGGTGCCTGGATTACGCCACCAATGGAGTATCTGCGGCTTCCAGGGCCCATTCGACATCCTCATACCGGCAGGCATCTCCCCGGACCATTGTGACTCATTGGGACTGTATATCATCGACTATACTTTTCACTTTTCGCCTCAGGCTTATCGGAACCACTTTTGGGCACTATAGGCGGTTTCATACTTGGTCGAAATCACCCTAACCTTGATGTTCTGACCCCGGAACAACACCGTTACTTTGCCCAATCGCGCGCCTATGCTGAAGTGCAGAACGCATTGAGACGAGCCTGACAAGGCCGCGAATTCCCCATGCGAACTGATGATGGTCGCGTAGTTGACGTAGTGTCAATCTATATAAATGCCATTAAGAAGCTAACGCTACATCCGATTACGTACCATCCACTACCTATGAACAGGGACTACCGCCTACAAATATGTGCTTTCACTACATATACATTGACCCCTTCGAGAACGATACTGGATCGTCATAGTGCCACTATGAAGCAATCTTAAATTGATTCCAGAATCTGTGCACTGTCTGCACATGCCGCTCATCCAGGCTACAGTGATATATTATTGGATCTGGACCGTCGGTCTGGCCATAAGGCAGCGCGAATAGATAGCTCAACAAGGCAAAGCTGCGTAGCACATTTCATCCAATTCAGATAGGGACTGGAAGGTCTCGACAAACTGCTATTGGATCGCACGCTATGACCGCATCGCTTAAAATAGAAGGTTTTGCTGGGACTAGCTCCAGCCTCACGATGCAAAATTGCTGAAAGCGAAACCTGAACCTATACTGGATCGAGTTTATCTTCTTTGATGGGGTGGAGTCGAAGATGGCTTTGATTCTTATATCCGGGCTTGCGATTGCGAAGTATGAAGGTTGGTTGGTAGAAGGATGAAGTTTTTAGTGATTGATTCAGAGGAGAGCTATTTTATACTACAAGTAGAATCTGAAGACCTATAGAATTGAGGCCAAAAATGACCATTCTTCAGGCTAGAAACGGCTGCCTTTCCACCCTAATTTATAGACCTTCTAAAATCTTCAATTACAAATAGCTAGAGTATAAAAAAGGAATGAAAAAATGCCAGTAAAGCAGTCAATACCTAGTCAACAGACCTTAAACCTACATACTAACCCATTACAATTATAACTAGAACAGACCAATAATCCGGGATACATATATTCAGCTCTATACCTAGTATTGTTCCTCGATGCCCTCAAAATAACTCATCCCGTAGTATGGCCTGTTAGGCAACGGTAAGGTTGAGAGACAGACCGTTGACGTTGGAAGGCTAGGAAGCAGTAAGGCAAGTATTCCCCAAATCTTTTTAACATAACGACGACCAGTTAATTCTGCGTAGCAATGGAGCTTATATTTTACAACCAGGCTAGATTCAATATGTTATTTTGTTATTGGTAATCAGTCTCAGATAAAGAGGAGTGTTTACCTCTTATATTCAGAACATTCTGCTTAACCTCATTAGGAAGAGATCGAGAAGTGTCTCGTTCCTATTTCCATGTAAAGCTGGCGAAAATATGATAGGTCGATCTCTAAGAAGGAGGAGTCATTTTCCATGGTGTAATATAATAATCCTCTACGAACAGTTTCAAAAGTTGAGTCTGATCAGGCTGGTTAGGAAAGCTAGAGTCTATGGATTCGTTACGGGAAAGCCTCTATCTAGTCCAGTAATAATTAGGAAAGCTAAATTATGAGCCTCGAAGCTACAGAGGCTGGTCAAGTGCTATAAAGTCATATTTCTCTACGTAGCAGGCGCTAGCTCGCGGTGGCAGATAATATTATCTTCTTTCTTTTTAGTTTTATATTCACATTCAATACGCTCCTCGAGTGCTTTCTAGACGCTTTTTCCAGCAAACTTATTTTCAATAATAAAGCAAGCCATAGCACAGGAAAAGAAGGGCCCCGGGGCTGAGATTTATCTCGTTTGGCTGGGAAGGGCGTAGGCTCTGAGTGGTTTGGCCCCTGTCACCCCCTAGGTGAGAGCTGCCACCATGTTCTCATCTCTCTTACCTCGGTCTCCAAACTTCTCACCCATATCACCTGCATTCACTATAGAGTGCTGCTTAGGTGCTGAAGGCGCATTGAATATTGACTGTGCAAATCAGCTTGAGTACGAACAAGCGGATGGGAAGCCCTATTTTCCACACCTTGTGATCATATGTATCCGCTACAATAGAATAAGTATACGATGTGTTGCCCTGGAAGTAGGGGAGTGGTGGCAAGTGACAAGTGCGCGAGGCATAGTGTCGGATGAATTCGTATGGAAAAATAGGGGGTCCAATCAATGGGTTTCAACGCTCTGTACAACAGTCTATGCTATAAAGATTCACCACCCTAGAAGTAGCGGTGTAGGGATCTGCATAATTTAGCCCTAATTAAATTTAGCGCTCTGTATTAAATGTGTATTACTATGCTCTTGAATTCTTCCT